>JADLZK010010433.1:0-430627 GCA_015847255.1 Hyparrhenia diplandra | reverse complement strand
TTTGAACCTCGCCACGAAAGCGCGCAAAGATATGGCTGCCGCCGTCGCTTGTGCGGGCGGCGCTGCTGCAGGCTCGCCACGGTGCGTCAGTTTACGCGGGCGGGCGCCTCGCAACGCCGCTTTACGCAAAAATATCTTATCCGGGCGGGCGGGGCGCTGTGTGTGCGCCGCCACGCTGCCCGCGATGGCGTGCGGGCGGGCACGCTAGGGCTCACCACGCAGCGGCCGCAGCCTTGGTAAATACTGACGTCACTGCTCATCTTCCAATAACTTCCTTTCCAACCTTTGTGGGGAGGTTTTGATCCAAAACCACAAAAAACTTTAATTTGGGTGTTTTGCCTTTTGATTTGGTGGAGGAGAAGACACTAATTGGTCAGGCTAATGCCTCTTTTGATCTTTTCTTTTCCCCTCTTTTTCATCCCCTCTAAATCTAGAGACACATGAGAGAGAGAAAAACTGCCTTTTCTAGATCTAGATCTATGGTGGGATTTTTTCTTTTTTTGTTTGGAGGAGATAGAAAACTCTTTCTTCTAGATCTAGACCTCCTCGTGCAACTTCAATTTTTTGGTTTTGGAGGAGAGAGAAAACTCACTTTTCTTGATCTAGATCTATGGTGGGACTTTATTCTCCTTTTTTGGTTTGAGTACTATATAAACAAGACTAATTAAGCTTTTGGAAGAGTGGATCGATCGTGATGGAGAGGCACCGAGCCCAATCGGATGTATGAGATGAAGAGGGTTGATGACGCAATACTTTGATGAGGTGAAGAAGTTTGTTGCTCGAAATAAGTTTAATACAAATGAGATAATCAAATGCAGGCCGCATCATCCATCCGTAAGAAATGCAAGAATCCCTGAAGCTGCTTCCTCCCCACCGCCGCGGCGATCTCACCTAATCATGCATGGCCGCTGACTATTTGGTCCGACTTTTCACGGGCGTAAGAAGTTCCACCCTTCGATCCACCAAGCTATCCGTGCAGCCCCCTACCGATGCAAGCATCGTGAAAGTCCACTAGCCGCCCCAATTCCATCAGATTTGTTCGAAACTGACGGCCGACGCCGACGATGACGACGGCGACGGTGGTGGTGGTGGAGGGGACGCGTGAAAGGTGAGAATCCTATGACGCGTTCCGAGGATGTCCTGCTTTTGAAGATTTGGTCAACCGACTCTGAGGACGCATATCCGCTTTGGGTGCCCGGTGATGTTGGAAAACTTCAAACGTGGAAGAAGGCTGTGCAGCAGCTGATCCTCTTTACAAAGACAGCCCCGAGGGTTGCACGGGCCGAGTTTTCACCTCAACTTGCCGATGTTGAAGTCTCGGCCATGGCTGGTCCGACATCAGCTTCAATGAGCTTGCCACCCGCCTCGACGCATCTATCGCCTAACAGGTTCCTCGCGCACGTGACGCGCTAAGAAGTTGATCCGCCTAAAGGGCGGCGAAAGCGAAGAAGTTCGATGCTCGCCTAAAACCATCGATTTATATCGGGCGACAAGACGAATTTGACCGCTTGTCCAAGACTGCGGGCGCTTAGTCGATACAAGCGAATGCCGGATGTCGCGCATGCGGACGACGCTGGCGAGGAAACAGACGGGCGAAAGAAGAAGAAGGGGGGCGAAGAAAACCGCTATGCCGCTGGAAGAAGATCATGTCAACGCAGGACGGGAAGAGGAAGGTTACACGCAGAGGAAACGCCCGGGGCCGCCAATGGGTATTTCCTGGCCATCGATCACCGCGCTTCCTATGGGAACCCCCTCGAGGATGCTAAGCACATGGCGCGGCATGCATCTAGCGATCGCGGTGAAGGATGACGGAATCTACCAAGAGACCTTCGATGCTGGGCGCGGCAAGACTTCGACGCCGCCACCGACTTTGCAGAGGAGGAGCCTTGCGCCATGAACGCTCGTCGCATTGAGTAACACGAATGAACCCATTCGGTGACTGGAAAGCAAGACGCGACAAAGACGCGCGGCCGCCCGCCCTCACCATGTACAATCTACCTACATCTTTTGTCAAAAGCGCAGTATGTTTTGCTCACCATGCTCATTTTCCTGACCGGCAAAATGGGCAAATCCATATAGATGTGTTCCCGAGCCGCTCATGGAGGAGATGGAGGTACTATTTGAGATGGGGTCAAGATGTTTGATGCGCACTCAAGGGAGAAGTTCACCGCGCATCATCTTTTGTCACCATCAATCGACAATTTACCGCTTTCACATTCTCCTGGGGCATTAAAGGAAGACCGCCTCGGTAGCTTGCATTGAAGAAACCTCGCCCACTTTTACCTCAAGGGATCCAAAGAAAACCGTACATGGAACACAGACGCTTCCCTCTCAGAGTAAGCATAGGTACGTAGATCCAAAAAATGAATGTGTACTTTGACAACAAGGGCGAAGTCAAAACCCCAAATTTCTAAGACCGACTAGTTATGGTCCGGCGGTGCTTCGGACATGGTGAAGGACTTGAGTGCGAAGCTTGAAAGAAGAAGAAGAAGAAAGACGGCGATAAGGAAGACGCACCTCCAAGACAAAGAAGTTTAAAGAGGGATAAATCGAGGAAGGAGCGCCGTTCTCGCCTTTCAAGAAGAAGTCAATCTTCTTCAAGTATCTAAAGTAATCGAAGATAATGATACACCCCACGCCGATCGCATCGATGCACTTTGAGAAAAATGTCTTCAAAAGCTTAGATCGGTCTCCTCGGATGGATATCAAGACCAAGACGGCGATGGTGTGAAGTCACGCCAAAGATCTTGTTGACATGGGCATCCTGACCGGAAATTCACGCTTACACCGCCCCAACAAGAAAAGTCGAATCCCCTGTGCGCGCCTACAACCTAACGAGAGACGAAAGTTGGCTATGTGTCGGTTTTGATGCGGGTATCAAGGTACCGAATGCGGTTTCTTCTTCAACATCAAGAGTCCGGTATCCATGAAAGACCTCACAAATTTATATCTTCAACGCTTATCGCATGCTCACATCATGCCGACACGGGTGTTCCTTCCAATTGTGATCAAAGTCGCTTCGGCCCAAAAATACGGAAGATGGTGGTCACAAGGATTTCATACTTTAACCAAATCAACCGTAAGGTAATTGCCAAAGCAGACCGCCTCAATAAAACAATGTGCCGATAGAGATGTGTTTCCCACCGCCGTTTTCTTCACACATTATGCCACCTCGGGATGATGCACATGGCCATGGTTGATCGATTGAATGTACCGGACCCGTACCTACAGCGCGATGTGGACCAATGGTTTACTAATGTCTCCTCAATCGATTCAATCATAACCCGCTACCCAGAGGGCTCCTATGATCGAGGCATACACAAGCCGTGAGGCCGCGAACTGGGTGTGAAGTACATAAAAGATGGAGGGCTATTGGGCTTCCAAAGGCATCAACATGAAGGAAGAACCTTCGATGGGGTGCGCTGGGGGTGCACGCCAATTAACATACATAGGGACAAAGTGCTAGACGCCACTACAAAGATCCTTCATCAATTGGTGATCATGGACGTGATACGCGAAAAAAGCACTCAAAGAGTCCTACCGCGGCAAGTAGCAAGCTGCTAAAGAACCGGCCCAATGACCGGGCGTATAAGGAACACAAGAGCACTTTTCTCCAGCTGGCTCCAAAAAGCAAAAAACATTCCCCGAGATGATGCGTAGATCGCGGAAGAAGCTTGTGTCAGGCCGCCCATGCCGTGTCACCACGTGGCAAGGGTATGATGTCAACGGGTACGTGTTCCACACAAAAGAAAAGGACAAGAAGAGTGCATCACGTATCAGCGTGTTCGGACCGATGAGGGCAGAAATGAAATACGCGGGAGTGGGAGAAGATGACATGCTTCGCACAAGTCGAAGAAATATGGAACTGACTACGCGAACCTACAAAAACCTGCTTTTCCTGCGTTGCAATAAGCCTTCAAGTAGCTTCTAGTGACGATCATTTTGGGCTAAATCCAATCGCGGAACCTTCAAAGTGTCCGGCACAAAGATGATCAAGCTGGGTGCTTAGATCGATGTCGCACAAGTAGCCTTACCATATGAACGCGAGAACAAAAATAGACATATTGTCGCGGCAGAAAGCAAATGATCGTGGAGTCGATGGGGTCCAGAGTCCCTAAACATACAACAACTATGATGAGTTCAAGCTCTTACGATTTTCCAAAAAAGATGAAGGCACTGGAGGACGTAATCAATCCCACAAGACTAAAATGATGCCATGGACCCGCCTGATGGCTATGAAGAAGACCACCAATGCACCAGCTACCAAAATGATATGTAATTGCAAATATTCCGATGTAAACAATAGTCCAAAATGATACAAATATCTCACACGTAGTGTCAGGAAACTACAAGGGGAGACTAGTGTTTTGAACTACACGCTTGTAACAATTTCTCGCGGCGCGAAAATTACCTATATATGAAATATAGATCTTGAGGAGTTAGAAGTTTCCGTATTCATGACTATTTGAAACTTGGGCGCAGTAGTGCTTCAAATGTCAGTCCTAATGTGTAAAAATTTAAATTTCATATTTCGAGGCGAAAGTTCAAAATGAAAAGTTCACACGTATGCATCATAACCATTTTACAACAATTTATAACAATTTATAACCATTTTATAACAATTTATAAATAATTTTATATCAATTTATATCAATTTATAAAATTTATAACAATAATTTATAAATAATTTATAACCATTTTATATCAATTTATAAATAATTTATAACAATTTATAACCATTTTATATCAATTTATAAGAATACTTATCTTTATTCTGAAATATTACACGCGCGGCGGCATCCTTAATCGCCTCGCCACGTTGTTATTTTTACGCGGGCGGCATCCTTAATCGCCGCCACGCAATATTTTACGCGGCGCATCCTTGCGTGCCGGGCCACGCGAAAAACTGCTAAGTTATAAATAGTGGGGGTATTCTCCGTAATCTCTAAGTCCTTCGCTCTCTTCCAAACGCACCCCGGCGGGCGCCCCATCACCACCGCCGCCGCCACCGGCTACCGCCATCGCCCCTCACAGGCTTCGCCTCGCCGCTCCTCGCCCTCGCCCGCGCTTCACGCCCGCCCTGCGCGCCCACGCCCGCCCTCGCCTGCCCCTTCTACCTCCGCCCCGGACTCTCTAACACCGCCGCTCGCCGTTGCCGCTGGGCACTGCCTCCATCCGGCCGTGGTGCCCGTGGTGCTCCGGCGGCGGCACTGCGGGTGGCTGCGGGTGCCCGGGTGCTCCCTCTCCGCCCCTATCCCCGGTCCCCGCCCTCGCCCCCCCGCCCCGGCGGGTGAACCCTAACCCGGTCCGGGTGCCTCGGTGCCCGTCTGTGCCCGCCCCCCGCCTGCGGGTGCTGCGTCCGGTGGTGCCCGCCCCTCGCCCGGTGGCGGTGTTTCGCTTGCCCTTCTCCACCGCCCTTCCCCCCTTCGCCCATCCCGCCCTCCTCAGCCGGGTCCTCCGGCGGGGCGCCATCTCCTATCTTCCTATCTCTTCTCTCCCTACCGCCAATTTTGTTGAAATTGCCTATTTTGATTTGAGCTCCCCATTTGGGATTGAGCAAAATTTTGAGATATCTCTGCGGCTTTTGAGACCCGCCTGTGATGCCACCCATCGCTTTTTGTGCCCACCTCACCGCATGTGATGCAAAATTAAAACAATTTAGCCGAGCTTATGTGCCACCGCTCGTGATGCTATAGAATTTGGATAAACCGAAAGCATAAGATTGGCCCAATCCTTCCGCGGATGCTATAGAATTTGGATAACCGAAGCCAATTACCACCGAGCTTATGTTTGTTCCTCTATTTTAGCCTCTCAATTTTGGACTTAGCTTATATGTCACTTGAGTTCACTAGAGTTCACTTGAGGTAGCCTCGTGATGCTATAGACTTGCCACTATCCTTACCCCTCGCTGATGGTCAGTGGGTCCCTACCGGCCATGTTGATGGTCGTGGTTAGTTAATATTGCCCCGCGGATGTTGGCCTTAGCTTCTTCTCAGAATTTGACATGCCCCAATTTGGACATGCCTTTAATGCCTACTCATGGTCATTCCCTTAATTCCATATATGCTAATGCTAATGCCGCCATATGATTTTCTACTAGTGTTGTTGCTTAAACTTGGCATGGGGTTGTTGCTTAAAACTACTAGTGCTATTTTTGAAACTTGGCATGGGGTCGCGTTTAATTTGTCCTAATTGATAGCTTATGTCACCGGCCATGATTACTTAACTTGGCCTAATTTCTATCAATCGTTTTTCCTCATATGTCAATATATATTGCCCTCGGATGCCTACATCCTTCACCTGGTTGAAACAACAATGTCACTCTATGTTAATTTGCTACCCTATTTCAATCACAATGCTAAGCATATGTATCGCCTTGATTGGCCAAGCCACATTGGAACCATGAACTTGTCCTCTTGACCATAGGTACTGCTTTTGAGCATATTTTTTATGTTGGCTGCCTACTACTTTCTTTTTGTTTGAATTGATTGGGTTTGGTTTGAAATTACCGCCTCCCTATTTCCCGCTGGTCGTTGGAGATATATATGCAAATGATGTGAACCCATTAGTGTCAGGGCAAAGGGTATATGCAATGAAATGAACTTAATTATTGGGTAGGCAAATGCTATGATGATTGAATGTCCCCTCTATTGGAAGCTTCTAAACTAGGACGGGCTTGTACAAAGCAACCAGCTTTTAGAAGCGATGTGATCACAAGGGGCTATATCCGAAAGCCAATCTTTTTATTTCTTTCCGCAATTTTGAATTACGCTTTTGTGTACTCCTCCTATATACTATAGTACTAAAGCAAAGAGGGCTATATATTTGTAGCTTGAAATGGCGAATGAACAAGAAATGCCTCGTGATTGAAAAGGCTAATGAACAAGAAATTTCAAATTTTGAATGGGAGACGCCTAGCCATAGCGATGGAAGTGGCAAAAATACCGTACTCCCGGTACGCAAGCTTTAGAGCCGTGATAGCCCCGTAAGGGGTAGGAGGAAACGTACCGAGGAGGAAGAAGATCCTAATTTCAACCCCAGGACGGCACCAAGCAAGAAGCGCCGGTTAAGGGAAGTAGAGGCCGAACGGCCCGCCACCGCCCTCCACAAGGCAAATTCCGGCAACAACCCTCTTCGGTCCACGGCCACCTCTTCGTGCAAAGCAAAGGGAGACAAGTCGGGCGAGAAGGGGAGACCGTGGGGAGGCGTATAAGAAGATCAATGAGGTCCTTGTCATTCAAGAGTTGGGGCCGCTAGGAGCAGCCATTACCCTTCCCCGGTCATCGCTAAGTACAAAGACTCGTGTGTCGTGGTTTCGTGGAAGGATAAGGTCTCCATTCTTATCGGCAGACTGGAAAGCCGCCCCCAAGATCGACAAGTTATGGGTGTTTGGGCGAGTTTCAAACGTTCCTGTGATCCGCCAGCGCCGAGCATGGAAAAAAGGTGCAGCAAAGATGTAAACTTCCTCGCAGAAGAAGCTTCCGAACCGAAGTATAGGCTCAACGCAGACTTTTACAAGAAAGGACGCTTACCCTTCACCAAGTACAACATGATCTCGTAAGAAGTATGGGAAGAGTTCCCGCGAAAGGGCTAAACACGCTCGCAAAGAAAGGCTAAAGATGGAAGTTCTCCGAAGCTAGCCAAACGAACAAACTTCCCCACTACTTGGCAAAGGTTGGGTACGCCAACACAAGCCGACGCGGCGGCGAAGAACGTAAAAGACAAAGTCGAGAGCCGGATCCGTATGAGGGCCGTGGATGAAAGGACCTCGACTTCACGCCTACAAGCCTAAGAAGCCGTGAGGCCGGCCTTCCGTATGAAGGAGGTCGAGAAGAAGGTCATAGAGGCCACTACGGGCTAAGAACAAATGACCCTCGAGATTCGTTTGGGACACGCATCCGACGGTGGGCCTTGGGAAACTCCGGCAGCACGCGCCGGCCCGCGGGTATGAGCTCCGTGAAGAGTTGGGCGACGTGGGCTCGTGGTTGTAGATGATGCCGCATCACACGAGGCAGGTACAAGGAGGGTCCGAGACGTGAAGGGCGTGATGAGGCCTTTGCAAAGAAATGATCACACACCCATCAAAGAGGCCCTCACGGTGCAACGACCCCGATGGTCGGTCCGAAGCGATGTTCCGCAACGCCGGTATGCCGCTGTTCACCCTCAAAGAACCCCCAAAGCAAAGCAGCCTTTCGGCCGCCGACCGACAGACCTCGGTGGATGATATCACCGGCGAGACACTATGCAATATGTTGATACCGTCGCGCAGTTGGGCAAGAAAAAGGTAGTGGCCAAGGGGGTGGTATTTCCTCCCGATCTTGCAAAGAGTACGGCGACGAGATCCCTCTAGAATGTGCCAAGTCAACATTGGGTTCGCGGGGCGCTTTAACATGAAGATCGAGCCGGACTATCCCTGGCCATAACGCAGGTGAACACTCTAGAGCCTGCGGTTACAACGGGCCGTGGGCCGAAGGTGGACATTGAGCCGTAATATGTTGACGCTTGACTCCACCTTCCGCTCAACAAAGAAGACAGCTAATGACCCGAAAGTGGACGCCTAATCGACCCCTATGGTGATCCGACGATGATGAAGATGGTGGGGACGGGCGGAGGCAACGACCCTCCTCAAGGTTCCAAAGACTCTCGCTAAGGACCCGCACAAGACGAGCCCCTCGTGAGCCGACAACGGCTGAGGAGCCGGCACCGAGGAGTTTATAGAGGCGCGACTCGACAAAGGTGCACCGAGCCTAAGGAGCCGACACCTCAAGAGCCGCACCTCAGCGCCGCAAGAACTCGTGAGCCGACACCTCAAAGCTCGAGCCGCACATGAGGGATGCTCGACATAATGAAAGCAACTCCGCGAAAACACAAAGCCAAGTCCTCGAGGCGTAGAGTAGGGAGCTTAGACACCCGCCTACACTCAAGGCCTCCAATGGACAACACCTCAAGCCGGGAAGCGTGAAAGGAGCTCGACCTAGCAAACGCCTCCAAAGACCGGTGCACACATTCGATAAAGAGGAGGTCGCAGCACCCAAGTACCCGCTACCCGAGGCCCAAAGAAATAGATATTCGACCGGGTATGCACCAAAACAACGAAGTTGTAATAAGTTATTAGCTACCCTTTTCGCAACCCTAGGTAATTAACATTTGTACCGCCGCTTTTGCCCAAAATCCCCACCTTATAAGGGGTTTGTCACGGATCAATGCCCCGCTCGCTCGAAGTTTGGGAAGTTCATGATCCCAAAGGCCCGTAAAATTCATCGATGCCGCAGGACCGAGACTCGAAAAGTTCCATGCATGGTACATGGAGTGCGCGAAAGCGTGGATTGTATAGCTTCGCCCTTCTTCCTAAGGAGTGCTTCCACTACCCCATCGAGCCCAGCCACGATTACATTCGATGACATGTCGAGACTACTTCGCCGACAGACATTGACGCCGCCAAGTCACCTTGTTTACCATGTAAGCGCAATTTTACTTGCACATGTCCCTTGCATCCGTATATAGATTCTTTCTTTCAAAGGTACCTATGCCACAGCCACATGTCCTTGTAGGTTGTCCGCCGATGCAGCCCGTAAGTTAAACACCGGGTGTTCTTTTTACCTCTCCATGGCACATCCTGCGAGAGACGCATCGCCGTTTTAAGCTAAGAGCGACTATCCCCACCGTCAACTTGACGGACGCAGGAAAGACGTAAGATCCGGGATAAGAATGAAAGAGCTAAGAAGTTGGAGGTAGCGAATACGCCATATCGCTGATGAAAAAAGGTCAAGGAAAAATGGGCCTCAATGTATTCGCTACTTTACCAATATGGAATGGGATGGTAGGACATTGATCTGCTTTCATGATCTTTCCTCGTGACGGAGGGCCGCTATCTTTGACTCACTACGAGGCACTAACCCGCCGGCTACCAACAATTCGAAAAAAATCTTGAGATTGTAAGTGATCGGCGAACTCCTTATGCAATTATATACTAGAGTCGAATATCATATATCGTTGACAATATAGTGCATTTCGCATACCGCTACAAGAAATACTTGAAGGATCCGAACTGCCGATCGCCGATCCCGTATGTAAGGAGCGCAAATGGAGATAGACTCAAAATCGCCAAATTTCCCTATGACGTAAATGAAACATAGTTTTTCTTAGTAAATTTTACTACCTTGCTATAGCTTCGATATTACTAATAACACCGTTTATTGTGTGCAAAGGCCTCAAACAACCGTGACGGATCAAACTTGTGTGGATTCTTTCGCGCGGAGTACCTCCGGCCTGCGTAAGGTACAAATCCAGCTACCGGCAGCTCAAGGACGCAAGGAACACGCTCACGTGGGTGATACAAAGGGCAACCGACGAGATGCGTTCAGCGCACGCGAGCGCATATCCGCAAGTTCGCTTCTAGACATGGTAGTTCACGGCGCCAGCCGCATTTCAATCGACAAAGGAGTCGGGCCGTTTTAGAGTTTGGGCCGCTAAGAGATGGGAAGAGCTAGGTCTTAAGGACTATCTTTTCATCCAAATCAACATATAGCTCGCAATGTTTGTAAATGATATGTTGTAATTGAAACTAGTACATGTTGATATGAACAAATGGATCATCGAATCGATCGGGTGAAACTTGTATATAAGGAATCGATGTATATATATGTATATATGATGTATATTAGAGTACATGTCGTGTTATATATATATATGTGTGTGTATGGATTGATACATGTGTATATATATGTATATATATATATATATATATATATATATATATATATATATATATATATTTTATTTTTTATTTTTTTTTTTGGCGCGTGGCGGGCAACATAACGCGCCCGCCACGTATAATAATCTTAACCGTGGGGGCGGCGAACGCCACGCCACGGGTAAGATTTTATATCGCGGCGGGTGCGCTACGCCGCGCCACGCCTTCGGGGTTATTTTACGGGCGGCACGGCCGCCACGCCGAAAGGCCACGATTATCCGTGACCTTTCGTTAGTGACGGGCAGCCGTGCCCGCCACTAACGTCGTATTTTGCCCGCCACAAATGGGTTTTTGGGTACTAGTGATATACACTACGTTGCGCCGCGCATTTAGCTGTGGAACTAATGGATGCACTCATGCACACGTTGTCTCGTTTGGTTTTGACGATGCAGGGTTTGGCGATTCTCAAGGCGTCGCTGCAGTCCAAGTCCGTCCTCACTGACGTCTTCCTCCACGCCAACAATGCGGGCAGTCGTGCCTGAAGGGCGCTAGTTCATCGATCCGCTCGTCACATCTCGTGGATCGGCCGCGGCTTGTGATGCTTCAACATCTCTCTTGCATTGGGCACCGCTTTCTGTGCTGAGACCGTACGTCTGTATATAGCTACTGCTGGCAATCCTTGCCGGCGTTTCTACTTTACTGCTAGTAGTATGCACTCCTTGTGACTTTTTGTGCGTTTGCTGAGCAATATAAAATCTCTGTATCTTGTTAAAATGTATGGTAATACTATGGTGCTATGCTTATGTTGATGGTAGCCGTCGATGGAGAGCATCAGTGGTGCCTCGAAACTGCCTGCAATATATATGTGTGTCTGCTGCTTGAACACGAACAAAACATGGTTAGAAGTCTCTTGGGCCACCTGAGCAAGCTGCTGCCCAAACCCCTTTAACTAATCTCAAAAGGATCATTATTAATCTCAAGGGTCATTATTAGCATAGTACAGTAGAAACATGCCCCACGTGTTGTGTGGAAATTGCCAATGATTTAAAGTAAGACTAGACTATACGAGGAAATAAAATTATTATAAATTAATGCTAGCGAATTGTGTGGCATATCAACATGGACAACAAGACGTGGACAATAAGATTTTATGTCTCGCTCTGACGTGGACATCATGAGTATATATGTGCTAGTGTATTTTAATTGCATATGATAATGCACTGGTGAGGTGGACATCTTGTATATGTTATGATACATCACTAGGGTGGTTTAGGATTATAAGAGAAGTAGATTACTATCCAATCCATCCATGCTCGAGCACGAGTGCAATTTATATGTTACTCGTACTAATATATAGTGTTAAGGGTCTCCTTTTGTAATTTGTTAGCACAATGTGTTGTACCAAAATTTGCCATAAACTTAGCAAGTTTTGGTAGCAAACAAAATAGTTGTCAAAGGTGTACAAACTAAATTTTGGCCATCAATCCATTAATCTCAAAAAATTTCATCGATAAATTATGCATGATTCATCGCCTTTACTCTCTATTTGTTTCATAACACAATACTCCTAACAATAAGAAAGATTGAGAGAAAAATTCATGGCCGATCCCTCAACTTGTCGATGGGTGTCATCTAGGTCCCTCTACTTTCAAAATGCCATTATGGGTCCCCGAACTTGGCTTCGGTGTCATTTAGGTCCTAAACTTTCAAAAATGCCATTTCTAGATCCCTAAACTTGACCTCGGGTGTCATCCGTGTCCCAAACACCGATGGATGCTCTTCCCGACATGTGGGACCCACATGTTAATTATTTATATCTCTATTTTTTGCACAGAATAAAAAAAAATCGGGCCCAATAGCTATGATCTCTCGAATATTTCAAAATTGTATCTTTTTTTCATACAATCTCGGATGAAGATGATTTTAATAAAAAGAAAAAATTATAGCTCTCGACGGGATCTACAACTTTTAAATTTTGAGTTTTTAATTTGAGATCAAGTAAGACGATCAAAAAAATTAAACAAGTTTTCAACAATAAGTATATTAATTGCTACGGGGCTTGCCGCTTTGGAAAGATCATATCTTTCCTATATGCTGTCATATTGAGATACTTTCTATATGAAATTTGTATCTCTCAATGGTATCTATAGTTGTCTAGTTTTGAGTTTTTAAATTTGAGTTTGTTAAGATTCTAAAAAAAAATGAAAACTCAAAATTAAACAATGTGCACATGCTGATTTTTAAATTTTGAGTTTCAAAATTTTTTTTTAAGTTTTTAAATTTTGATATTTAAAATTTTTAAAAAAATTTAAATTTTTTGATTTTTAAATTTTGAGTTTTTTAATTTCTTTTATAATCTTAACGATCTAAAATAAAAAACTCAAAAATAGAAAATCATTGATACCATTGAAAGATATAAATTTCATATAGAAAGTATCTCGATTTGAACTGGCGATATAAGAAAGATATGATCTTTCCAAGGCGGCAAGCGTCGATACGCGAATTAATATACTATTCAAAATTGTTTAATTTTTTTATCGCCTTAACGACCTAAATTAATAACTCAAAAACTAGAAGGTGTGGTAGATCCCATCGTGAGCTAGAATTTTTTTAAAAATTATCTTCACTCGAGATCGTGTGAAAAACTACTACAAGTTTTGGAATATTCTAGAGATAGTAGCTACAGGACTCAATTTTCTTTTTATCTTGTGCAAAGAAAATAAAAAATAGAAATATAACCCCGATTGACATGTGGGTCCCACATGTCGAAAGCACACCTTGTCAGCATTTGGAACCTGGATGACACCCAAGCCTAAGTTCGTAGAGACCTAGAAATGACATTTTGAAAGTTTGAGACCTAAATGACACCCTGCCAAGTTTAGGGCCCGAAATAGCATTTTAAAAGTGGAGGGACCTAGATAACACCCTTTTAATAGGTTAAGGGGACGCCATGATTTTTTCTCAAAGATTGACAAGTGGAAGTGGTTCGTTTGGGCGTGGAAAGCTGCCCTACACGGGGCGGCCTAACTGCCTAAGTCTTAAGTTATGGGGTTCACTTAACAATTTCTATAGCACAATTTTATATGTCGATAAATACTACTCTCTCCATTCCAACTTAATAAGTTATTCTGATCTTTTTATACATAGTTTTGACATTGTATCTTGACATAACTTATATGTAGATGCATAGTCTTATATGTAGATGCATAGTACTTATCTTAAAAAAAAAAAAACTATAAATAGATGGACTTCACATGTTTATGGTTTTGTCATGTTGCAACACATGCACACAGACGAGCTCCAGACCTAGGGCCAGTAGGGCCGTGGCCCAAGTTTTCAAAGGTTTGGGTCAAATTATCGTACGTCCAATTAGGGTAGCTGCATGTGACTTTCAATTGTTTTGTCCCTAGGCTCCATGTCGTTCTCCTCCCCACAAACAAGCACTCGCTAGCTTGGTCGCCAACGCCATTCTCCAGCGGGGGACCAAAGAAGCCCATCGATTGTTCACCTAGCCCGTCGACCGCGGGTTCGCCTCTTCCTAGTTCCCACAGAGGTGATGGTCGCTTTCCAAAACCTTGTAGTTTGTGGTGCGGCCTCTGAGAAGGCGAGAATGAGGCTGAACGCCGCTTGGGAGACGACTGTTGCGCCGCTGCGTGGTGTGTGTGGAATCCACTGCCAAGTTGGTCTAAAAACTCCAAAAGCGCAGCCCAGCCCTGGAGCTACCTCTCTTTGTTATCTAGTCGATTGGTTTTCCCTAATTTCGTACATAATATGAAGTTGAACCATGATTAATTTTGTGCCAATTTTGTACTTAAACTATAGATCTGGGCTTAGATCAATCTCAGTGGAAAGTTTCATCAGCGTTATTTCTAAGACAACCATGTCATGCAGAATGTTGTCAAAAAAAAAAAAAAAACCATGTCACGTACGTAAATAGAACATCCACCAATTGAGAGTTTTATTGTATAGTTTCATAAATATTTAATTTCATAACTCAAAGAGAGTTGGTAACTCTGTCAAAAAGAGTTACATCCCTATGAAACTCACTTCTTCTCTCTTCTTAAAAACCTTGCCACGTCATCAAACATGTTTATGTGGCAGCTCATTAAATACAAATAAAACTCTAATGAACCTACCACTGAGACTAGCCTTACATTCTTGTATACACTCAACTCCCTCCATCTAAAAATAGAGTCACAATGGGAAGAGTGCTGGTGAAACTTTCTCAACTTTGACTGCATTTGTAGAAAATACGTGCACCATTTATATCAATAAGTTCAAAGATCTACCTAATGATACTAATTATATACCATAAATATTAATATTTTGTTAAATATAAACGAGAATGACATTTTTATATTTTTCTTGTGTTCATGTTGCACAATTCAATGAAGTGATGTGAGAGCTAATCTTTCAAACCCAACTGATAAGTTTGATACTAAAATTTAGTCCTAGTCTTAGTCAAATCCAGTGTTTGAACACATGGATATATATGCTAGTTGTTTCTACAAAATAAATTTTAGGTTACAAGATAACATAAAAAACAGCAACAAGATGCTTGGAACGCATAAGTACGTTTAATTTGCATATGTTGATGATGACCGCGTTCTCCTCACGCGCTCCAAAAGAAAGGTCCAAAGTGAGCGAAGGTGCAGGAGCAGGATATGATTGATTGAAAGGGAATACTCTGCTGCGGTGCTCTCTGCCGTCTGCCCTGTGAAATATTCCATGTGGTGACCCGGCTCACGATCAGAAAGGCCCGAAGCCACTTCACTCCCTTTCCCTTCCCCTGCTATTCCGGTCCTCGCCGCCGCGCACGCTAATCTGCACGCGCTTGCCATTCCTCAAGTCTCCTCTGGACCTGGTAAGCACGCTGCGCAATTGGTTAGTCCTCGCTCCATTCATGCTCACCTCACTAATCGATCTGGGAACACTGCCTCTTCCATCCTCTGCACAGCGATGGCGGAGGACGCCAAGAAGAGGTTGGCGAGAGCAATGGCGGATCTACGTATTAACTGTACAGGTTTTATCCCTACGTAGCGTTGGCAATCTATGTGTAAAAAATAATGCTTGCTTGGGTTAATTGACTAAATAAACAAGTTTGTGCTCACAGCCTGGATCCGTCGTCACGCGAGGGGTTCCAAGAAGAAGGGAAGCACACGGCGCGTGCTGGCCGACCTTCCCGACGACGTCCTCGTGGACATTCTCTCGCGCTTGCCCATAAAAGCGCTCTGCCGCTGCAAATTGGTTTTCTACGCGCTGGCGCAACCTCATCTGCCGTCGCGAGCTCCGCAAGAAGCTGCCCCAGACTCTCGCCGGCTTCTTCTACAAGAGCTACGACGGAAACCGCTTCCCAAAGTGGGCTCGCCATTTCACCAATGTCTCAAGAGCAGTCAACCCTTTCATCAACCCCTCTCTGTCGTTCCTGCCAGAATATAAGACAACTGACATCAAGGACGGCTGCAACGGACTCCTCCTGTGCCACTGCTGGAAGCCAACTGATCCGGTGACAATGGAGTCTGTCGTGTGCAATCCAGCCACTAAGAAATGGGTCGTTGTTCCAGACTCTGGCTGGTCTAGCAAGGTGAGGATCACTCGCTTGGGGTTCGATCCATCTGTCTCCTCCCATTTCCATGTGTTTGAGTTCATACCGGACGATATTTGGTACATAGATGCTGGTCCTGGTTTTTCTTTTGAACGGAAATGATGGTCCTGATTTTGGTGGAGGAATTGTAGTAGTGGCCGTCTACTCCTCCAAAACTGGAGTTTGGAGTCTCAACAAGAACGACGATCTGCCGATTCCGATTGACGAATTTGCGATGCCTGTAGAATCAAAAAGGTGTCTTTTTCAATGGGATTTTGCATATTACTACTTCTTGGGGAATGGTATTAGCCATTGACGTGGAGGGGAAAGTTTTGAGAGGCATCCCTTTTCCTATATCAACAAACTATGAATATGATGATGATTCCCGGCCTGCTGGTGTTTATCTATCTCAGGGACACTTGTATCTTACAATTTTATCTGATGGTTGTCAAGCATCAATCTGGGTTCTTGAGGACTACAATGGTGAAAAATTGGACTTTGAAGCACAATGTCAACCCTTCGCGTCAGTTTGGAGCAGCTTACTGTTTGAAGTATGCAAAATTCAGTATTATATCAATCCACCCAGAGCACGATATGATTTTTATGGTGTGTGGGGCAAACACCACACTATTGTCATATGAAATGGATCACATGAGGCTGCGTTTTATAAGTGTGCTTGGCTATCATTACACGACTCGTCATATTCCATATGTTCCCTTGTTCTCAAAGTCATTGGCAGATGAGCAATAAAAATCTTACTTGCCTAGTGTAGCTCCAGATCGTTTGACCTTTATGATGATACTGGAGTTAGTATATGAGGAGGGGTGCTTTGGTCAGAACTTTGTGAAGCTGTGAAAGTTTTCTGTTGGTCTTTCCCGTGCAATGGTGTTACCTGACTTCATGGGCCATCTTGTTCCGTTCGCTGAGGAAGTACTTGTTATGTGTATGGATGTATGTGTCTGTTATAGCAGCATATGCAGTTGTAAATGATATTATATCCCAGTACTTCTCATGGATTAACCATAATTATTGTCTTTATTTAGTATCCATATATCTCAGTCGTATTTTGCTTTGCTGTTTGCCCAAAATTTATCTGTGTTGCAACTTGTGGACACAAATTTGTGCATTGATTCACAATAGGAGAAGTCTAGTACTGAGGTGCATATGAATCACAGTAAGCTTTATGTTAATGCATCACATATTTTGGAGGATTTCAAATGGTTTCCGTTTAGTTGCTCGTCAATCATGAAATGGGGTACCTTTTCTGTAAATGATATATGCTTTTTGTTCCAGTACACATGTTCAGATTTATGTTGAATTATGGCTTACACCTGATATGCATACTACAACTATATGCATTGATATATTCCTTTTCTAAAAAAAAAAACATGATATGCATACTTATGGCTGATGCTTCACAGATGATTTGAAACACAGAATGATAGGTACTCCCTCTGTCCCATGGAGTTCGCTCGTTTTTGACTTTTTGAACTTCACGTTTGACCATCCGTCTTATTCAAAATATTTACGCAAATCATAAAATAAATTAATCAATATTCAAGTATCTTTGTTGATAAAATAAGTCGTAATAAAATAAATTATATTTGTGCAAAAAATTTGAATAAAATGAAGCATCGAAAAAGATGGCATCGGAATTCGGGGTGACAAACTAAAATTGGGACGGAGGGTATGGGCCAATGGCAATTGTACAACACATGTTAGTACTATGTTAAACTATTAAACATCTTCTATGGTCTATGATGGCTTCTTCCCTCCTCCATTTTGCTACCTAGAAATTCTTTTGGTGTGTTATGCTTTTGTGTGCATATTTGGTACTTGCATGGGACTGATTTTTATTCAATTTCTACTTAATTGAACTGTCTTCATCTGAACATTAATTATAATAACTATTAGGTTGGATATTGTTTAGAATGGAAATTAGACTGCCTAAATTATTGGGAGAGATTGCTGCTGCTGCTTCTGGTATAGCTTGGTATTGTCGTACGGACATTTTTTCTAATACATACGGACATTTATTTTTTTAACAAAATACATACGGACATTTCTACATTGCTAGTGGTAGAACTGTGTGTACTTTTCTTTATACAACGTAAAAGGAAGAAAGTAAGACTCCTGAATGATGCGACAAATTTTTCAGTTCCTCTCCCACCACACCATGCGATCCTGGCGCTACCCCCTTCCCCGACGGCAGAAAAGGAAGGATCCCGTCGGTCAAAAAATAGAAGGACTCCCGTCGGTAAAAAGTTTCTGTCCGTCTGCCTGCCTCATGCGTTACCGCTTCTCCGCTGCCCTCCCCCGCCTGCCTCGTGCGACAAAAAGGGGAAACATCGTCGCAATCATCGCAATCTCTCTCTCTTGCAATCCCTCAGCACAATCTCTGCCCACCCGTGCGATCTCTTCTCCCGCACCCTGCCGCCTCGACGCCTCGTGCGACCACACCGCCGTCCTCGCCGTGCGTCATCGCCAGGAACACCGCCGCATCCACGACGCCCCCGCCTTCATCCCTGCCGTCCTCGACGTGTCAGCGCCGCCAGAAGACCGTCGATCCCCTGCAGGTCCTAGCCGATCTCCTCCCTCTCTGCTGTTCCTCGGCTGCAGCGCCGCCGCTCGACGACACCGAACATCCGCTCTCCGCTCCGACGCTGACTCTCCGCTCCGACGCTGACGGACCATACCCCAGCCGCGGACGGTGAAGACGTCGGCTGTGACGCTGACCACGGCACCCAGACTCCTCGCTCCTCCTCCTCCTCGTCCTCGTCATGACCTGTAAGTCATCCGCTTCTCATCCCTTCCTGGCGCCCTGCTGTGTGAAACCGAGCACCCAATGACCCAAAACTAACATAACCCAATTGCCTATCTGTATTCTGATCTGATCTAACTACATGTAAGTATGATGACTTCCAAAGATTATCACCCGATCTGAAACTTTAGTAGTTTTTCGATTTTCATTCAGTCAAGGAACTTTACTGGAGGAAATAAAAGTGTCATGAACCAATTTAGAGGGGGGGGCATGGGCCATATGTGACGCATGCAAGGCACCCTGCCGCCAGGGTGCATGCGCACACGCGCCTGGCCGGCCGGCCGCCGCCGCCTGCCGCGGTCCGTCGTCGTCTTTAAACCGTCGTTAAGTAATAATTATTTAGGGGAATAAATATTTAGGGAAAGAAATAAATTCATTTGTCGAGGTATTCCGATCTATAAGGAAACCTCATAAGATTTCTTAGCATCTGAAGTCTCCCTCGGACTAAATACAAGGGGCTTATGTCGGTTGAATCTTAAGCGAGAAAAATTAAAGGGGTAGCTCCCAAACAGCTCTATCTCTCCAACTCTCAATCTCTCTCCTCTCACTGCCTTGTACGCCTCCGACCCGCGCTGCCCTAGCGCCGCCGCCCCTCCACGCCCGGCCAGCGCCCTAGGCGCGGCCGCCCGGCCCCCGCCGCCTCCTCCACTAGCCCACGCCGCCCCTTCCTCTCTACGCTACCGCTATCGTCATCAATCTCGTCACCTCGCCGCCAATGCGTCGTCATCACCACCGTCTACACCATCTCGCGTCGTTAAGTTCGTCCGTCGACATGTCGGTTCGGCCCAATCTGCCCGGGTTACGGCGGTAGTATCTACGAACCGGGGCGATTCCACCACCGGCGGCTTCCGACCACCACCAACGCCAAGATCCGATGGACAGCCACAAGATGGCCGAGCTCGGGCGGGGATCTGCGGGTGGCCCCGATTTCGTGAAATCCAGGCCACCTTCACCGCCCTCACGGAAGTTAGATGAACAGCCAGCCCCACGGCGGCATTTTGCGACGGCACGCGGCCCGCGGGCGCGTAACAACGCCCATAACGCCGCCGGCGCTCCGACATCAACAACGCTCCATCGACATCCCGCGGCGGCACGGTGGCCCGGCGGCGGCAACACGCAGCTGTGACGCTTGCTTCTTTGTCCGGCGTGCGGCGCCTACGGCGTCCACTTCAGCCACCACCGGCGGCGTCCACTGCCATGGGCACCGCCCGGCGGTGGCGGCGGCTCACTGCAGCGCGCGCCCACGTCACCCCCTCCAAGATGATGATGCCACAATCAGCGAAGTGCGTCTACCCCAAGGATACTACTATCGTGGTCCGGATCATATCGGAACAGAGGCCACCAACCGGCGTCCACCCGGCTGCTTTCGACAAAAAGCCTACCCAACTAGGCCAGCGTCGTGAGACTCCGGCAACGGTCGGATAAGTTCGACAACACCAACAATGTCATCTCGGCGTCGGGAACATCGAGCGTCAAGCGTCACTATGGGCGACAAGGCGATGTCACTGGCGTCGACATCAACGTCGCTAAGCGTCGACATCAACGTCGGCTGCATCGACATCTGGGCGACACCGACACCAAGGACACCAATTAACGACAACGACGCCTCTCTCCAAAAAGGGGCGCCACCATCGACCCACGGCGTCCTCGACATCGCCATGCCTACCATCGGCGACAATGGCGTCGCCCACACGGGCGCCGCCAAAGGAGGAACAACTACACCCTCCACGCGCCAACAACATCGACGACAACGGCGCTACCATGGGCGCCATGATAGTCAACGAGGTCCTCAAGGGCGCCCGGCGCAGATGACGAGCCACTCCCATTGGCGCCAACGGCGTCACCCGCGGCGTCCCTCGTCATCACCATGTCGATCATCGACAACATCGGCTCAGCGATGGCGACTCCGGCACCGACACCACTAATGTCAACCCCAACGTCTTGAACGGCAATGACGCTATCCCGGACACCTACGCCAACATCGATGACAATGATGCCCCCCAAAGGGCGTTGCCAATGGCAAAAACACCCCTCCCACGGGCGACAATGCCGTCCCACGGCGTCAACAACAATGGCGTCCACGACAACTGGCGCCGAGAAGGCAACCCCATCAGCACCTCGCCAGCGAAATATCAGCTCTATCAAAGATACGGTATGCCGCTATCCACGACAATAAGCGGTGCTTCTGCAGTTCATCCGTATGCCAAGCGGTAGCGGCCCCGGAGGACAGAGATGCACACTGCACCACGTCTCCCTTGCGGCTTCAAGTAGGCTATCTCACGGCGACCTCATCAACAACATAAGCGCCAACGGGACCTGCCACGAGGACCCGATGCGACTACGTCACGCTTCCATGTTGTGCCAGCGGCCTCTACAACATACCCGGGGAGGCCATACGGGGAGGCGCCCGCGCAATGGGCGGCAGCGATGCAACGCTTTCGTGCGCTTCGCCCCGCCGCCCGCGTTCGTCACCACGCGGCTCGTCGATAGCCGGCGGACCGCGACACGAGGAGACGACTTGGCTATGACAACCGGGCCGACTGAGGGCGATCCGGTCGGCTCCCTCGTTCCTCGGCGACATCGCGCCCGGCTTATGACTACACCAACAAGCTCTACAACAAGCTTTGGGTCGTGATGCGCCGAGGAGGCGCCCTATGTCGAGCCACGGCGATTCAACTTCGCCCCACCCGGTTCAACGCTCACATCTCGCTGCGGTCTTAAAAGCCCGACCTACCGGCTCAGCGGCGATGACGCCAGGGTACATACCACCGACATCGACCCCTACCTCGTCGACTCGTCGGTACCTCGGTGACTCTCATCCTTCCCGACTCGCTACACCGACGGACGACAAGCTACATGGCATCGCTAGAACCATCAAGCTCCAAGCAAGACCAACAGGCTTGGGTGTCACTCAAGGTGATTGGTGTTCACCTCCCGGCGACCTCGCCATCCATGCCGGGCTTCACGACAAGGACAAGCACCTTTGCGATGAAGGAGCCCGCGGACAGACCTTCTTGCCATCGGTGCCAATCTTCTTCCCCGACAACCGCCGCTACTACGCCAAGCAATTATCAAAGCTCATTCCCCTTCTACAAGTGGATGCAACAATCTTGAACCATGCTTGCAATTCAATCGCCCCATCAACGGCGGCGACCCATGCGGGAACCGCAGCCCGGCTGCTCAAAAGGGGAGAGATGCCATGAACCAATTTAGAGGGGGGCCAGGCCATATGTGGCGCATGCAAGGGGCACCATGCGATCTGGCGCTACCCCCCCCCGGGCGAGAAAAGGAAGGATCCGTCGGTCAAAAAATAGAAGGACTCCCGTCGATCAAAAGTTTACGTCGTGCACTTTTGCCTCATGCGTTACCGCTTCTCCGCTGCCCTCCCGCACGCCTCGTGCGACAAAAAGGGAAACATCGTCGCAATCATCGCAATCTCTCTCTCACTTGCAATCCCTCGGCACAATCTCGCCCACCCGTGCGATCTCTTCTCCCCCGCACCACACCGCCTCGGCCGCCTCGTGCGACCACACCGCCCGTCCTCGCCGTGCGTCATCGCCGAGAACACCGCCCCGCATCCACGGCGCCCGCCTTCATCCCTGCTGTCCTCGGCGTGTCAAGCGCCGCCCGAAGGGCCGTCGATCCCCTGCGAGGTCCCTACCCGATCTCCTCCCTCTCTGCTGTTCCTCGGCTGCGGCGCCGCCGCGCTTCAGCGACATCGAACATCCGCTCTCCTTTCGGCGCTGACTCTCGCTCAGCAGCTGATGGACCATACCCCCAGCGCGGGGCGGTGAAGAAGGCGTCGGCTACCGTAGACGCCGACCACGGCACCTTGCACTCCTCGCTCCCTCCTCCTCGCCGTCCTCGTCATGACACTGTAAGTCATCCGCTTCTCATCCCTTCCCCGAGCCTGTTTGTGTGAAACCGAGCACCCAATGACCCAAAACTAACATAACCCAATTGCCTATCTGTATTCTGATCTGATCTAACTACATGTAAAATACGATGACTTCCAAAGATTATCACCCGATCCGAAACTTTAGTAATTTTCGATTTTCATTCAGTCAAGGAACTTTACCGGAGGAAATAAAAGTGTCATGAACCAATTTAGAGGGGGCATGGGCCATATGTGACGCATGCAAGGGGCACCACGCCACCAGGGTGCATGCGCACACACGCCGCCCGGCGACCGGCCGCCGCTGATCCGTCGTCATCCTCCTTCGCCGCCGTTAAGTAATAATTATTTAGGGAATAAATATTTAGGGAAAGAAATAAATTCATTTGTCAAGAGGTATTCCGATCTATAAGGAAAACTCCTAGAGATTTCTTAGCATGCATGTCTCCCTCGGACTATAAATACAAGGGGCTTGTAATCAGTTGAATCTTAAGCAGAAAAATTAAAGGGGTAGCTCCCCAAACAGCTCTATCTCTCCAACTCTCAATCTCTCTCCTCTCACACGCGCCACCTGCCCGTTGCCGCCGCCGCCTCCGACGCGCTGCCCTAAGCGCCGCCCGCCCCTCACGCCCGGCCCATCGCGCAGCGGCATCGCATGCCCCACGCCACCTCCTCCACTAGCCACGCCGCCCCTCCCTTCCTCTCTACGCTACCTCGCTATCGTCATCAATCTCGTCACCTCGCCGCCAATCGCCGCCATCACCACCGTCTACACCATCTCCGCCGCCCGTCAAGTTCGCCGTCGACATGTCGGGTTCGGCCCAATCTGGCGGGGTTCGACAAAATAGCGGCCGAAACTCTGTGTTTGTGGATCGAAAAACCTGTTTCTATGCAAACCGAATGTATGAAGTAAGAGCAGTGTCGTATATGATATTTCGACAAAGAGATTAAATAATCTATTTCCTCCATGCACACTTGTGGCAATTTGATCCTTCTATTCCTGTGATCTGCAATTATTAATTAATGTCCAGTCACTAATAAGACAATTTGTGGAATGATTATATTGCTATTTTTATGTGCAACTAATTCCAGTCATTAATAAGACAGTTTCTTGGCTATATAGTTACTCCAGTACCTTTTAGTTAACTGCTTTGTAAACAACCCCTGAAATTCTTCAAGCTTTAGCCTTACCTTCTATTTGTAATTGTAGCATAGATGTGTATCAATCAGATAGGAGGCATGCATTCAGAATCTAGGAATTCAATCAACAATTGCAGAATTATCTTGGAAAAAGGTTGCTAAGTGCTCCCCAAATGCAGAGAACAAAAAATATTAGAGAGCATTTTCTAATGATCACACATATCACATTATGAATGTGGTGTAATCCTTTGATCCATAAACCAGCCATGTCTTTCAAAAGTAAATGATAATGCACTAAGTGGGGGCCTATTGAAAGAAGGACTTGTCATTCTTCTACTTGTAGTAAATAGTTTAGACAGATACTGCTACCTCTATTTTGTCAGACCTATTGCATAGTCAAATACTTCATGGGACTTCACACCTACTATGATGGTTTGACCACCCAGTACCAATCCTCTTGATGCTGCCTGTGCCAGCATATTAAGTTCTCAGTGAAGTTGAGACCGTTTTATGCTTCTCGAGCTTGAATTGTAGAAGACGCAAAAAAAAATGGAGCTTGAAGTATAGATATTGATCCTCTCCTGTTGATCTGATAATAACTGTTAAAGAAAAAACTTGATATGTATTATGCTTATGCCTACGTATTGATGTCACACTTGTTTTCAATTATGTAAAGTTTGGAAACAACAAAAAGGCAATTTGTTAATACCACCAGTCTTTTGCAATAGGTGTCAGTTTGACTTTGTCGTCTCGTCTTAGATGCTTGCTAAATTGAGTGGTTCAGTTCATGTATATGTTTCTTTGCTGCCTTTTTGAAATCACTGAATTCCCTGCAAGTTCATGAGTATTAGCCTGAACTTTGAATTAAATCAACGAAAGTCATTATCAAATGATCTTTTTTATCAATTTCAAATGTTTTTATCAATGGGTAGCCTGGCATATTTTATTACAGGTTGAGAAATTGACATGAGTAAAAATCTAGGTCCTGAAGCAAAATAGCTAATTTCTGCTTGACTGAAGATGTAGATCCGTATATGGATTGCTACCTTTCATCATTTCTTTCCTTTAGTCTTTTTTTTAGATTCAATTAAATTTCCTTTCATGTCTGACACGCTTGTTCTATATCTCAATGCCGTCCTGGTCACCACCTCTCTTTTTCAGGTTGTCTACATTTACCACTCATTGAAGTCCCATGGCATTTGCACATTTATTACCAATCCTCTGAGGCATAATCTGGATAGTCTGATCTAACTTCAGTAAATCCTTTGTGTTGTTGCTGACAACTTATTAGTGATAATGTGCAGTAAACTGTGGCATCAAACTCATGAGATTTAGGCCGATTTTATAGAAACAATCTCATTGTCCTTTGCTTCTTATATAAAACTATAAAAAAATTGGCCTAATTGTAGTTCCATTTTTTTAAAGCAGCTCCATGTAATGATTGATTAATTATGGTATTCCTGGATTTTAGTAAGGAAGCTTTTCAATCTGTGTAAATATAATCATTAAATTAAATTCACTAATCAGTCGAACTCTAGGTAGGACGGTGGGACATGCAAACCTCTGGTGTCCTTCGGTATTAGGAGGGGTTTGGTTGATGGTGGCGGCTGGACACTAGCGGTGGCCATTCGATCGGCAGCGAGCGTGGTGGCAGGTGCCAATGCCACTGATTATGGTTAACAGGGGACAATCTTGTTGACGAAATCGGCGATGAGCGCGAAGGGTCTATGTCTTCCCCCTCCAATTGAGATTTGCACTTTTTTTTCAAGGTTTTTGTGAGATTTTTTAAGACAGGGTATTACTCAAGATGTCTCCCCTAATATTTACATATATACTCGAATCCGTGTACAGGATAGTATGCAGGTATGAATTTATTCATGCGATCAGTGTTTTGATACAAAAGTTTAGTTATCCCAGAGCAACGCACGGGTAGGATACTAGTCTTTTACTAATAGAAAAACAAAAAAATTAGGAGAACAAAATTGTAACGCCTCAACAGTCGCCCTGTCCTGTAAAATATTTTTGTGCGGTGACCCGGCTGATGAGGTCATCACTACTACGGATACAAACGACACTCCTCAATTTGCCATTCAAGTTCCAATTACTCGTGCACGTGCTCGTCAATTGAATTTACAGGTGAGCTTGTTCCTAAGTAATCATCTTTATGAACTTGAGAACAAATTGCTACCTAATGATTTAATTATACTTAGGAACGAAAGTAAGGAGGACCAATGAAGAGGACGCTAAATTTGGAACATGTGAAAGAGGAGGATGCGTGCAGGCCAAAAATAAAGTGAACATGCAATAGAGGAGGATGAAAACTTTGGAAGAACAACTACGTACCAAAAATAAAGATCATATGCATGCAAGAATTTGTGTGTCTTTTCAAGAATGCGAGAGAGGTGGCATGCAAGAATGTTGTGCTAATTTGGACATGCTAACACTTTCTTTTTCCACGAAAGACCATGCATGGAGGAGATGGAAGAACAGGAGTCAGTCCTCAAATGACGCCACACAACCATTTCTACTTGTCCATGCATGCCCCCAATAAGTCGGGTCACGTATATGGAGGAGGAGATGGAAGAACAGGAGTCAGTCCTCGGATGACGCCAGCGCACAACCATTTCTACTCGCCCATGCATGCCCCAATAAGTCGGGTCACGTATATGACCACGACACGCACAACCATTCACTACCGGAATCGAGATATCCGTGAGCCATTGCTCACGGGATAGGCCCCACCCACGGGAGCGGCTATCCCGTGAGTTGCTCACGGGATATCCTGCGGGGATAGAAATCATCGGGATAGCGAGGATATCCCGTGAGCTGCGCCTATACTCACGGGATATCCTATCCGTGAGCGCATAACGCTCACGGGCAAGACTTAATCGGGGGCCTCCGCGGCGTCAACGGGGGACGGAGGCAACCCCTGCTATTTTACCCTCTATCCCGTGAGCCTAACGGGGTAGCTCACGGGATAGGCGTGCCCCCGTTCACGGCCGGTGTCCCCTGCCACGCCACGAGGCGGCGGGGGTCCCACCACCGATTTCCGTGAGCCATATGCTAAGCTCCCGGATATCTTTGGTTGATATCCCGTGAGCTGTGCATATGGCTCACGGGATATCTGTGGTCGATATCCCGTGAGCTGTGATATATGCTCACGGGATATCCTTTGGACGATATCCCGTGAGCTGCTCACGGGATAGATCCATTTATTTTTTTTTTTTTTTTTTGTTACAGCAGTCAATTGACACACATATATATCCATATATAACACAGATTATTGCAGCAGACAATTGACACATATATATGGCACAAAACGACACATATATTACATAACATCCAACGAGTCACAAGTTTGTCGTCCTCACTAGTTCACAAGTTCAATTCCAACAATTTCAAGTTCACAACCTCACTAGTTTGTCGCCTAAACCATCACAACCTCACTACCAACGGGGCCAGTCCGCTTGTTGCGCCGCACCTCGTTCCCAATTGTTCTGATTCGAAGTTGGGTTCGAGGCATGTGATTGATCCACGCACGTAGGCAAAGATATTGCATTTGTGAGACAAAATGAAAGGTAGATCTATTGACTTGAAAAAAAAGAAAAAACAAGATAATTAGTTAGAAATTTCGGCAACACCTCCCACACGCAGAGGGGTTTCCAAAACCTGCAACAAAACAACGGCTCGATGGCCGACAACCACATGTCCAAGTGCACATCTCATGGTGCATTCCAAACACCATACCATTTCATTTTGGAGTTTAGTTTGAGAAACTCACGGGAGAGGCACCATGCGGTGGAGGGAAGATCGACGGTTGGCCGTCGCCGGCGGTGGACCGTACATCGGTGGTGGTGGTGGAGGGTACACCCGGCGGGTGGTGGTGGAGCGAAGAAGATCTCCGGCGGCGGGCTCTTCACCAATCTTGCCTCCAACACGCGCGAGATCTGCGTTGGAGAGCTTCCATGCTCTTTCCTCTCTTGCTCGACCCTCCGTGCCTCCACCTCACGGTAGAACCGCTCCCTCTCCCTCTCCCTCTCCCTTTCCTCGACCTCCGCGGATCGCTTGTTCGCTTCCTCTATCTGGGCCTATTTGAACACAAAGTTAGAACAGAGAAAGACATATGTAAAGATAAATGAACCTTGAATAAAAACAGATTACACGGAGTCGGGAGACCGTAACTTTGGTAAGTGGTTGGCCGCTCGCGTATCACCGGCCCCCATGGCTTTTTGAGTTCAGGTAGGGTCTTTGTGGTGCGCGGGTTGATGACGCTATCACCCACATAGTACCGCCGGTGCTTCTTCCTCCTCCGGCGATCATGGAAACATCCCCACAATGTCGTGGGGCCGGGGGTGAAAGCTGTCTCCATAATACTCCCCGCCACGTCGGTGTACTTGGTGACCTATTTCAACACAAAGTTAGAACACAGAGGAACAAGTATGTAAAGATAAATGTACCTTGAATAAAAAACAGATTACCTTATCGTAGGGGCGCTCGCCGCGGTAGGCTTCACGCTGAGCCTCGGGGTTGTAGATGAGGTTGGGATCCGAGGACTTGCCTTGGTGGGAGAGAGTGAAGGCCTCGGCGTGCCCAAAGTGACACGCCATGTGTTTTCTCCTGTGGAAAAAAAAAGGTAGGATGGTTAGGAAGTATTCGAGTTGCGCATCGATAAATAAGAATTGGGTAATACTCACATATCTTTTTTTTGTAGGTCTTCGGATTATGGTTGCCTTGATGGTGTGAAACACCGGGCATCATGGCGCGCCGGTCCCGTAGTCTTTGGGATCTTCGCCCAATCTTTTACCGACCCACTGCCCACCATCGCCTCGTGACCGCTCATTCTTGAAAAGCCACTCGGACATACCTACTGGACACCAAGTTGAAAATATTAGAATATCAAGCAAAGCATAATTAAACTTAGTATGAACTTTCGGTATTTACCATCATGTATTGTTCTTTGGTCGAGAATCGTAGATTTATCTTGCTCCTTCGTGAGGGTTGTGTTCTTGTATAGAGCATAGTATGACTGGCCGCCGGCCGCGTGCCTCGTACCACATGTCGACACAAGTTTGAAGCGAGGCTTGAGCGACCACTTCATTCCCCTCTCTCCCGAGTGTATCCGTCAGTCGAAGCTTGAAGTAATCCCGCATATAGAAGCAATGTATTCGGTCATTATTTCAAACAATGTGAAATTGAAGCGATGTATTTGTACACTATAGTGCGACATAGACTTTACCCACAGCTCACGAGATCACACGCCGTCCCTTGTTTTCGTACTTTCGCCTTGCTCATCAAAGTTATCTTCAAAGTCCAAGTATGGCCAAAAAGTACGTGATGGGAACATCTTCTCCGTCCTCGGTCCTAATGTGGCTAGGGTAGTGCTTCCTGACCAAACAACCAAGAATGCCATTGGGAAGGCGGCACTTAGCGCCATACTACCAACAAAAAGACTCGCCCAAATGATCAAGAATAATTATTAGTTCATATTATGCTTTTCATACTAACAATTGAGAAAGTAGTGCTCGAGATGTAAAGTAAATTACCTTGGAGGATCCGAATAATGATGGGACGTTGGTGCGAAGAGGTTTTTGGTCCTGGAGTGTCCGAGGGGCCTCGCAAGTAGGGTTTCCTCTTAGCGGCGGCGAGGAGGAAGAGGAACCCCCTCCCGCATTGTCGCTACTGTCAGCCTCGCCCTCCTCCCCGGTCCCCCTCGCCCTCCTCCTCCTCCACACCGTCTGCGCAAGTGACACGACCCCGAGAGGTCAAGGTCTGCAAGACCGATAGGTCGGGGTCCTGCGCTGCGCCTCCGCCTCCTCCTCCTCTCCTCCTCCAATCGGTGGTGGCGATGGTCAATATCTCCAAAACTCCTCCAGCCATTGTATATCCACGCACGGTCATCCATTCTCTATCATATGCGCTAATATAAGAATGCGGTGCATCTACACAAGGATCCTACCATCTAATAGGTCAAGATAGGTCCTAATCCCACCCAGGATGCGTAGATGAGGTCGGTTCCATGCTCCACTCCTATACGAGACGGAAATTTCGCGAGCACCTCCCCAGCTGTTCTCCGAATACACGTCCCCGACGGGAGATTGTGTATTCAAAGAACAACGAGAGAGGATGCAAATCAAACTCTGAATCGGGGGAATGGAGCATGAAATGGACCTCATCTACGCATCCTGCTGTCAAAAACGTGGACAATTCGAAATTGTATACGGTTATTGGTATGCGGGGATGCGCATACTTCCAACCGTATCTCCTTCGAACGGGAGGCGCCTAACTAAGCTGCGCGATCTAACTACGACCATGATACGGAAAGAGGGGTTATACCTTCGCGGTGGAGTCGGGCTAGCCGACAAGGAAGAACAAGACCGCCACGGCACTCCGGCTCGGCAAGGCACTCGGCTCCGCTCAAAGGGCTCCTCTGCGCATAAAAATAAAAAATACGGGCTCGGTTGAAAATTTTTAGCGAGAACCTCCCACTGCGGGGAGGTTACCAATACTGCAAACTAAACAAAAGGACGCGATGGCCGACAATCACATTCACATCACGGCACAATGGCCGACAACCACATTCACATCATGGCACGATGGCCGACAATCACATTACAATACTGCCGAAAATGAAAGAGCGGCGGGCGGGTCGGACGAACGGCGGTGGGCGGTCCTCCTCCTCTAATCCGCCGTGCGGGCGGGCGCGACGATGCGGGTCAAGGCGTCTTGGCGCAGCGCGCGAAGGCCTTGGCGTGCCCTCCCTTCTCCTTCCTCCTCAGGCCACCACCTCCTCCTCCCTCTCCTCCCTTCTCCTTCCTCCTCCTCCCTTCTCCTTCTCCTTCTCCTTCTCTTTTCCTCCTCAGGCCACCAACTCCTCCTCCCTTCTCCTTCCTCCTCCTCCCTTCTCCTTCTCCTCCTTCCTTCCCCCTCCTCCTTCTCCTTCCCCCACCTCCCTTCTCCTTCTTCGGGGCCGGGGCCGAGAGGGAGGCCGCGAGCCCGGGGGAGCCGGGCGGCGGCTTGGCGGACGGCCGGCGCCGCGGGGCAGCGGCGGCCTTGGCGGCGGTCTTCGAGGGCGGCGAGCGATGGCGGGCCGGCCTTGGCCCGGTCTGGCCCAGCGGCCGGCGGCGGGCGGGGCGCGTGTGTGTGTGTTACGGTGTGTGTGTGTGGGTGCGTCGTGTGTGGGTGGTGTGTGGATAAGGTAGAGGCAAATGTCGATTTTAAAAAAAAAAAGGACCTATCCGGGTGAAAATGGCTCACGGGATAGGAGTTCTATCCCGTGAGCGAATAATAATATGCTCACGGGATAGGGCTGCCGAAAGGAAAATTCCCCCAAAAAAAACGGGCGGAAAATTGCCGCGCTCGGGCCGAGGTGGGTCCCCGCCTATCCCGTGAGCGAAAGTAATATGCTCACGGGATATCGCTTCCCTATCCCGCGTGAGCCGCTCACGGGATAGGGCATTTTCTCAAAATATTTTCCTCTCCCCTCCCTTTCTCTTTTCAAAGAAATATTTGTAAACTTTGATCGACTTTTTACTTCAAAAATACCTTGTCATATTCACTCATCCATACATAAGTGATGCTTTAGTGTAAATTTGACCATTATTTCATGTGGTTTTTATCTCTAGTTCTATTTACCTAATTGTAGCATAAAATTATAATAATTATCAAAGTAATCTTGAAAATTCTCAAACTTTCACATGACACAATCTCTCATGTCTCAATGCATGTAGAAAAGTTTCATAGCCAAACCACAACTTGACCGCTGTTGGTATTTGTTAGCTTACAGAGAAATAGATCCGCAAAAGCACGGATGTCCAAAGAGCATTTCACCCGGAAGGGTTTTAAATATCGAATCCACGAGGAAGATATGATTGGCGCTTCAAATGATTAAAGACAAAGTGATAGAATACTAATGAGATTTTGTAGTATTTAGCATATACTTAAACAAGGTGAGCCAATAATAATATTAATAATGATAAGGTATTGAGATGGTAGAGGTGCACGTGGTGAGCATAGCATAAGATTAATTCCTAGTAAGATTAGGATTGGATTTATGACAAAGGGACGATTCTTAGGTAGCATACAAAGAATCTACAAAATGTTTAGACAGGGCATAGCATAAGATCATATATATATCAAAACCATAAATAAGAATGTGCACCCAAGATTACTTAAGAAAATCAAGAACGAAACAAGATAATCCCAAGAACCATTATCGACTAGTCTTATACACGGGGATGGATTGCAAAGGACTCAATAGTCTTTGTCACCACTACGATCTACCACCACTAATTCCCAAGATATAAGGTGAATCCGCAAAAGTAAATTATATCTAAGCACCATGCTTACATACTCTCTACTACCTAGCACACCGGTACCGTAATATACTAGGAGCTCTAATAAAGCGCGTTGAATTATCATGAATAATGATCATATCAAATATGCTATGACTAGAATAAAGTATAAGTAGACTAATTGCATACATAGTAATGAAATAGCACAAAGGTGTATGAGAACAATAATAATATTGATCCATAGTGTAACTTACGGATCGAACCTGAGCGCATGCTCTCTCTTCTCTAAACTCGACTTTCTATCTAAACTAGGCTCTAGATTTAGAGCTATGAATTAGCTATCCTATCTCTTGGTGTCTCCTCTTCTACTCCTGTCTTGGCTTCTTCTTGATCTCCTTCTTGATGATGACTTGAGGCTTGGTCAGATCGATTGATTGAGACAGGGGGGGCCTAGGGGTCTATATATATGGGTCTTCTTATGTCTCTTCAAACTTCAGCGAGCAATGTGGTACTAATCTTAGTGCTTAACGACGCCCTCGGATCAAACCGACATCAAACGGCCGGATTAGATTGATTGCGTCTTAGGGCGGTGGAGGAATGTTCGGAAAACAGGGGGCAACTTGGCGGCCCGCGCAGGCCGATCGGCCCCATTATTGGGCGATCGCCCGGGGGTGGGCTCCACTCACGGGCCCCACGATGCGTCGTGGGCTTCGGAGTCTTCTAGATGATGTTTTCTTTGGTGTCAAGTTTGGTTCACGTCGGGAGTAATCCGGAGCCTTCTAGACTTGTTTTGGAGTTGGATTGCGTTGCTACGTCGGTCGTATGCCACGTCATTTCTCCGCTTTTTCGTTAAGTCCCTCGCAAATCACAACTTTTACCAAAACTCATGGAAATCATTAGTAGAAACCCCTAATAAGGTTATCTAATTATATTTTAGTCCTTTTCCATGAATTGTTGATGCATAAAAATATGAGTTAGTGAGCATCAACAAACTCCCCAAGCTTACTTCTTGCTAGTCCCTAGCAAAGCTATATGCTATAGTAGGATCGGGGAGTTGCTACTTCGCTTTCATACCTCGTAAAATCGTGTTTATCGGGAAATAAATTCTTCTCTTAACCAGATTGCTCTTTCATACTGTTTACCATGGGGCGTAGCCTTTTCATGAATCATAAGCGGGATAAAAACAATCAAGTTAAGTACCATGTCTCAAGTTCTTTTGATCAACTATCATCCCGGGGTTTTGCAATATTTTTCAAAAAGAAACTCGGAGATCCTATGTATGACCCTCTTTTTAGTGGAGATACATGTGGTGGAACATACATAGTGGGATGATAGTGACGAATGGATGAGGATGAAAGGTAGTAATTAGCCTTTAGCCTTTTCTAGTATTTTTTTTTTTTTTTTTTCAAGCTTCTTGGACTATATCTCTCTTTCTAAAAATTGCTAAGACACAGGGCTGTCCATTCTTGGAGAGGTGGGCTTTGCCCCGGACTTTTGTCCATTTTTCTCTCTCCTTAGAGATGTGGGCCCTACTCACCCTCGGACACGTGTCCATTATTCATCTCTAAATATATTTTTATTATTAGGGAGGTAGGCCCTTCTCGCCTAGTATGACTTTTGTCCGTTACTCTCCCTCTCTCGTCTCACTTTTCTCTCTAAATTTATTTTCTTTTTTTTTTTTTTTTGAATGTAGCCCAGAATCTAATAAAAACGTTGAGAGAGACATATCCAAAATTGCTAGAATTTATTTTTATAATTATGGCTAGCGGCTTGATGGAGTATGGGGATGCGTACTTCCGGTTTAGAAGCAGCGTTTTTGGTGGAGTGGGATGATCTTGATGCGGATGATAGACTCTTAAGGGTCATAACTAAGGATCTCATCATGTAATGTTTTATAATTTTCAAAGATAAAAAACCAGAAATCGGTATCTCTAGGAATATGATAAACAGCAGCTCAACTTTTCATGTATCTTTATCCTTCAATGCTAAGACTCGAGATTAAGCATGTGCTTCCCACAGTGTATTGGGTTTAGAGCAAATTAAGCTTTTAAAGCTTTGGGAGAATCTAAGTCCAAAGTGTAAGTACTTTTTAAGAGGAATTAAGGCGAGCAACTATTCATCATTTCCTTAGCATATATCACCAAGGTCATAATTAAAGAAAGAGAGCTAACTCGCAAGCATCTAACATTTATTGGACTCTTAACACTAATACTTTTATTTAAGACTCATTACTCTAAGCAAATATACTAGCTAGCTAATATTTAAAAATAGATAGGATAATAATACTTATCGTGATAATCGAGGGTGCTCTCCCCCAAGCCGGATTTTGAAGTAGTCTTTTTTTATTCGCCCTTGAAACTTGTTCATCTCTCGGGTTTTCCTTAAATGTTCTCCCCGCAAATATTAATTTCGCATACCCAAAGGAACAAATTCTAGGATTATGTGGTGAGCCTTCATGTGCTCACATATTTTTTGTATTTTTTTTATTTTTATGCCGCCACAGCAAGGGAGTGCTTGCATGGGGCTTTTAAGGAACTAATGCAAATGCAAAGCAAACATAATTTTATGATTTTCTAATGCAGATTTTTTAGAAAAAATAAATATGCTTAAAGGAAACATGCTAATTGAAATATGCTATGCGAGAAAATTAAATATCTTGAGATAAATACCGAAGTTACCTCTACAGAGTTTCGAGTACTTACTTGTGGCGTGTTGTCATCTATGGAATCTCGTCGGGATGTTGTGTCCGTGCGGTGCCTTTGATGATCTCGATGAGTGGCATAGATGAGGTAGCCGACGGTGTCCGATCAATCGCTGATGCGGGTGGTGGTAGGTCTTCCAAAGGTGTACTCTTGTTGTCTCCCTTTGGTAGGTGTGTCTTCTTTCTTCCTCCAAGCTTGTTTCTTCTGTGGGAGACCTTTGCGAGTTCTTTGGTTCTGGGCTGCTTGGTTGGTGGGAGCTGGGTGGACTTTTCTTGAATCTTCTTAATGTCTTCCTTTGTCCATCGCCTCCAGATCCAACTTGTGATCTCTCCGCGTCTTGTTCTTCTTAGGCTTGCTTATTGAGTGCTTCGCCCGATCTTGAAGTTGCGTCTCTTAGGATTGTGATCCCGGGATGGCATCACCCATGTTCCTTGCTTATTGTGCATGTTGTAGGCGTGACATTAACTAGTAGAGATTTGGAGAAGTGGCAACTCCTCCATAATTGGCGCAAAGTGTGTCCCCGCTCACAAAAGTCAAGGTAGAGATCAAGTGTATGGGCTCTGCTGGTGGGAAAACACCAAATGTAACCAAAATTGTATTCATTCTAACCTTGAGCACATATAACCATGGTAGCATAATGTGTTTCATCTATTTGTGACAAAGGTGATAAGACCGCATCGGCAAAGTGAATGTGGCATTTATAACATCGCAAACTAAAGTAGAGAAAACTAGAGAGACAGGGGGTAAGAACAACTAAGAGCTAACATGTTGAGCTATTCGATTAATCTAAGTAAGGTTGTGAGCTAACATATTTAACTCCTTAGTAAGCATGCCATGATTAAAGTAAAACTTTATTGATTAGGACACTTACCTTAAGATGTTACCTTTATTGTAGGATGGCAATGTCGTAACACCTCATGGTGGTTTTTCTCGTGGCATGTGTGGTAGTTGAGCCGTCTTGTCCTCTTTTCCTCATATCATCTTCCCTTCATTTTTTTTTTTTTTGTGTCGGAACGGTGGGGAGTCCGAGAGGAGGAGAGAGCCTTGTCGGGTCATCTTCTAGTGGAATTGGTCTTCCTCCCCAAGCTCGAACTCGTGTCACTTGGCGCTTGGTGACAACCTTGTCCTCCATGGTCTTGGGGCATTATTGTGACTTCTCTTTGTAATGGCCCGCCATTGATTGGAGTGCGTTCCTACCGTGGTGTGGTGATGAGAGCAAGCAAGTCTTTGACGCTTTGATCCCGCTTCTCATCGACCTCCCCGACTTGGTACTCCTCCGTTTTGTAGTGGAAGTGGTAGTGAGGTAGGTCCATGAACGTGCCTACCACAGATTCTTTCTTCCCAGAATGTTAGTGGACATATACCCGAAGGATAGCAATGATATTGAAAAAAAAAGGGTTATTGTCCATATGATTTATTTGTGCTAACATAATGATGGTTCTTTTAAAAACTTAAAGACGATTATATATATTTGTTTTTGTTTTTACTATATATATATATTTCTTTTTATGAAGCACCTGCACTAAAGCGTGGTTAAGGCAAAGGTAACTTTTGCGACAAAAAAGACAAATTGAGTATTTAGGCACTTACGGTTCGTCCTTTCATAAGGAGTGAGTTGAGTCTTCTTTTGCTTGAGTTGTTGGAGTTCGTCACATACCTTGCGTAAGCTAATTTCTTTTTCCCAAATTGGATTTGATAATTTTCTCAGGGGGTTAGTCTAACAAAGATAACCAGAATCTACTAAAGTATACTATCAGGTCAAAAATCAACCTAGATATAATATCCAACTTAATTTAAGAAGGCAATTTAATCTAAACACCACGTTTAATTTAAAAGCCTTTAGAAACAAAATCAACACACCTTGCGGTTTTAGAATCAAACTAAACACCATGTTTAACTTGAGCCATGAAAATAAATTAAACTAAGCATCATGTTTAAGGTGTATGAAGATATTCAAAACTTAAGCATACTATAGCAAAATGAGGTAGCATAAAAGTATTATAGAGATGAAGAGGTATGATCATGGTGAGACTACTATTTTAAAGTCCACGAGCAAGACCGTCTCACGTTCGATCATACTTACCTTTACTCACAAATAGAATTTGTGAGTTGTGCGCCTTTTATCCGTCACTTGAAGATGTGATTTGAATTCTTGTGACGACGACTTGGGCAGGTTCCAATGTTAATGGTTCATGAAGGTCGTACACTTGGATTCTCTTACCGTAGGTCGCCGAAATTTTAATCAATTACCCCGCATAAGATAGACTAATAGACAATACACGGAGTAATTCTGTTTAAGCGAGAGGGTGCTAAGTAGCAAAATCCACACTTAATATTCATCTATCAATAATCAAAAGAGTAGCTATCAAAATCTTCCCGGCAACGGCGCGAGAAATGCTTGTTGGTATTTGTTAGCTTACAGAGAAATAGATCCGCAAGCGCCACGGATGTCCAAAGGAGCATTTCACCCGGGAAGGGTTTTAAATATCGAATCCACGAGGAAGATATGATTGGCGGTTCAAATGATTAAAGACAAAGATAGAATACTAATGAGATTTTGTAGTATTTAGCATATACTTAAACAAGGTGAGCCAATAATAATATTAATAATGATAAGGTATTGAGACAGGTAGAGGTGCACGTGGTGAGCATAGCATAAGATTAATTCCTAGTAAGATTAGGATTGGATTTATGACAAAGGGACGGTTCTTAGGTAGCATACAAAGAATCTACAAAATGTTTAGACAGGGCATAGCATAAGATCATATATATATCAAAACCATAAATAAGAATGTGCACCCAAGATTACTTAAGAAAATCGGGGACGAAACAAGATAATCCCAAGAACCATTATCGACTAGTCTTATACACGGGGGATGGATTGCAAAAGGACTCAATAGTGTTTGTCACCACTACGATCTACCACACGACCTAATCATATAAAGGTGAATCCAAGTAAGTAAATTATATCTAAGCACCATGCTTACATACTCTCTACTACCTAGCACACACACCGTAATATACTAGGAGCTCTACTGAATAAGCGCGTTGAATTATCATGAATAATGATCATATCAAATATGCTATGACTAGAATAAAGTATAAGTAGACTAATTGCATACATAGTAATGAAATAGCACAAAGGTGTATGAGAACAATAATAATATTGATCCATAGTGTAACTTACGGATCCGAACCTGAGGCGGTGCTCTCTCTTCTCTAAACTCGACTTTCTATCTAAACTAGGCTCTAGATTTAGAGCTATGAATTAGCTATCCTATCTCTTGGTGTCTCCTCTTCTACTCCCTGTCTTGGCTTCTTCTTGATCTCCTTCTTGATGATGACTTGAGGCTTGGATCGATTGATTGAGACAGGGGGGGCCTAGGGGTCTATATATATGGGTCTTCTTATGTCTCTTCAAACCCCGGCCAGCAATGTGGTACTAATCTTCGGCTTAACGACGCCCTCGGATCAAACCGACATCAAACGACCCGGATTAGATTGCGTCTTAGAGGCGGTGGAGGAACGCTCGAAACAGAGGGGCAACTTGGCGGCCCACGCGGGGGCGATCGGCCCCATTATTGGGCGATCGCCCCGGGGTGGGCTCCACTCTGGGCCCCACGATGCGTCGTGGCTTCGGAGTCTTCTAGATGATGTTTTCTTTGGTGTCAAGTTTGGTTCACGTCGGGAGTAATCCCGAGCCTTCTAGACTTGTTTTGGAGTTGGATTGCGCTTGCGTTCGTCGGTCGTATGCCACGCCATTTCTCGCTGTTTTTCTCGTTAAGTCCCTGCAAATCACAACTTTACCAAAACTCATGGAAATCATTAGTAGAAACCCCTAATAAGGTTATCTAATTATATTTTAGTCCTTTTCCATGAATTGTTGATGCATAAAAATATGAGTTAGTGAGCATCAACAACCGCCACAACCACATGAAAACACACTTGATCATTACAACAAACATGAAACTTCTAATGTAGATGTTGGAGCTTGTGAACATCGTATGTGCCAACTTGTGCGAAACGTTTCCAAACTTTTATCATAGCCTTGGCATAAGATATCATGACATAATATCAAATTTCATGATTTTTTTTCACATCGGTTGCTTTTCTATAATTTTTAAACCACCCGAGCACAAAATAGCGTTCCAAATTTCTCATTAAGATATTCCGTGATTTGTCTTTTTTTTTTTATACAAAGCCTTACTATGTGCTGAGTAAGAGAACTATAAATTTTCTACTATTTTTTTCAAAAATTTCAAGCACTTGCAGTTCAAATTTGACCTCATTTCAAAAAATTACGAGAAAAGAGAATAATTCTCTAAATATACCAAATAAAGTCAATAATTCACCAAACTTTAACATAGAGTTCCATATTATGTGTAGGGAATGTAGAAAAAGTTTGGGTCCCAAAACACAAAAAAAAAAAAAAAGGTTTCCTCTATCCCGTGAGCCACAATGGCGGCTCACGGGATAGAGGCCTCTCTTCCCGTAGGCCCTCCTTTTGCCTCACGGGATAGGGCCTCTCACGGGATAGGGCTGGCGGTGCGGCCCCACCCCGCGGCCAGCTTCCGCAGGCCGGGGACGGGCATCCTGGCCCCACCTCCACCTATCCCGTGAGCGGGGCGCAAGGCTCACGGGATAGGGCTTGACCGTGGCGGGCCCCCACCCCCTGGCGGCTTCCCGCGGCGCCGGACGGGCACCCTGGGCCCCCACCTCCCCTATCCCGTGAGGCGGGGCCGCGAGGGGCTCACGGGATAGGATAACGGAGCGGGGCCGGAGGGGGGAGGGGTGACGGTCGCTTACCTATCCCGTGAGCTAGGCCTCACGGGATAGGTCGAGTATCTACCCGTGAGTTGTTGCTCACGGGATAGAGCCTATCCCGTGAGTGGTTGGTATCCCGTGGCGGTCTTGTATGCTCACGGGGTAGAGCCATATATCCCGTGGCGTTTTTTTCGCTCACGGGAACGATTTCCTCACGGGATAGCTCTCGTTTCGGTAGTGATTTCTACTCGTCCATGCATGCCCCCAATAAGTCGGGTCACGTATATGACCACGACATTTGTTTTCATTCACGCATGTATTAATATATCCCTTAGCGCCACCAATTCTAGTGAGTTTTGCTTAGATTATTCTGTTTTACAACAGTTTGTCGGTTTGTAAGACCCCACCTCGTGATATTAATCTTTCATCGGCAATTTGGTTGCAATCTTTCTTGTTCTTAAGCTTGTGTTCTTCGATTAGCGTGCAAAGGACTTAGCCTTCTTGGCGAGGTCGACCCGTTTATTGACGGTCAATAACCGAGAGGAGACGTGGTGCTGCGATTGCAGGGTTCAGGACCCAATTGTTCGTGGCGGGGATCGAATTGTGTCGCGACTCCACCAAATCGAGTCATCGAACCTTTCGGAAGATCGAGACCCCAGTTCCCATTACCGCCCACGAGGAGAATTGGCCCAAACCATCTTCACTGGTTTTCTCCCTTCTCTTATCTTCCGCTCCATCTCGCCGCTGCGGACGACGGACGGACTGCCGGAGGCCACAATCTCCCCTCGTCACTACCCGCTCGACGGAGTCAATGGGGTGCACCTGATCTGCACGCGCTTGCCGTTCCTCAAGTCTCCTCTGATAAGCACGCTGCGCACTTGGCAGATCCTCTCTCCATTCATGCTCCCTCACCAATCGATCTCCTCACTAATCGATCTTGGAACCCTGCAGATTGGCTGCTTGTTCTCTCTATCCAAGCCGATGGCGGGGGGCGACAAGAAGAAGAGGTTGGCGAGGGAATGGCGAATCTATGCATAAGCTGTGCAGGTTATTATACCCAAATAAGTTGATCCCTTACGTAGCATTGGCAAATTTAAATGTTATTCTGTACCCCTAATTGACTAAATTAACAAGTTTGCCTCCACAGGCTTTGAATCCTGGAGCCGTCGCCGAGCGAGGGGTTCCAAGAAGAAGGGAAGCACACGGGACGTTGTGGCCGAACTCCCCGACGACGTCCTCGTCGACATTCTCTCGCGCTTGCCGATTAAATCGCTCTGCCGCTGCAGTTTGGTTTGTACGCGCTGGCAAAACCTCATCTCCCATCCTGAACACCGCAAGAAGCTGCCGCAGACTCTTGCAGGCTTCTTCAGCAATACCTACGTCACAGACCCTTGCCAAGGAGTGTTTGCCATTTCACCACCGTCTCAAGAGCAGTCAACCCTTTCGTGGATCCCTCTCTGTCGTTCCTGCCCGAATATAACAGCATTGATATCAAGGACAGCTGCAATGGACTCCTCCTGTGCCACTGCTGGAAGCCCACTGATCCTTTGACAAAGCATTCTGTCGTCTGCAATCCCGCCACTGAGAAATGGGTGGTCGTTCCTGACTCTGGCTGGTCTAGCAAGGTGTCTTTCGCTCGCTTGGGGTTCGACCCAGCTGTCACCTCTCACTTCCATGTGTTTGAGTTCATACCGGCCAATATTTGGTTTATAGATGAAGGTTTTGAGCGTGATGGCTGGATCCAAGTAGTGGCTGTCTACTCCTCCAAAACTGGAGTTTGGACTCTCAACGAGTTGGATCACGATCCATGGACTTACCAATTTACGATGGACCGTGAATCAAAAAGTGTCTTTTTCAATGGGGTTCTGCATTTGACTACTTTTTATGGCATGGTTCTAGCCATTGATGTGGAGGGAAAAATTTTGAGAAGGATTCCTGTTCCTACTCCTCTATCAATATTCTGTGAAGAGTGTCTTTTTCATGTTTACCTATATCAGGGACACCTGTATCTTACAGCTAGCTTTATATGGGATGGTTCTGATGATTGTAAACTATCTATCTGGGTTCTTGAGGACTATAATAGCGAAAATTGGATTTTGAAGTACAGTGCTGATCATTTGCATTTGTTTGGAGCAGACTACTATTCAAAGTTTGGAGGTAATTTCTTAGCTATCTCAGTTCACCCAGAACATGATATGATTTTCATGGTTTGTCAGAAAAACAGCATGCTAATGTCATATGAAATGAATCACATGCGGCTGCGTTGTATAAGTCAGTTCAGAGGGTATTGCTCGGTTGACTATACTCCATATCCATATGTTCCCTTGTTCTCGGAGTCATTGGCAGATGATTGAGCAATAAAAGTCTTGTCTAGTACAGCTGCAGAGTGTTCCTTCATGGTAAACCGATGGTATTGAGATTAGTATGTGAAGAGCAGTGGCTTGGTCAAGATTTTCTGAAGTTGTGAAAGTTTCTGTTGGTGCACCTGACTTCATAGGGCCAGCTAGTGCATTCACCCAGGAAGTACTTGTTTTGTGTATGGAAGTGTGGTTGTTAGCAACATATGCAGTTTTAAATGGTATTGTTCTCTAGTTCTTCCCATGGATTATTCATATTTAGTTTCCTCTGTATCCTGATCTCTTTGCAACTTGTGGACACAAATTTGTGCGAAGTCTAGTCCTGAATTTCATATGGATCTCAGCTATCTTCTTTATTTTAGTGCATCTCATATTTTGTAGGATTTAAAATAGAAATTTCTTTTTATTTGCTCGTCAATAATGAAATGGGGTACCTTGATATTTTGTAATGTAATACTCCGTCCCAAAATAGTTGTTATTTTAGCTATGAATCTGGACTGTGTCAGCTATTTTAGGACAGTGGTTGTATGATTTTTTTTTCCCAACACAGTTACAGAGATGTTCACATTTTGATGATTTATGGCCGGAGAGGGAGGCAGGGACAGGCCAGCGATTGGCGTAGGACGTCGCCGAAGTCGATGCTTAGGGACGTCGGGGGCATGGTGCCGTAGTCACGAGCGTCCTCAAGCACGGTGCACGCGAGCAGATGACGATGCCCACGCTCCTTCAATTTGGTGAGGGTGTTTTGGTCATTTCCCGTGTGTTGATGAGTTAAAAGAGACACTTAGAAAATTAGAAAAACTTTAGAAATCTCTCGTATTAAAGCAATCTGCATGTCCAGGGTCAAATTTCTAAAGACATACGAATTGAATGTCAAATGTAGAGAGACGTACAAATTGAGTGTTAAATATGAAAAATTTGCTTTTTTGAGAAGGGTCGTAAGAGAGCTGACACTGATAGAGGAAGCCCCAACATTGTAGAAAGAAGCACCAAGGAAATGAGGGAGCAGGGCCGTAGCAGGAAGCACCGAAGCAGTGGGGAAGAGAGAGGGACAGTGGACGTGCACTTGGCCCTGGATGAGCGGTGAGGTAGGTTTGAACCGATGGTCAGCGGCGAAAGAGAGGGCCAGGGTGCGAATGAGAGAAGCATTAGGGGCTGTTTGGTTCAGCACCCACACGGCCTACCAGATTGTTGTGCCGCCGTGGATTGTGACGAAGATTGTGGCCACCGTACCTGTGGTGCAAATAAGCCTAAGAAAAACTGTCATATTCAACCAAACAGCCGCCAAACTCCTGTGGCTGCTGCACCTGTGGCGAGGCAAGGTTTGGCCGGCACCCAAACACCTCCTCAAAGCGAGGGCACACAACCTCAGGTTCTTTACCGCCTTCTCCTAACTCACTCATTGTATGATAGTTAGTACTTCACTATTAATACATGACTTATTAAAGGATCGGAATTGACGACCAAAGGGGAGGTGAATGGGAGCCTCAAATTTCTTTCAAAATATTCAGCCGTTGTCCCAAATTCAAACCCTAAGAAGCAAACTCAAACACCGTGATAACCACAACCCTAGAGAAGGGTGAATGTTCCCTTAGAAAATAACGGATCACCACAAAAACAAGCGGAACCAAGATCAAGAGAGCGCCAAAACAAAAGACGAGAAAAAGTACTCTCACTTCTATTCAAAAGAATTAAGGTCCCGAATCTTGGATACTCAAGCCACCAGTGACAAGAGCACCTAGATAAGTTCCATGGAACGGTAGAAGTCCAACACAACAAACGAAATCCAAAACGGAGTCCAAACAACCAATGTAGAGAAAATTTAGCACAACTTCAACAAATATCGGACACAATACCGGACCTGTCCAGTAATATCGGACCCCCAAACAGCATAGCATACAGTGGAAGAAAAATCGGAAACCCCAACAAATGATGTCTAAAAATTATGAAATTTTAACCCCTGATTCTAGACTCCAAGAGTAAGGTCTCTTCAAAATTTTAGGTCCAAACTCGAAAGTTGAAAATACCGGACCTGTCCCATATTGATACCGGACGCGTCCGGTAGTGATGAGCTGCTCTCGGGAGTAAATCCATTTCGACCAAAACTCGACCAAAACAACTCGGATTGATCTCAAACTTTGTGGGCGAGCTCCTAAGGTAACTAGGATGCTACTCCATGAAAATCATAGCCTTTGATGTCTCACAACTTTGGAAATCGAAAGAGGATGAAAATCGTGAGTTCAAGAACCACGACCACAAAATCACCCCGACACTCTGGATCCCTCGCTCCAAGCCTCACGTCCGTCCTCCACCGCCCGGTCCATTGGCACACCACGTCCTCCTTGTCCTTCACCTTGCCGTCGACTACCGCCTCGAGCTCAACACCGCACAACACAAGCCAAGAAACGCGTCGACCGACATGTACCGGGTAAGGGTAATCGAGATCAAAGAGGAAATAAAATAGAGAGAAAATGTCGCATGTTGACAATCGCCGTCACAACAACCGAACTACGTGGGAACATATCAACCATGTGTTCACACTTACTTATCTTTTCTCATAAGTTCTTTAGTTCCCAGCTCGCTTCTCCTCATTTTTCCTCTTCTCTCTCCCACGCAAGCATTTAGCCAACTTACAACATGTTATTATAGTTGCTCTTGAATGTTCGTTATATACAGTACCAAGAACGATGATCTAGAGAACACCTTCACCCCTTGTTTCACCCAATGAGATTCTCTCTTTGTTGTTAAACTACCTGCGGCTATGGGGAACAAAATCAACCCATTGCCTTTACACCTTCGGTTTTAAAAAAAAAAAAGTGTCGTTACAGGATTTGGGTTGGTCATTTTTTAAAAAAATAATTAGATCGTAAAAAATTACTAGTACCATTTATACCTTGAAGTAGGTTTATCATAAAAGTATATTTAACTATTTCTCTAATAATAATATATACTAATTATATTAGTTGTTTTGTGTATTGACCAAAGTTGTAAATATTTAATTTGTGAAGTACGTGGGAATTAATCTCTTTGAGGGACGAAGGCAATAGCAAGCAACATACGAACATTGCTACTGTAAATGACTTTTATTTATGACTATGACAGTAGTATTAGTAGATTGTTTTTGTAGAATAGTATTATTTTAGAAACAAAATTAGCTTTGTAATGTTAATAAAATATTCTATGTAAACCCGACCCACGACCAGAAAGGCCAAAAGTCGAGCCCCAAGCACTTCACTGCCTTCGGCCCCGCTTCGGCACTTCCCATCTTCCACTCCACATCGCCGCCGGACACGGCACACGCCGGAGGCCAGAAATCCCCTTCATCGATCCGCTCGACGGAGTCGATGGGGTGCGCCTGATCTGCACGCACTTGGCGTTCCTCAAGTCTCTTCTGGTAAGCACGCTGCGCACTTAGCAGATCCTCCCTCCATTCATGCTCCCCTCACCAATCGATCTGGGAACCCTACCCCTTTCTGTCCTCTTTGCAGATCGGCTGCTTGCTCCCTCTCCATGCCGATGGCAGGGGGCGCCAAGAAGAAGAGGGTGGCGAGGGGTGTCAAGAAGAAGGGAAGCAGACGGGACGTGGTGGCCGACCTCACCGACGACGTCCTCGTCGACATCCTCTCGCGCTTACCCATAAAATCGCTCTGCCGCTGCAAATTAGTTTCTACACGCTGGGACAGCCTCATCTCCCATCCCGAACACCGCAAGAAGCTGCCTCAGACTCTTGTCGGCTTCTTCCAGGACACAAACGGCTTCCCAAAGTCTGCTCGCCATTTCACCAACGTCTCAAGAGCAGTCGACCCTTTCATCGACCCTTCACTGTCGTTCCTGCCTGAGTATAAGAGCATTGACATCAAGGACAGCTGCAACGGACTCCTCCTGTGCAATTGCTGGAAGCCCACTGATCCTGTGACAATGGACTACGTCGTGTGCAATCCCGCCACTGAGAAATGGGTGATTGTTCCTGACTCTGGCTGGTCTAGCAAGGTGAGTGACTATGGCTTGTCTGGCGAGGTGAGGTTCACTCGCCTAGGGTTCGATCCAGCTGTTTCCTCCCACTTCCATGTGTTTGAGTTCATACCAGATGATATTTGGTATGGAGATAACAGAGAGATATATATGGATGGAAGAATCCAAGTAGTGGCCGTCTACTCCTCCAAAACTGGAGTTTGGAGTCTCAACGAGGTCAAGAACGAGCATCTACCAATTGATCATGAAGAATTTGCAATGGCCGAGCAATCAAAAAGTGTCTTTTTCAATGGGGTTCTGCATTTGACTACTTTTTATGGCATGGTATTAGCCATTGATGTGGAGGGAAAAATTTTGAGAAGCATCCCTGTTCCTGCTCCTATATCAATAGTTTGTGAAGATGTTTCTGTTAATCTTTACCTATCTCAGGGACACCTCTATCTTGCTAGCCATATATTTGATCAAGATTCTGATGATTATCAACTATCTGTCTGGGTTCTTGAGGACTATAATAGTGAAAATTGGACTTTGAAGTACAATGTTGATTGTTTGGATTTGTTTGGAGCAGACTACTATTCAAAGTTTGGAGGTTATTTCTTTGTTATCTCAATTCACCCAGAACATGATATGATTTTCATAGTTTGTCAGAAAAACAATATGCTAATGTCATATGAAATGAATCACATGCGGCTGCGTTGTATAAGTCAGTTCAGAGAGTATTGCTCGGTTGACTATACTCCATATGCATATGTTCCCTTGTTCTCGGAGTCATTGGCAGATGATGAGCAATAAAAGTCTTGTCTAGTACAGCTGCAGTGTGTTCCTTCATGGTAAATTGATGGTATTGAGATTAGTATGTGAAGAGCGGTGGTTTGGTCAAGATTTTCTGAAGTCGTGAAAGTTTTCTGTTGGTGCTTTCGTGTACTCATGTAGTCATGTATTATCTGACTTCATAGGGCCTGCTGCTAGCGCATTCACCTAGGAAGTACTTGTTTTGTGTATGGAAGTGTGGTTGTTAGCAACATATGCAGTTTTAAATGGTATTGTTCTCTAGTTCTTCCCATGGATTATTCATATTTAGTTTCCTCTGTATCCTGATCTCTTTGCAACTTGTGGACACAAATTTGTGCGAAGTCTAGTCCTGAAGTGCATATGGATCTCAGCTATCTTCTTTATGTTAGTGCATCACATATTTTGTAGGATTTAAAATAGAAATTTCTGTTTATTTGCTCGTCAATAATGAAATGGGGTACCTTGATATTGTAATGTAATACTCCGTCCCAAAATAGTTGTTATTTTAGCTATGAATCTGGACTGTGTAAGCTATTTTGGGACAGTGGTTGTATGATTTTTTTCCCAACACAGATGTTCACATTTTGATGATTTATGGCTGGAGAGGGAGGCAGGGACAGGCCAGCGATTGACGTGGGGCGTCGCCGAAGTCGATGCTTAGGGACGTCGGGGGCATGGTGCCGTAGTCACGAGCGTCCTCAAGGCTCAAGCACGGTGCACGCGAGCAGATGACGAAGCCCACGCTCCTTCAATTTGGTGAGTGTGTTTTGGTCATTTCCCGCGTGTTGATGAGTTAAAGGGTTTGTGACGACCTGACGGTCATGCCCATGTCCACCATCTCCACCCTCAACACCTTCGCCGTGAGGGACCTCGGCGACCTCCAGGAGAAGAATGTGGAGCTGGGATACAATGAGGTCAGCGGTCAGCCCCTACTGCACCTTTCATTCACGTGTTTGCCAATTGCTGTTGGATTTTCACATCAACGTTCCAGTATATGCATGGATGGATGGTTTTTGGTGCAGGGCTTGGCGATCCTGAAGGCCTCCCTACAGTCCAAGCGGGTGCTCACTGATGTCTTCCTCCACTGCAAGGCTGCGTTCCTGGGCGCGGTCGTGCTTGAAGTGAAGAGCAATAACTGGAAGAAGAACGCTTTTGCCGGAATTTCTGGAGGAACCACGAAAGGTTTCGTGAAGTACATGGTGATGGATAACCTCACTGTCACTCCCATGTCCGCCATCTCCAACGTCACCCTGCTCAATACTTCGCCGTGAGGGACATCGGCGACCTGCAAGAGAAGACTGCCACTGCGGAACAACGAGGTCGGTCCATCGCTGGATCCTGATCCTTCATATATTGCGTGCATTAACTGTGAAACTAACGTGTTGCTTGCTAGTTTGGTTTTGATGCAGGGTTTGGCGATTCTGAAGGCGTCGCTGCAGGCCTAGTCCGTCCTCACGAGTCACTAACGGGTCTTCATCCACGGTAACAAGGCTCCCGATCTGGGCGGTCATGCTTGAAGCAGATGAAGGGCTCTTCTGGTCCATCCGCTTGTGACTGATGTCGAGGGACATGGATTAATTATGTGGATCAATCAGGCTGGACCTTTTGTATGCTTCGGTTATGACTCTGTGACTCCGTCCCGGCCTTTCTACTTCACTGCTAGTAGTATGCAGACATTCAGTTCAACAGTTATCATGCTGTGTGGAAGAAAGTTGGCAGGTCGGTAGTGCGACTTTTGTGTGATTGCTGAGCAATTTGCAATCGCTGTATCTTGTTACAATGTGTGGTAGTACTATGGTGGGCACGATATCTAGTTGTGCTTTGTGTTGATGGTTTGGCTAGCCGTTGATGGAGAGCATCAGTGGTACTGGTACCTCAAAACTGCCTGCAATATCGTAGTATGTGTCTGCTCACACATGGTTAGAAGTCGCCTTCTTGGGCCCCTGAGCAAGCTGCTGCCCAAGCCCAGAGCTATGACTAATCTCAAGGGTCCTTACTAGTGTATTGCTATTCTGTTAATGATCAATCCATGCTATAGCTCCAGCATGATGTGCAATTTACTTAGGGTCTACTTGGTAATTACCTACAAAAATGTACTGTGCCAAATATTTGCAGCTAAAAACTTGACTTGTCTAAATTTTGGCCAATGAATAAGTCTTTAAAAAGTTTCATCGGCAAATGCTCCTGTTTATAAGAAAGTTGGTCAGGACTCGGTCCGTTTGGGGTGCTCAACTTGCTTTTTTTCCACCATAGAGATTCAAAAATGCTGCCCCAAACAATTTTTAGAGCATTGTTTTAAATATATGTAGACAAATATTGCTTTCACTCTAAATTGTAAGTCGTAATGGCCTTTTACAAAGTTTTTATAATGTATTTAGACGTAGTGCATTGCTAGGTGCATGACAAAAGCTATGTGCCTAAAAAAGCTTACAATTTAGAGCAGAGGCAGAATGTCCTAACAATGACGGATAATTCATAATAAAAAAGGTTTTATACCATGATGGTTGGACTTCACATGCCCTCCCCCTCATATTCGTGTTGCATAATTCAAAGAACTACTGTGAGAGTTGATCTTCAGACACAACTTAATAATTCTGCTACTCAATTTGGCTCTAGTTTTGATCAAATCCTGTGTTGTCCACTAAATGCATATGTATATTTGCTAGTTTTATATAAAATAAATTTGAGGTTCTAAAATGCACTCTTATTATTAGTACAATACTATAAACAATTGTTTTTATACTATGGAACGATCTATCTAATGATATTAGGAAACATTTGCATCCTTAGTAAGTTTATATTATAAAAATATATTTGAAAAAACTATCTAATGATATGAATTATGTATAAAAATATTAATAGTTTTTATATATATTTAGCTAAAGTTCAAAATATTAACTTTTCGAGAGTGAGAATCATAATTTTATAGAATGGGAGGAGTAGCAAGCATTGTACAGACATTTTTGTTTTTTAACATGACGTACATACATATTTATTTTTATTTTTACTATGACTATGACAGCAGTACTATATATTAGTATATAGAGAAACAAATAGATTTTTTTAGGGAAGAAACTAGACTCCTGTCGCTCTGTGTAGACCCGGCCCACGACCAAAGGCCCGAAGCGACTTCACCTTCTTCTTTTTTCCCTGTTCTTCCACCTTTCGCTCCATCTCGCATTCTCGCCGCCGCTCCGCTCCGCCAGGGCACGGCCGGCTACCAACATCTCTCCTCTCCGCAATCCGCTCGACGCCTCGGCCGAGTCAATGGAGTGCACCTGATGGATCTGCACGCGCTCGCCGTTCCTCAAGTCTCTTCTGGTATGCACACTGCGCACATGGCTGATCCTCGCTCCATTCATGCTCCCCTCACTAATCGATCTGGGAAACCTACCCCTTTCCGTCCTCTTTGCAGATCGGCTGCTCGTTCCCTCTCCACGCCGCCGTTCTCGTCGCACGCCGGAGGCCAAAACCCCCCTTCATCGACCCGCTCGACGGAGTCAATGCAGTGCACTGATCGAACTGCACACGCTCGCCGTTCCTCAAGTCTCCTCTGGTAAGCACACTGCGCACTTGGCAGATCCTCCCTCCATCCATGCTCCCCGCACTAATCGATCTGGGAACCCTACCCCTTTCCGTCCTCTTTCCAGATTGACTGCTTGTTCCCACTCCACGCCAATGGCGGGGGGCGCCAACAAGACGAGGGGTTCCAAGAAGGAGGAGGAGGGAAGCTCACGGGATGTGGTGGCCGACCTCACCGACGACGTCCTCGTCGACATCCTCTCGCGCTTGCCGATAAAATCGCTCTGCCGCTGCAAATTAGTCGCTAGGCGCTGGCGCAACCTCATCTACCATCCCGAACACCACAAGAAGCTGCCTCAGACTCTTGTCGGCTTCTTCCACCAGAGCTACAACAGAAACCGCTTCCCAAAGTCTGCTCGCCATTTCACCAACGTCTCAAGAGCAGCCGACCCTTTCATCGACCCCTCTCTGTCTTTCCTGCCTGAATATAAGAGCATTGACATTATGGACAGCTGCAATGGATTCCTCCTGTGCAATTGTTGGAAGCCCACTGATCCTGTGACAATGGACTACGTCGTGTGCAATCCTGCCACTGAGAAATGGGTGACTGTTCCTGACTCTGGATGGTCTAGCAAAGTAAGTGAAGCGACTTCTCTCAACCCTTTCTGGTCTAACAAGGTGAGGATCGCTCGCTTGGGGGTTCGATCCAGCTGTTTCCTCCCATTTCCATGTGTTTGAGTTCATACCAGGCGATATTTGGTGTGAAGATGACGAAGAGACATATTTCGATGGAAGCATCCAAGCAGTGGCTGTCTACTCCTCCAAAACTGGAGTTTGGAGTGTCAACGATGTCGAGGATGAGCATCTACCGATTTGCCATGACGAATTTGCAATGCCCCTGCATGCAAAAAGTGTCTTTTTCAATGGGGTTCTGCATATAACTACTTATTATTTCATGGTATTAGCCATTGATGTGGAGGGAAAAATTTTGAGAGGCATCCCTGTTCCTATATCAACACAGTATGAAGATGATCATTGTGAGGATGTTTTCTTATCTCAGGGACACTTGTATCTTACAGCTAGCTATGTGCCTGTTGGATCTCGTCATAATAAACTATCAATTTGGGCTCTTGAGGACTATAATAGCGAAAATTGGATTTTGAAGTACAATGTCGATCCTTTGCATCTGTTTGCAGCAGAGTATAAAAAGTTTGGAAAACTTTACAATGTTGTCTCAATCCACCCAAAACATGATATGATTTTCATGGTTTGTGGGAAAAAGTGACACACTAATGTCATGTGAAATGGTTCACATGAGGCTCCGTTTATAAGTAAACTTGGACAGTATTGCTCGACTCATATACCTCGATTTGGGCCGGAATTGCTGGACTCCTTATATTCCATATGTTCCCTTGTTCTTGGAGTCGTTGGCTGATGATGAGCAGTAAAAGTCTTGCCTACTATAGCTCCAGATTGCTGTAGCTGTATGATGAATTGATGCTATTGAAGTTAGTACATGAGGAGCATTGGCTTGTTCAGAACTTTATGAAGTTGTAGAAGTTTTTGATGGTGCCTTTGTGCACTAATGTACCTGACCTCGTCGGGCCAGCTAGTGCAGTTCACCAAGGAAGTACTTGTTTTGTGCAAGGGTGTGTGGTTGTTAGCAGCGTATGCAGTTTTAAATGGATTTATTCTCTAGTACTTCCCATGGATTAGTCATAATTGATTTCCTTTGTATCCAGATCTCAGTCTTATTTCTCTTTGCTGTTTGGTAATAATTTATCCATGTTGCAACTTGTGGACGTGCATTGACCTTGTTATCACAATTGGAGAAGTCTATCACTAAGGTGCATATGTATCTCTGTTATCTTCTTTTATGCTAGTGTATCACATATCTTGTTGGATTTAAACTGAAATTTTCTGTTTATTTGTTAATGAATAATGAAATGGGGTACCTTTTACACTTGGATAGTGTAAATAGTGTACTTACGCGGTGCTCACATTTATGAATTATGGATGCTTTTGATGTCTTGTACTTTTGTGTGCTTATATATTTGATACCTGAATGTTAATGATTGTTGCAACTTTTACTGAATTGATCTTTCTTCATTTGAACATTAATTATAACTAGTAGGATGCCCTTCGCGGTGCTCCATGGATCAGGAATGACATTGTGCAGGCTGGATATGGTTTAGACTGCCTGTAATTATTGTGTCTTATTAGTATGGATAGCTTAGCTTACATGAAAAGATAGGCTAGCATTAACAGCCTGATCCGTAGCGATTGCTGCTGCTGCTGCAATGAAGCACTAGCTTCAGTAGCTAGAAAGAAGAGAACAGCCAACCATATATGGTGTAGCTGTAGCTGCAGCCATTGTAGGAAAAAAAAGGCAGCCGAGAGCCAATGTGTATTAGTAGATGATGTGACTCGCTAATATATGGTGGACTAATTCAGGTAGTCAGGTGTAGTTATGCACGTATTCCCTGCTGGTGTGCATAAAGAATATGAGAACTGATTCTGTCACTTCCTGAATCTGCTGCTTCAGCTGATACAATAGAGTCATTTGCAGATTCATACAGCTTCCTTGTATTATTATTAAGAGCAAAATCTTGCTCCGGATAATATCTTGTATGATTCAGTAAGCACCAGCTAAAGTATCACATATCAGATCCTTGAATTCAAAGGTTCTTCTTCCTCTGAATATTCAGAGCCAAACAGGTGGTTGATCAGGCAGTGCAGGATTAATATTATTGACAGACGACGGCTGTTTCATCTCAATGGCAGCGCCCACACATCGCCGGCGTGGTGGCGCTCCTCTAGAGTACTCACCACGACTAGTCTCGAGCTGCCATAAGGTGTCGGCCATCCTGACGACGGCGGACGTACGCGATGGACAGTCAAGCACCACGATGACGCGGCTACGTTGCACAGATACTTGGATACGGATACGGATACAGCGATCGGCGATACTCGATCGCCATTTTTTAAAAATACGGATACGGGATACGCGAATATATATATTATATTTATATTTAATGGAAATATAAATAAATTCACAATTAAAAAACCACTTAAAAGGTTATTAGAGTACCTGATTTCTTATTATTTTGCATTTCATCATGTCTTCTGTTATTGGTCCCCACTAGTAACTAAGTGAGGTGCAATCGATGGGCGGTGGCTACGTGAGGAATGACGTGGCAATGCGTGTTGAGAGGGTCCCTACGTGCATAGAGGGCACAAAATGAGGGATTAAGTTTTTTTAAGTATCGGGATAGAATCAAGAAGGTGTCAACAAATTATCGAATTATTTTATTTTTTAAAAATATTTAAAATGTTCGATACTTGTCCGACAAGTATCAAGTGAGTATCGGTGTCCTGGCAGTATCCAATGAGTATCTAGTATCGTCACGAGAGCTTTGACAAGTATCCGCGCATCATAGTGACGCGGCATCCTTCTCCTTCGCCATGGATGTCGGTGCAGATGCACAGTTGCTCATTGGATGCAATGCAGAGCTTCTCCAGACGCACGGTTCCCAACCTCTTTTTAGTTAACGAAAGCTGCTCATTGGTATGCAATTAACAGGATATTTTGGTATGTGGATACCGCAACACTAACTGACTGGACTGGAGAGTATGCATTTTTTTTTTTTTAAACCGGGCACTTTAGCCCGTCTTGCATTAAGAGAAAATGGAATGTCGCATTACATCCTCGCAAGTGCCCTCACGAGATGCAAGGGAGCTCACGAGGCGGGGCACACTAACACAAGTCATCGGCCGCAACGGTGGAGCTTGGGGAGTTTTAACTAAGTAGGAAACTAATTTTGTGACAGAGAGGAGGGGTGCTGCGGCTGCTATCCCGCTCACGGGGACGTGGAGAACCGGCGCGAGTCCCCCGGAAGCCCGCCTCCACCCACAAGTGCGCCTCATCGTAAATGAGGGCAAGAATCGCCGCGGGAGTTCGATCACCGTCTCCACCGGGTGCGCCTATTCCTTTCCTTCCAGAGCTCCCAGGAGATCAGAAGGACGAGGAAGTCGAAGGGTCGGCGAAGGTCCTGCGGTGCTAGCGCCCGAACCCGGAGCCACCAGTCCACAAAAGAGCTGTCGTCCGCCTGGGGACCGAGGTGTGGCCGATGTCGAACCTGTCTAGCGTAGCCTGCCAGACAAGTCTGGAGTAGACGCGGGAGGCGAGGAGATGGTCGATGGTCTCATCCTCCCCCCCCCGCATAGGACACATGTCGGCGAATCCCGTAGTCCATGGCGGTGTCGTCGGTCGACGGTCCAAGGCCGTCCATGCAGCGAGAGCCGGGAGGAAGAACTTGACCTTTGGGCGGAACGGAGGCAGCCCACACATCGGAGGCCCCCCACAGACCTGCCCGCCATGGAAGAAAGCCCCAGAGGCCGAGGAGGAAGAGTGCGGTCGCCGGAGGTCCAGCCGCCATACCAACCGGTCCGGAGTGTCGCCCAAGAGGTGAACGCCGGCGAAGCGGCGGTCCGGGAGGGAGAGGAACTCATCAATGACGTCGCGTTGTTTGAGCGCCCACGACGCCGCATATCCAAGCGAGTTCTCCATAGCCCGCCGGACGGTGCACCCCCGGCGGAGCGCCTAACCGCCCCCCCGAAGAGGTGTGGCGCCCGAGTCGCAGATTGGCCCCCCGGCGCGTACCCACGCCACGGCCGGTCCGAAGAGAGCCCGGCGGCCGCCGCCGAGCCGGAAGAATGTGGACGCCCCAACATTTGCTCCACGGCGCGCTCGGTGCGCGGCGGAGGGGCAACCCGGGAGGTCCGGCCGGGTCACGGCGCCGCCATTCCCAGCGTAGAGACGAGGGCGTATCCCCGGAGCCGAAGATCCGGCGGCCCAAGGCCGCCCGGATCGGGAGGTGCGCAAACGTGGCCCACACCACCATGCATCTCGCCGGCCGCCCCCCGACCACGGCGCCGGCCCACAAGAAGGCCCGCCTACGCTTGTCGATCTCCTCGATACCCCAAGAAGAGAGGGCACAAGGATGGCGACATGCACATGGATGGCCGAAAAGAGTGGTCTGAGAGAGCGTCTTTCTCCCCACCTTTGTGAGTAGGTCTCCCTTCCGAGGCGGGGATGCGCGTGGCCACCTGATCGACCAAGCGCCGCTCGGCGTCCCTCCCAAGTCGCGTGACCGAGAGCGGGACTCCCAGGTAGGTGACCGGGAAGTCCCTGTCGCCGCAAGGGAAGACGTCTAGGATCGCAGAGATGGTATCCTTGGGGCACTTTTTGATCGGTGTGATGACGCATTTGTCGAGGTTGGTCGCAAGGCCCGAGGCCCCGTGAAGAGCTCGAGCAACCGTCGGATGCACGTGAAGTCGGAGGTCGAGGGGGAGAGAATCAAGACCAGTCGTCGGTGTAGATGGAGGTCTTGCATTTGTCGACCAGCGAGATCACGGCGGCGGCATCCCTCCCCAGTCCGCCCGCCCGGCAATGAGGGAGTTAAGCACCTCCATGACGATGATGAACGAGGAAGGGGAGAGGGGGTCCCCGTGCCACAAGCCCCTAGCGTGTAGTATCCGCCGGCCGGGGCGACCATTGACGAGGACCCCGGTGCGGCCATGGATAGCATGGCGGAGATCCGATCCACGCCAACGTTGTGGGAAGCCGGCGTGCTCGAGGGACCTCGAGAAGGAAGGGCCAGTGGATCGTGTCGAATGCCTTGGCCAAATCAACCTTCGCAGCACCATAGGCATCCGGCGGGCGTCATGACCATCGGCGAGCAAGGCGGATGGTGCGGAAGTTGTCGTGTATCCTCGGCCACGGACGAACGCCAACCGGTTGAGCCGCACAAGCTCCGGGAGACGCGGCGCGAGTCGCATGGCGAGCCCCTTGGCAAACAACTTACCCACCGAGTGGATCAAGCTGATGGGCCGGTAGTCCCAGAGGGTGGTAGGCGAGTCCGTCTTGTGGAGAAGCACCATGGAGGCCACATTGAGGTGGTAGAAGCTCCAAGTCGACGCCCATAAGGCCTCGAAGACCCGCAAGATGTCTGCGTCGATGGCCGCCAGCTGGCGTGGAAGAAACAGCCGGTGAACCCGTCTGGTCCGGGCGCCCGGTTGGGCGGCGTCTCGCGAACAATCTTAAGGAGCTCGTCCATGGAAAAGGGTGCAACAAGCCCGGAGAGGTCTAGACGGGGGAGGTCCAGATGGAGTAGGTCGATACGGTGCTAGCGAGCGAAGGGAGTTCCCAGGATGCCATTGTAGTAGTTGTACACCGCATCCGCCTTGGCCTCCTCCTCGGTGAAAGTCTCGACCGTCGCGACGAGACCGCCGGCGGGTAGTTCTTCCTCCTCCGATGGCAGGCCTAGAGATGGAAGAACTTGGTGCACGATCAAGGAAGCAAGGCCGAGCGTCCCGGCCTTGAGCTCATGTTGAAGCTCGAGCTCACCAGCGAGAGGAGCCTGACTCGGGCGACGCCGGCCGTGGACCACGATCCCGGCCAAGGCCACCAGAGACGTATGTCCTCCACGCAAGTGTCACGCCAAGAGCGGAGCGCCTTAGCTAGAGCGCCGCAGCTTTGTGTCAAGTGCCCCGCAAGCATCGATGTCAAAGTCGGAGGGGCCCCAGGCCTCTCGCCACGACGTCAAGGAAGCCATCGATGAGCAAGAGAAAATAGTCAAAGCGGAAGCGTGGACGAGCCCATGGCTCACAGTCCAAAGACAAGTAGAAGTGGCGCGTGGTCAGAGGAGTCCGACGAGAGTGAGCGTAGCTGGTGCGAGGGGTATACCGCGAGCCAGTTGGTAGTCGTGAAGGCCCGGTCGAGGCGCTCGAGCGTGGGGCGGTCCCTCCCATTGGACCAAGTGAAGAGGCGTCGTGTAGGTGCAGCTCGTGCAGCAGGAGGTCATCGAGGACAGCCCTAAAGCGAGCCATGCGGAGCGGTTGAGCTCTGCCGTTGTTCTTGTCGGCCGCCTGGTAGATGAGGTTGAAGTCCCCGACAATCGCCCATGACCCGGCGCATGAAGCGGCGATGTCCCCGAGCTCCCGCAAGAATGCGGCTCTCTCGCCTCGGCCGTCGGGCCGTAGACATTAGTGAGGTGCCACCGCGACCCGAGCCCGCAGGCCGCCCCGATGGTCACGGTGACGGAGAAACGACGTGCGCAGGAGGAGGACACGACCCACAAATCCCGGCGCCAGGAGATGGAGGCTCCCCGGCCACGCCCACACGCCGAGGCAAGCAAGCATAGTCAAACCGAGATCCAACTAAATCGGTGTTCACGGTTACATCGAAGGTGGCGAGCCGTCTCCTGAAGACGACGCGATGGAAGCGCCGATGGTTGTCGCAGATGGACCGGACCGCATTACGCGACCCGCGAGGGAGTTGAGACCCCTCGCGCGTTCCGACGAGCAAATGTGTAGCACTCATTGGGGAAACCAGAAGTGGCGATAGCTTGGTGGTCTCATGGCGATCACCGACGCCGAGGTGTCTCGGCGAGCACCGCCGCGGCGCGCGCGCATGGGGGAAGAGCACCCGCACAACACCGGCGCTTGTACTCCGGTATGTGGCCCCCCTCGTGTCCGGCCGCGACTGTCGGTCACCGCATCGTCGGGGGTGAAGGAGGCCGCGTCGTCCGGGCGCCCCTCCCACTTGTTGAGCAAAGACCCGTTGTGCACGCCGCTCCGGCCTCGGGTCCCGGTGGGCCCGATTTGGCCGCGAGACGGGAGCTCCGCTTCGGGGACCCAATCATCCACCCGAGAAGAACGAGGGGGAGGCACGAGAGGAGATAAGTGGCTACTTGAGGGGGCAGCCGGAGGGAGTCGGCGAAGGGCTGTGATGGCGGCCTCGTGGGTGGCATGCGGCCGGCAGAGGGCGAGCCCGACGCGTCCGGGGTGGCGCAGCAGGGGCGAGGAGTCCACCGCCCGGCAACGGTCGGCGTAGCACGGCCGCGGTCTCGAGATGGTACCGCCCAGTGCCGTGGTCCACCGGCGGCGGGGAGGAGTAACGGGGCGGTGGGATGGACGAACTCCGCTTGGACGAGGTCTCCCCACCGTCGTCGACGCTGCCGTGGGGAGTCAGCCAACGGCGCCCCCGGGCGGAGCGGGGGCAGCAATAGCCATGGCGGGACGCGACCTCCAAGACCGATGGGGGGGACGCCGGTGCCCGGTCGCATCGGTGTGTCTTGAACGCGAGCTCGTTGGGGGCCACCTCTCCCCACCAATCCATGGACCGGCCCGAGGAAGGTGCCTGCGTGGAGCGCAGGTCGTGGAGCAAAGTCTTGAGCAATACGCAGAATGCCTCGACGGGCCTGGGAGGGCGGCGGCCCCCAAGATGAGCATGGAAGGAGAAGGGGCACCGCGTGGCTCAATGCGGTGGGCGGCGGGAGAAGTTGGCGTCTTGCGCGCGGGGCACTCGCCGGACACCGGAGGCTGGGCGGGGCACGAGAGGGACCCCACCGGGACCGAGGGCCGCCGATGGAAGCGCTTGGGGTTGGGGCTCGGGCAAGTAGCGGCCAGCCAGCCGGGGAGTCGGCGACGTCTCCCAGGGAGGTGTCCGACCCGCGCCCGAGGCGCGCCCCCCCTCTTGCGTGCCAAGGCCGGCATGGCCATCGTGTCGGCGTCGTCCACATCGTCATTGGCACCGCCATCGTCATCCGTCCCCCGGCGCGCCCGGCGGCGCAAGATCGGCAAGGCGATGACCATAGTGGAGACCGGGTAGGTGAGACTGGTAGGTGCTCGTTGTCCGCCCCCACCACGCGTCGGCCCTCGGGATGAAGACAGTCCGGTGGCGGTCGATGAGCCTGGGGTGCCAACACCAGGCGGTCACGAAGTACTCGGAGTCGTCATCGTCGGGGATGTCGGTCCGTCGTCTCTCCTCAATGGAGGCACGGGCGCGTCAAGGACCGCTTCGCACGACCTCCACGGAGCGGGCGTGCGGCGGTATTCCCCGCATCGCAACAAGAACGTGGAAGCGTAGGTTGAGCGGTGCCGCCCCGAACAGCGGGCGTACCAAGGCTTCCGTGGAAGATCGCGGGCTCCGCGATCGCGCCGGAGACGCCGATGCCGGCCGCGGCCACGCCGGTGGTGGAAGCGGACCACAAACTCCCGCAGGGCGCGAGCACGGGCGGAGGCCTCGTGTGCGGTGATGCCGTGCTCGTCGGCGGAAGGCAAGGATCGCGCCCCGGCAGCGGTCGGCGAAGCGGCTGCTCCCGGCCACCGCGAAGAACCGAGGACAAACTGCTCCAGCTGCATCTCTGTCGCTCGAGCTCGGCGTGCGCCGGATGATGACCATCGCGGCACGGTCTGGTGGTGCCATCCCTACCACGACAGCCGAGACGCCTCCCCTCGTCTGTCGTGGCCGGGTGTGCGAGGGGAGCCTCGAGGACAAGGAGGAGCCGCCGTGTGCGATGTCGTTGGAGTAATACGTCGTGGCATGGAGGTCCGATGTCCCGCCCCCCGAAGGCCACTACCGGAGGAGAGGGAAGTCTCGTCCCGAACGGTGTCGCGGAGTAGGAATCGCCGCGGTTGTCGACGTCCATATCTGCGGCGGGCCGATGTCGCGGATTGGCGCCCGGCTGCCTACGTCACGGGCGTGGGGCAACTTGTCATTCCGCGGTGTGTGAGGGACCGTCGGGCGCTTGACCCCAGATGGCCGGGGGCGATCTCACGACGCGGCCCGTGCCCCTCGCCAGCAGATGAAGCAACAGCCGCCGAACGCGTGCATTTGGCCCGCCGCTACGGAGGCGATTGAAGCACCGGGCGGCGAGCTCGGGAGGCACCGTCCTCCGGGGGGGCTGGGGGCGCGAGCGCGGCTCCTTCCCCGCCTGCGCCAGAAGAAACCATCGGCGTCCGGGGACCCCGTGGCGTGGCCAGTGTGTGCCGGCGATGCCGGCCGGCCGGGCGACGGTGGTGCTGGATGGCGGGACGCGGGCGAACACGGGGCGGCCTCTCCGCCCGGCCCTCTCCCGCGCGGGGCGAGGGTGGGTGGCGCGCCGTGGGCTGGCTCTCCCACGTAAGCCCGGCCGCAGCCCAGCGCCGGCCTTGGGGATCGCTGAAGCGGCGCCGCCTCTTCTTGGCCGGAGCGGCAACGGGGCCTCCCTCACTGCCGCGGCCCCGGGTCGCCGGCAAAAGGCAGGGGGGAGTCCCCACCGGCCAGAACCCGACAGGGGCCTCGCAATCGCGCTGAAGTGGGAGGCGGTCCTCCGGCGCCGGGGTGTCTTCCCGGAGGGGGGGGAGGAGGCGAGCGGGGGAAGGGGTCCTTACCGAGCAAAGAGAAGACGGAGGTTCCCCACCCGCAGCGGTGGGCCTGTTCCTCCTCTACCTCATCGCCCGTGAGCGCGGGCGATGGACGACGAGCCATGCTCCAAGCGGCCGGGCGGGAAGCCCCGATCCGACTGCACCGGGTCCAGAGGGGCTGTGCCGGGCGGGAAGCGGCAGGCAGGGGCGAAGCGAGCAGCGGGCGGCGCCCCGGGAGTCGGCCATGGGAGCTCGAGGTCCCGGCCGAACCGGTGGAGGAAAGGCCGCCGAGAGCAGATCCGGGAGGAGCGGTGGGGGGAGCGGGCTTTGAGTGGAATCGCGGGGGAGGTCCGGAAGGGTGGCGGCGGCGGCCGGAGTGGCCGCCGACCCGGAGGGGGGAGTCGCCCTCGGGGTGTCTATCCTATCTTTTATCTGTTCATCCCCAAAACCTTTTATCCTTGGCTTGGAGAGTATGCAATTAACAAGAAATTTTGGTATATAACGTGGTCGAGGCAAAATGCAAAAAACTATAATTGAAACAAAAGGCCCTATCTGTTTGTTCCACTCCAGCCTAACATTGACTTCTGAGTATTGGGTGGTCGCCTCTTCCTTCTTTGAAGAACTTTTGGGCTTGTGTGTGTCAAGTCCCTTATTAATATTTGGGCTTGTTCCTGTGTCTTGCGAGGTCCATATCAGATACTGTCAACGTCTAGAGCTGGACGTATGACTTGGCCACGAGACACCTCATTCACTGGGTCATAAAAGTTACTCTAGAGTCTAGCCTCTAAAGCATTGCACTGTACTATTTCTTTTCAGTATCTCTACTCTAATTCCCTGTACTCCAAATCTTGAACACTAAGCGTAACAGGATTTAAGCTCGACTACTCCAACGATGAGAAGGAACACCAAATGCACCAGGAATGCGATGATGAGCAAGGTTCAAACAAAGACAGCCCTTTGGCCTCCCGTGTGGGTTGTCGGCGTTAGCCCGTCTTCACATTCATGCACAGTGGCGGAGCTCTTGCATGGCAACCCTACCTTGAATTCAGAAAAATTATGAACCCCATATAGTATATACTAATTATAGATATGTTGGTGTAGAGGCTGATGGTAGAAAATGTACAGCCTGAAGGTACTATACATGTGTCCTTCTATTTATTTAAAATAGTTTTACTTATGTAGTAGATTACAATCATAAATACATATATATATGTATAAACATTTGGTATCTATGTTATTGATTTCGCCACACGTTAATTTTGTTTCGTGCTCAACACATTGGCACCGCCCAGGCCCAGGTGGCCGCTACACGTGCCCGCGTGCGCTCGGGCAGGGCGAGCCGCAGGCGAACTCGTCGTCGCCGCGCCCGGCCAGATTGTGGATGGACATGGACCGCATCGAGCGGCTCCGCCAGGCTGAGTCTGGTCGGCCCCGCCCTTGACGTTGCCCGTCTGAATCACCGCCGCCGGCAGGTAGCAGCTGTAGATGTGTTCCAACGCTCCGGTGACACACAATCGCAGGCAAGGAGCACTGCACAGGAGCGAGCGCCTCTGCGGGCTGCGGCTCTGCCCTCTCGATGGCCGGCAAGGCGAAACGAAAACTGCCGGAAGTGAACAAACGCAGAGAGGGAGAACACCCCACCCAGACCCCAAGGATGCCGCCCGCCGCCGGCGTGCTCGGCATGAAGCTCCTGATCGACACCAAGTCCCAGCGGCGTGATGTTCGCGGAGGCCGGCAAGGACGTGGTCGACTTCCTCTTCTCCCTCCTCGCCCTACCCCTCGCCGGTTGGTCGTACACAGGTCTGTGGCTGCTTGTGTGCCTACTCGCCCCATTTGTGACAGAAGCAGCGAGGCCATTTGTTCAAGCAGGAGTATACAACAAAGTTTCAGGAGAAAAGATACTGCCACAGGTTGGTAAATGTCGACCAACGTATTCGATGGAGCAACGCCCTAGGGATGATCATGATCATGCTGCATATAAGATGTTGCGCAGCTCGACCTCCCCGCGTCACCCACGCTCGCCGCCGAGAGATTGCGAGACTCGCCCCCTTCCATCCATCTGTCAATTCCCTTGCGGTCCTTCCCCAATCTTTTTTTTTTCGATCGGGCCATTCACCCGTATTTCATTAAGAGGAGGAAAACCAAATCCAAGTACAAACTAAGCCGGGATGCCGAGTGGACATCAGGCTTCGAAAGAGAGAAACAAAACAAAACAAAAACAAACTCAACACAAAGCAAGCAACCTAACTACTGGATTCAACCCGAAAGCCGATTACAAGATAACCAAATGTCGCGACTAGACTGCAATCATCCTCATGCCGGACCGGCTGCACCGATGCGCCGCTTCTTCCCCCAGAAGGAAGACCTCCATGGCCTCCAAATTGGCCTCAGCGTCGGGGCCCGTGAGGGCAGCCTGCAGCTCATCAAAGGAGACCGCATCTTCATGCTCGGCCTCGACCTCAATCCCCATCTTCTTGAGCAAAACCCTCCTTGCATGGTCCTCCTGGCCTATGGAGCTGGACCCACTCTTTGCAGCGAGCCGTGCACTGCGCTTCGGCACTAGCACGTAGGCGTCTTGGCGGGCGGCGCGTTTTCCTCAAGATCGGCGTGGAGAGTATGGATGGCTCAAGCGGCGTCTTGAAAGCGGCTATGAACTCGCCGCCGCCGACGGCACGAGCACCGGCTCAAGAGTGCGCAGATGCACCCATCTTCGCCGCCACTAGCTTCGGTGCCACTAGCGCCGCACCGGAGGTCCTCCGTGACCTCGATGCAACGCAGCCGCTGTGCTCCCCTCAACTCGCGGCGGCGAGGCTGGGGGCCGCCCGGTGCAGCATCCAACACGACGGTGACTAGCGGAGCGGTAACTCGGCCTCAACCAAATCGGCCCACTGGGCCGCCCACCAGCCGAGAGCAAGAGGCGATGGAGGGGCACCCATAGGCGCAGCGACCACCATAGACAAAGGGGCTGCCACGCCTCGCCCTCCATGAAGGTAGCCGGGTACCTGGCGAGGGAGGCCGCGGAGCTCAACGAGCATTGGTCGACCCATGTGACAGGGTCACCCCCCCCCCCCGCCCCGAGGCCCCGGTCAACCAGCAGCACCGACGGCGTAGGCCGGTGCATCTTCGGCTAGCTTGTGCCTGCAGCGCCGACGACGGGCGGGCGGACGCTGACCGGCCCCCGCAGCGTGTGCATTGCCAACGACGAGGGGGCATCCCCACAGCTCCTCGCGCCGCCGATCCCGAGGGAGCCGACGAGGATCTCTCCGACACGGATCGGGGGCCGCTGCGGCGGTCCCGCGCGCCAGAACCCCGGTCACGCCACCAAGGTTGGCATCGACGACACAATATGGAGGTTCCTGCGGACGGTCCACTGAAGGGCGCTGGGCCCTCAGGCCGACGCCAGGCGTGAGACGGGGCCGATGCTTGTAGTTTCCTCGCCCGGTGCCTCGCAGGCGTAAGAGGCAACGGAAAAAAAAGGAGCAAAAAAAGAGCGGCGACATGATCATCGGCCGTGCAGTTGAAGCAGAGGCCAACAAGTGAAGGCGGCACAGGCCGCTGGCGACGAGGGCGTGGCGAGGTGTGGCAGCGGCCCCGCCTACGCCTCTGCACGAGAGTGAAGCCATCGGCGTCGACGATGGCGGCCCTCCATCCGAAGCCGGCTGGCCGAGCCGCGAATGGGTGGGTGGCAGGCGTGCCGCGCGACGGGGGGGCCTCCGGCCGACGACCTCATCCTCGCCTCAGGAGTCGGAGGAGACGCCCTCCCCAGCGCATTCCTTGGATCTTCCGCCGGCAAGACCGCATAAAGGGAGCGGCGTTGTCGAAGCGGCACCGGGCGTGGACGGAACCCGCGCTGAGAGGAGGGCACACCCAGCCGGAGCTGGAGCCCTCGCCAGCCATGGCCACCCAAACCGCAGCACCAACGCCGGAGACCGAAGGTTGCGGATCCATCCACCGGGGCGAGGCTACAAAGCAGCTACGGTGGGCGCCGCCGCGGAGGGATGCCGCACCATCGACGAGGGCCTACTTTGCGGGCTGGTGTTCGGGCGTGGGTTGCAGCGGCGGCGGCGGTGTCGCAGGCGACCACAAACTCGCCCTCCTCGACCTCAGTCCATGGGCGGTAGCAGCGACGCCGGCCGGCTCACCGGCAGGGGGCAGGGCGCCGGCAGTTCCTCCACCAATGGCGACCTGGCCACCTCCCCGCCGCTGAAGGGGGGCGGCGACTTGGAGGGCGCCGACGAGGGAACAGCGACGGAGTCGGGTGAGCGGCCGGGCCCCAACAGTGCCCCGCCGCGGCGAGCTCCTGCCACCAGCATGGCGGCAACCGCAGCACGGGCCACGGCGGCAGCAGCCTCAACGGCCGGAGGCAGCTCGGGCGGCACCGCGGTGAGGCCAGGGAGCGTCCGGGCAGGCCGCGGTGGGGTTGGGGAGTCCAGACGGCGCGGCCACCGCAGCATCGAGCACGGGCTGGGAGCCATCGACGGCGGCAACCGCAGCGGCGGGCACGGCGATGGATGCGGCATCGGCACCGAAGCAGACCACCGCCTCCCGCCCCGAACGCCGAGGCAGCGCCCTCCCCGGCCCTCCGAAAGGCAAGGTGGAGCTCGAAGAGAGATCTCGAAGAGAGGAAGCAGGATCTGCAGGGGTTACGGATTTTGGCCGGAGATTTGAGCGGATTTGGGAGGATTTAGGGTGGGAGTGGAAGGGGAAGGCACGGGATGGGAGCGGCTCCGGGGAGGCTCCAACGGCTCCATCCGCACCCCTGAAGTTGACAACCGGCACAATCCTTCCCCAATCTTCATCGAAGGCACGCCGGCACACGAGAGTTCCTCCGTCGGGCACGGGTTCCTCTTCAGCTTCGGGCGGCGAGGGGCTGACCGCCAGGCGCCCTCACATCGGAGTTCCCTGCCGCCAGGCAATGGCGAGCTCGCGAGGGCGTCACCGCTGAGGGCCCTCCGGCTTCGTTGCAGAGGGGGGCTCCCCGGCCTCATGCGCCCTGCGATAAGATGTTGCCGGTGAGCAAGCACACCGGGATGAGTCCATGGAAACAACACTGGTGAGTTGCCGTCCCAATTACATCACATTCACTACTGCTACAGCTGGTCACAAATCTTTATTAATTACTGAGTGTGCAATAGGTGAGGAATCTACAAGCCTGCATTGATCAAGTAGTTGAGGTTGGCTTTCTACATTCTGCTGAATTTATCAGGATAATTCAGTGGAGTAAACACTGACATACCCCAGCAAAAGGGCAGGTACACATAATGCAATGCATACTGCTCTCTCCCACACATTATACCTTATACATTAAAATTGAAATGCAGCAAATCATGTGGTGTCTATGTGCTCAAATATATGCTGGAGTCGAATGGAGTTCAAATGCGTAATACTTTCACTCAGGTGCATTCAGTACTACAATTTAGATGGACCTGTAACTTCAATAGTTCATTTCTCCCGGTATGAACAAATGTCTTGCCTCTTCTATTGTGGGATCAAATGACAATTTTTCCAAGGAAAATAACAGTAGGTTGATGCATTCAGAAAGGACGATGGACATAATACGAAGGCTGCCACAAAACAAGTTAGCCAGAAAACAAGTAGCAAAAAAACGCCCTTGCCTTCTGGGTGTGGCTGCAACTGCAAGTAGCTAGCTTAGGTATATGTAGGGTGCTTAATTAGCCATTTTCCACACCTCTAAATTCTGAAAGTTAGTCCTACCATGTAAACAGAAAGTGCAGCTTTATTTATTACTTGCTTGCTGTTATTACCTTTCCTTGGAAACAGGATTTGTTATCTGAAAGTCTCCATCATTTTGTTTATAGTTGAATGTATCCACTACAGTCAACAACTTTGAGCAGATTCTGCATTTTTTTATGGTACATTACATTACTGTCCCGAAATTCAGTAATCCCAGGAGATTTTTACGGCACAACAGCTGATAAAACATGACACATTAACATTGCTGGTCAGATGGCTCACTACCGGACACAGCCTCTTCGCCGAGCGCCCGGTGAAGCCGGATTACGCTTCGGCGGCGGCTTTGCCGAGCGCGGCGCTTCGGCGAACGGAGCTTCGGCCAAATTTCCGGCGGCAAAGGCCTTTCACCGAGCTCCGTTTGGTCCCTCGCTCGGCGCCTACTTTGCCGGCGCCAACTCCCGCCGGGCAAAGTATACTCGCCCGTCACGTTGGCGCGCGCCGTTAACGGTGCCGGTGACGTCATGATAAGCACCTTTGCCGAGCGGCAAACCGCACTCGGCAAAAGTTTTTTTTTTATTTTTTGGGTTTTTCCCGAGCTCGCATTTTTTCTTTACCGGCGCCAAAAACACTCGGCGCCGCCTCGGTAGTTTGCCGAGCGCAGGAACAGAGCGCCGGTAAACCCCGAGAGCTTTGTCGAACACCGATTGACATCACGCTCGGCGAACCCCTGCCCTTTGTCGAGCGCCATGGTCACCGCGCCAGCAAAGCTGGGGAAAAGGGTCGCTGCGGTGCCTCTTTCCCAGCTTTGCCGAGCGCGTGACCATGACACTCGGCAAAGCCACCGCTTGCCGAGCGTAATGGTCAATTGCGCTCGGCAAAGGGGTAAAACAACCTTTTTTTTCATTCCACCTTGACAAACAACCAATATCACATATATATCATATCAAACACATATATACCACTTCTGACACATTTAACACGACAAGCACAATATATAGCATAAACGTCCACAAGTGCAACACAAGTTCACATCCACAAGTGCAGAATTATCTCTGGTGCATCACAAGTTCACATGACAAGTTCACATAGCATGTTCAAGTTCAACAGTGCATCTCAAGATGATGAGGGAGGTGGACTCGAAAAAAAAAAAGATGACCGAAAGAGAGCCATGGCGCTCGGCAAACATGGTCATTGCCAAGTGCCTTGCACATGACGCCGGCAAAATAGGATTTTTTTCCCCGAGAGGAAACGGTAGGGCGCCGGCAAAGGGCACGGTAGGGCGGGACGTTTGGGTCCGCCGCCCTTTGCCGAGCAGATACGCTTGCCGAAGCGGGCGGCTCGCCACGGAGCTCCGTTGCCGAGTGGGTTAGGTTACCGGCGTTGACGCTCGGCAAACTAGATCCTTTGCCGAGCGCTGGCCTTCGCCGAGGGCCGTTCTTCCGGCCGCCGGGGAAAGGGCGGCGCTACCGAAAGCGTCAACGCTCCGTGGCAAACTAAGCGCCTAGAGAAAAAGACACACCACACCCCAACCAATTTACATGACGGAGAAAATTGGAGAAACTAACACAGAAAAACAAAACGTAAAAAATCTATCCAGTTGTTGCATCTCCTCCCCGAATCCATGGCCAACTGGTACTGCATAATGTCGTCTTTGCATAACGACGCTTACTTGGGTTGGGTTGAGAGTTTTCTGCTGGAATTGCCTCCGATTCCTCTCCTTCCAAATGTTCCACCAAAAGTAAATGAAGACACCACCCACGCCTCTTCGCTCGGCCTTTGGAAACTTTCGTCTACACCGTTGCCAATAATTATAGAGACCACCCAATGAGTTAACCGATTGTATCGCGGTTAACTGCAGCCAGTTCTTGAGGATCTCCCACACTTCTTTAGTGAAAGAACAGTCCTTGCATAGGTGAGTCGGTGTTTCAACCTCAATGCTGCATAGTTTGCAGTCCGTGTCATCTGCCCAACCTCGCTTGATTAGGTTGTTGGCTGTTAGAATCTTCTTGTGTAGGAGGGTCCACACGAAGAAACGACATTTGGCCTCAGCTTTGGCCTTCCAGATTTCTGTTAACTTGATTTTGGTGTACCTTCGGTTGAACTGTACTTGGTAAGCGCTGCTGGTGGAGTATTCCCCGTTTGCTGTCCACCTCCACCTTATCCCATCCTTTGCCATGTCATTTATCTGGACTGTCCGAATGGCTTCCCAAAGATTCACAAATTCTTGTACCTCCTCCGTGAGGTTGGTGGATAAATGTAGTCAATCCACTTATTGTTTGTCAATCCCTGTTTAACTGTAAACTTCTTCCTCCTTGATTTGCGGTATAGACTAGGTGCTACTATTTTAGCTGTTGCCCCATGTAGCCAACTCGAAGTCCAGAAGGTTGCTTTATTCCCATTTCCTACAGTCACAATGTAGAGGTGTTGAACAGATCCTGATCCACCGAGTCACAAGGCACTTCGAGGCCACTCCATGCTCTTTCCGGCTGCCTCCAACGGAACCATAACCACCGCAAACGAAGAGCTCTAGTGAATCTTTCCAAGTCCAGTATACCTAGGCCACCTTTGTTTTTGGGTGAACATGTTGTTGGCCAGTTGATTAGGGAGTGACCCCCACAGACTTTGTTTGGCGTCGCCCCCGCCACAGGAAACTTCTACGGATCCGATTGATCTTCTTGATTAACCATTTTTGCTCTTGGAATACAGTTAGATGGTAAATTGGCAGCGCTGAAAGGACTGTCTTCACTAACACTTTGCGCGCTGAGGGGGCGACATGAATCTCCCCTTCCATCCTGGTAGCCTGACACTTATTTTGTCAATGAGTGGTTGAACCTCAATTCTTCAGAGTCTCCTTATGTGTAGTGGCAACCCTAAGTATTTACCAGGGAAAGCCCCAATCTTCCCCGAAAAATTATGAATGAGGCCATGTATGGCACTAGGCTGTAGCCTTATTGGGAAGATCTCATTTTTGTTCATGTTTACCTTTAGTCCTGAGCACTCTCCAAAGAAGATCAAGATTTTTTGTAGGTTTGACAAATCTCGTGACGACGGAGCCACAAAAAGTGCCGCGTCACCCGCATACAAAGAGCATCTCAGATTTAACGCACTAGGCAGGACGGGCTGAAAAAGATTTTGATTTGCTACCCGCTCTATGATTCGTTGTAACGGATCAGTGGCCAATATAAAGAGAAGGGGGGATAGTGGGTCTCCCTGCCTGAGACCTCTCGCATGTGGAATGTGCCAGCTTGGTGTACCATTTATGAGAATTTTGGATGCTGATGATCTGAGGAGATCCGAAATCCAGTCCCTCCACTTGACACTAAACCCCAGCGCTGTTAGGACCTCCAGAAGATATTGCCAGCCAACCGAATCAAAAAGCCTTGGAAATGTCTAGTTTGATGAACAAGGCTGGTTGCTTTTTTTTTGTGAAGTAGCTGTATCACCCTCTTAGAGTCTGGACATAGAGAAAGTTATGGTGTATGCACCTTCTCTTGATAAATGCATTTTGTGCATGTGACACTAATTCATTCATGTGTAGGGCAAGATGGTTTGCCAGGAGCTTCGTGATAATCTTGATGAGGCTGTTGATCAAACTAATGGGTCTATAGTCTGCGGTTGTCATCGGATCCGGTTTCTTAGGGAGCAACACTATGTTGGATTCATTGAACATTCCCATTTTCGACGTCTTGTGATTATAGAAACCCATTACTGCTTCTAAAAGATCTTGTTTGATTATATTCCAGCACTTCTTGTAGAACAAACTGATGTAGCCGTCCGGCCCTGGCGCTTTCTCCCCTGGGAGGTCCTTAATAATGTTGTTCAGTGATTCATCAAAAAAAATAATGTTGTTCAGTTCAGCTTGAGTAAATGGCATGTCCAAATCTTCTAGGTTGTGATGTGCATAGCCTAGCACTGTCTAGTTCAGCCTGTGAGTCCTTGCAGAAACCACCCCCACTGCCTTGCTAAAAAAATTCCACCGCCACTTTCATTTTATCCTCCTGAGAGGCCGCAACCCCCTTGTCAGTACTAAGTGCAGCGATATAGTTTTTCTTTCTTCTTGCGTTTGCATGAATATGAAAAGAGCTTGGTGTTTGAGTCTCCTTTGCGTATCCAAGTTAGTCTAGAGTGTTGCCTAGCCCTCTCCTTTCTTATTGCCGCCAGTCCAAGAGCTTTTGCTTTGAGAAACTTCTTGAACTGTTGTTCCTCAGCTGACAGGGCACGTCTCTCTTGGGCTTTCTCCAATTCCAGCAAGATGATCTCTACCAATATGCTGATTTCAGTTTCCATTCACTGAATTGCATTTTCCTCCAAATCTCAAGTGCCCTCGCTACCCGCAGCATCTTGACATGCATACGCAACATTGCATTTTGGAGTTTACCAGCCACTCTACTGAAGCTAGAAAATGGTCTGTTGGTTGTTGCTGGTCGTTACACCACGTAAAGCGACGGCCATGTAATTCTAATAGCGCTAGCTGCAGATTATCGATGGTGTCTTTGAACCTATTCAGTATCCGCATATCAACCCGTTGATTGTTCTTGTCTTGCACCCGATAGATGAGATTAAAGTCCCCTAACACTAGCCACCGAGCATCCATTTGCTGTTTGAGGTTGGAGATCTCTTTGAAGGAAGGCAACCTTGTCATTGTATAATTGTGGCCCATAAACTCCCGTTATGCACCACGACGTGTTGTCCTGCAGCATTGTGATTCTCGCTGAGACAGTGTGTGCAGTGGTCTGTAGAGGCGTTAATTTGAAATATCTATCGTCTGCAGCGATGAGGATTTGCCTAGCCTACTACCTCTAGCACCTCACAAGTTATGTGTTGTCTTGTCACATACAGAGATCACACAGATGGGGCGTGGTGGGTGTGCTTCCCGTCCATTCCATGGGAGAATTAGATGCCATCTTTGGGCTCAGCTCCAAAGAATATAATGGTGGGCATCATGTGCTAGCTAGCTGATGGATGGACAGAGCAGGAGCGATGCCAATGTAATTGCGCTCCAAAGATTTGATTCCTGCTGCATATATGCTCTGGTTAGTGGAACGCGGGACCCCGCTGCGCACCACCAGAAAGACACATTATTCTGCTTTTGCCATCGCCCACTTTCCCTCCCTGATCGATGAACCTTACCAACCATCAGCAGTGCCGCCGCCCTTTGATGCTCCAGTGCACGCTTTACGTATCAGTGGATCGGCACTACTCCCTCCGTCCTAAAAATACTGTCGTCGTTGGTTCCGTACCACAAGTTTGACCGGATTTGTAGAAAAATACGAGCAACATTTGTATCTCTAAATAAATTTATTAAAAATAGATTCAAATATCTATCTAACTATATTAATTTTGTACCATAAATACTAATATAAAATTATATAGTTGGCTAAAAGTTGTTTTTGGAAAGCTAAAACGACAATATTTTAGGGGACGGAGGGAGTAGCCAGCTAGCGCCTTGTGCCATCCTGTAGCATACGCGTCTTCTCAAGACTCCAATGGCTATCTCGATCGCTCGCCAAAAGCCATTTATAGCGCTATAGCTAGACCCCCAAAGACTTGACTTGCAGGACCTTCCTGCAGCTCGATCTAGAGCTCAACCAAAGCTCATCCATCCTTCGTTCTCCCCGGCCTGCCTGAAGCACACGAGGAACTGAACCAGCAAAGGTACATGCGTCCCTGATCTACCAGCTTTCTTTCTTTCTTCTTTTAAACTAAAAATGTCCTCAATTGATTGTGCTTCAAGTCATAGCTTAAATTCAAGTGGATTTGTGTATACATATATCAAGAAGCTTAAATCTCCCATGCAATTTTTCTTTATTAATTCCTTATTAGAGCCCGTACAGATCGAGTATACTTTACTGACATACTGCTAATCCACATCCTCCATCGATGAAGGCCGCTTGCTGCAACACTCTCAACAATCAAGCAACCTGCTGGACGAGCCATGCAGTTCGCGACGGGAGCCCTGGGCACTCTGCTTCCCAAGCTCGGCCAGCTGCTACAGGATGAGTACAACCTGCAGACAGGCGTCAAGAAAAACATCAAGTTCCTCATAAGGGAGCTCAAGAGCATGCACGCCGCCCTACGCATTGTCGGCGAGGTGCCACGGGAGCAACTCAGCGAGCTGGTCAGGATCTGGGCCCGCGATGTAAGGGAGGTGTCCTACGACATGGAGGACATCGTCGACACCTTCCTGGTGCGTGTCCAGGGCCCTGAGCTCCCCAGCAAAAGGAGCGTGAAAAGGTTCATCAAGAAGATGAAGGATGCTTTCACCAAGGCTCCAACTCGGCATCAGGTTGGCCATGAGATCAATGACATCAAGGAGCGTGTCAAGGAAATAGCTGAGCGACGTGACAGGTAAGGATCATATCGACGCCTAACATAAATGCATTTTTTGGTTTATTTTTTCTGGAATTTCCTGTAACCATAGAGTGGTTTTGGAATTGGCATTGCTTCCATGTACAGGTATAAGGTCGATGCTATTACTCCTGTCAAAACCGTTGAGGTTACTGCTGTCAAAACCGTTGAGGTTGACCCTCGCATAACACATCTGTACACTAAGGCAGCTGACCTTGTCGGCATCGATGATTCAAGGGAGGAACTAATCACGAGACTGACCAAGGGAGATGATACGTCTTTGCAGAAGCACAAGATAGTCTCTGTTGTTGGATTTGGAGGACTAGGCAAGACAACTCTTGCCAAAGTAGTGTATGACAGGCTTAAATGGCAGTTCGATCGCACGGGCTTTTGTTCGGTTGGCAGGAATCCTGACTTGAAGAAGGTTTTCAAGGACATATTAATTGATCTTGACAAGAAATACATGAGTCCCGACTTCGCATCACTGGATGAAAGGCAACTAATCAATGAATCACAAGAATTTCTGAAAAATAAGAGGTGTGTGTCATCAGCCACCAAATAATCCTTTCATGTCTATAAGTGTTCCTTTTCCAACAAAAGAACATGGCAGATCAACAATTAGTATTTACCTTGCACTTGTTATATATGTTCATCTATAGGTTTTTATACCAATAGTTTCTTGTTGTCTCATCTGTGCACTTTACTTTATTTTTGTCATATAGATTTTGTTTTGTATGAGGTATTTGTTTTGCATGTCGATTTTCTACTGGTGACATGAGGGATGTTATTTCCCAGTTGCTTATAGGATTGATTTAATTACGAATGATTGCCTTTTATCACAATATTAAGCTTGAATTTTTTTTTTTTCTGAAATTTAATTTATTCGTCGTGAATTTATCATGGTGATAGGTACTTCATTGTTATTGATGACATATGGGAGACACAGTCTTGGCAAACAATCAAACTGGCACTTGCTGAGAACAATAGTGGAAGTAGAATAATCATAACGACTCGAAATCAAGACGTTGCCAAGGAAGCTGGTGAGGTTTACAAACTACATCAAATGTCAGATGGCAACTCTAGAAAATTGTTCTTTGCAAGGATATTTGGTGGTGAAAGTGAATCTTCTTATCAGAAACCAGATGATGAGGTATCTAATAAAATTTTAAGGAAGTGTGGAGGCATACCACTAGCTATCATCACAATGGCTAGCCTTGTTGGTGGGTAAACCTATGGATGAATGGTCAAAGGTGCATCAGTCTATTGGTTTTGCCAATAAAGAGAACCAGCAAGTAGAGAACACTGAGAAGATACTATCTTTTAGCTACTATGATCTACCTTCTCATCTAAGGACTTGCTTATTGTATATAAGCATGTTCCCGGAAGATTATTTCATTGAGAAAAACACTCTGGTAAGGATGTGGGTGGCCGAAGGTTTTGTTCAGGAGAAACAAGGAATGTCCTCATTTGAGATTGGAGGGATACTTCGACGAGCTTGTAAATAGAAGCATGATCCAGATGGTAGAGAGGGAAGATCCGTACATGCATGGAATGAATTGTGGTTGTGGAGAGAGATCCATGATCCGTACATGTATGGAACAACATGTGGTTGTCGGGTTCATGATATGGTACTGGATCTCATCCGTTCCATTTCATCTGAAGAGAACTTTGTCACTATATTTGACAAGAATGAAGGGGCATCATCATCATCACAAGGGAAAGTTCGTAGGTTAGCCCTCCAAAATGACAGAACCTTGAAGGCCAATATGGAGATACAACAAGTGAGGTCATTCATTTCATGGGAGTGGGATGTTGGCAAGCGGATCTCGCTTCTAAGCTTTAAGCTTGTACGTGTGCTAGCACTACATAGTACTTCCTACTCCAGCAATCTGGAGGTGCCTTTCCGGAATTTACTTCACTTGAGGTACCTCCGGCTAAGTGCTACAAGAATTGTGGTGCCAGCAGAAGAAATAGGAACTATGAAGTTTTTGCAGACACTGGACGTGGGACCAGACAGGCTGACTATTGCAGTGGCGACAATTAGTGTGGGACTTGTAACAAAATTGTTGTGCCTGCGAATCAGAGGCAAGATCCACACAATGCCAGATGGGATTGGAAAGCTGACGTCCCTAGAGGACCTCGAGATGTTTTATATTAATAGTCTTGATGAAGAAGCACTGAGGCGATTTGTGAAGGAGTTGTGCGGCCTCAGGGAACTCAAGCTGCTCCGCCTTGCGATGCCTCATTCGTCGTGGGATATGAGAGAAGTACAGAAGGATATGATGCAGTCCCTGTGCAATCTCCAAAAGTTAGAGATCCTGTCACTGAGGATTTCCTGTTTTGTACGAGGAGGTTCAGGGGTGTGCGAAGCACCAGAGGGCTTCCTTCTCTCGCGACGCCTCCGGAAACTGTCCCTCGAATGGATAATATTCTCTCGGTTCCCATCATTCTGCATCAACTCCTCGCGTCTTCCCAACCTAACCCACTTGTCGCTGCACGTGGAGGCGGATATGGACGAGCAGGACCTGAGAATCCTCGGCGGGTTGCCCCAGCTCCGTTTCCTCCACCTGTTTGTGCACTCCATTGTAGAGGTGGACTGCAACAACACCAGAACAGATGACGATAGCCGCTGCTTATTCCAGAAGCTGAGGCGCTGCACCATAAGGTACAAGGGGGTCCGGTTCCTTCTGCCAAGCCATGAGGGGGACTCCAGCAACGTTTCGTTTTGTATTGAGCATTTGAGAGCTTTGATCATCTTGGTCCCTGAAAGGGAGGACACCGTCTGCAATAAAGCTGCAGGCGTCACCCTGACCCTGGTACCAAGCGCCCAGGACCTTGACTTTTTAGTTGAGGTGCAGGAATTCATCAAGGATGGCAACCCCGACGCTGACCGCATCAGGCTCGCCTTTGAGTACTTCGCTTCGCTCCAGAATGTCAAAGTATTTATCTACGTCGATATTGACTCATCTGCTGCGGAGGTGGAGAAAGCGCAACGAGTTGAGGCAGCGCTGCGACGCGCGGCTGACGTCCATCCCAACCGTCCCACACTCGAGGTGCAACAGATGATATGAGGATGAGAGTAAGTGCAAACGAAGCAGAGTAACCAACCCGCTGCTTCCACTCAGCTTCGATGCCTGCAGCATGATCTCGATTGATGCCAACATCAACGTATCCATTTCGTTCTGTATTTTGTTGCCATGATTCCAAAACATAGCTTTACTCTCGGTCCATTTGCCTGTTTAATTAAAGAAGCAAAGTGTTCCAACCATGCTGTATTTCAAGGAATATATTCTCCTTTTTTTACTTCTCTTTTGGGAAAAAATATTCAATAAAGTGTTACCTAGAAGCATTAGCTTCACGGACAACAATTAGCCGAGTAACCGACACTCTGCTTCCTCTGTTCCAGTCAACATATGATAAAATCTCTGCATGCTCTTCTTCCAACGAAGCAGAGTAACCAACACTCTACCTTCCTCTGTTCCACTCAATCGACTCTCTCTCTCTGTGCCGGCAACCGCCTCCCCAGCCGGCGCCGGTGCTCTGACACTCTGGAGAGACGCCCGGCCCGGCCCGGCCCGGCCCTCATGAAGCAACGCACGCCGGACAGGAACCTGCTGGAGATGGAAAGTGCTACGTGCGGACGAGGAAGACAAAGGTGTTGAGGTCGAGGCAGGGTCGTCTTGAGGAATTTGAGGCCCAAGAACGAAATGCAAAATGTTGTAGTCCCCTTTTGGAAAATATTCTTGTGTTGCATTCAGATAATCAAATAGTTGTTGCGGTGGAAGTCTGGATGGCTTTCAAATACAAGTTGGGTGGACACTGCTGCAAATCGATCTTAAGTAGAAGCTCTCCAAAATACTTAAACGCTATCGATCATTTTTAAATAAAAACGTATCTGTGGCATTTCCTAAAAGAAATCTTGTGTGGTTTTAATTTTAACTTGAAGACTTTTACGGCGCACAATACTTACACCACCGTTCGAAAAGGACTCGTATGAAATGATCCGACAGTTGATATTAATTGTATACTACTGACACCTTAAACTGTAGTATAGGTAGTATGAATAAATAGTAGGAGATGGGTATTATGGGGATATGATTAGAACTATGTAAGATAATATTGTTGAAATATTTCTAGTCTTTCTTAATTGAGAATATATCTAGCGTAAACCAACATTTTGTGCAAACCCGTGTAAACCATGGTAAAAAAAGTCGTCTAAATTCACCAAAGAAATTACACATGTAGATGATATGATGATAAACAACCTTGTAAAATATCTTATCCAAACTCAGGCTTAGTTTGTGAGATATAAAAATAACAAATTTTAAAAATTTGTTATTTTTATATCTCACAAACAATCGAGCCTGAACATGATATTTTACAAGATTGTGTATCATATCATCTACATGTGTGATTTTTTTTGTTGAATTTAGGCGACATTTTTGTCAAGATTTACACAGGTTTGCCGCGAAAATGTTGGTTTACGCTAGATAGGTTCCCTTCTTAATTATCATGTCTCCATCTCCACCGGTCTTCGTCCTGAATCGCTGGCGGCGCCACCCACGACTCCTCGCAACCCCGCCCTTTCTTTCTACCGCATCGACGCACCGCGATTACCCGATATGAACCTTCCCGCAAATTACAATTTTACCCATAACAAAAAACCGTTATACTCCATACTACCAACTGGTGGTATTGTGCATTGTAAAAGATCTTTTTAAGTTTTTTGTGTAATGTTATAATAATAAAAAGCTTTACAGTAATATTGTGCATTTATTGAAAAACGGTTGTAAGATGATCAAAGTTCTATATCAGTCGTTCTCAACATCAAAGTACTCCGTATATGTGCATTCTATATTCATTATTATTGCATCAAATGCGTCCACAATAATTCACGACAGGAACAGTTTAAAATTTCTTCAAAAGGAAAAATAACAGTTTGGTTTGTCAGAATTCCTATGCATTCAATTGAGGAATACTAAATTGTGAACAAACATTTTTTTTTCGATGACGCCTAGGCACATTTTTTATTAAGCGAGAAAAGAGTTTTTGTTCAGGCAGGGCGAGAGACGGTAATACGAACCTCGGAACCCGAGGCTCGAGGTTGTGATTACATAAAGCCAATTGGCGACAAAAAGGGTAGCATGCTTGCTCATGTCATCCCATGTCCTAGCCCGGCGATGTTCGGGTTTAAGGTCGCGGGTTGAACTCTCCATTGAGCGGGACACCGAGAACATTTTGCACTAGTAACGAAATGATTTTGCGAGCACTTGCAAAATCTTTTCCGTGGCGAGCACTTTTTGCCCGTCACGGAAAATACCCGCCACGTCCAGCTTTTTTTGGGCGGGCGTTTTTACCCGTCACGGGAAAGATTTTTTTTTGCGTGGCGGGCACCTTAACACGCACGCCACGCAAAAATAAAATCTTTTGCGTGGCGGGCGTGTTAAGGTGCCCGCCACGCAAAAAATCTTTTCGTGGCGGGCATCTTAAAACCCGCCACGGAAATGAAAACCCGGCTACTCCGGCCCAAATCCATCTCCTATCGGGCCTTATATAACGAGACTTAGGTTTTCATCACAACTCACAATCGGATCGAGCACGGCCGGCCCTCACCCCTCTCCTCCTCCTCACCCACGCGCCGGGCGCCCACCCTCTCCTCCCCTCCACGAGCACAGGCGGACCTCACCCCTCTCCTCCCTCCTCACCCACGGGCGCCTGACCCTCTCCTCCCTCCTCTTCATGGCGTCGGCGGTGCGCGGTGCTGCGGGGCGTCGGCGCGGCGGCCGCGGGTAGCGGCGGCGCGTAGCCACGGTGTGGCGGGGCGGCGTCGGCGTGGGGCCCGCGTGGACTTCGGCGCGTGGGGCGGCGGCGGCCTGCGGCCTGCGGCGCGTCGCGGGCGTTGGTGGCCGTCCGTGGCGGCGTGGGGCGGCGGTGGCCCCGCGGCGCCGGCCATTCTTCGCCAAGCCGCGCGAGCCCGCGGGCGGCGCGGATCGGCGAGCTGCGACCTCGGCGGCGCGGATCGGTACGTCTTTGGTGGCGGAGGAGGTCCAGCGGCGGGATCCGGCGGGCATCGACCTCGGCGGCGCGAATCCGGCGGGCATCGACCTCGGCGGCGCGGATCCGGTGGGCCGACCTCGGCTGCGCGGATCCGGTACATCTTTGGTGCGGAGGAGGTCCACGGCGGCGGGATCCGGCGGGCCGACCTTGACGGTGCGGATCCGGTCGAGCTGGTGGGCGAGAAGGTTCATGGCGGCGGGATCGGCGCGGTGGGCGCTCCCGGCGGTGGCAGCCCTAGATGGGCTCGGCGGGCCCATGGATGGGCTTAGCGGGCCTGTCTAGGGTTTTTTGGTTTTTATTTTCTTCGAAATATTATCCGTGGCGGGCACCCTAATGCGCCCGTCACGCAAAATGCGATTTTTCGTGGCGGGCAGTCTGACCGCCACGGTGACACATTCATTTACCGTGACCATGTGGTAGTGACGGGCACTGTTGCCCGCCACTGAAAATCAAAAGTGCCACGCAGCAAAAATGGTTTCGGTACTAGTGTTGCCTCCTGACGGAATGTCCCCACGGCACTCGATCATAACGCCGACCCGGCACGACGTGAATCGCCCATCATCTCCTCCTATAACAGGGCAAGAACACAAGCAGTATCTAGTGTATGGGGTCGCTGAAGAGCAACATAAGAACAAAGTTTAGGTTTCAGACCATCAATATAACGTTGTATGTAATACAGGGGGTCTTGGTTAGGGCGTAGGCTGTCAGATCATCTAAAAGGCCAGTGAAACGATGATTGTAATCGGTGACAGATAAATGTGTAGGAGACGCCTAACCAAGAGTTCATGCTCTTGGCGACCAAAGCGATCTAGAATCAACTGTTTAAAGGCTAACCAAGGGCAGGACTGGAGTTGGTACTCTGCTGACTGTTTCCAACTATTGGCATCTTTTTTACAGTGCATGGTAGCCACCTTCACCCATCGAACATACTCAACATTGTATAAATCAAAGTAATCCTGACAATCCTTTAACCAAGCCTTAGGATGTTCGCTCTCAAATACTAGAAAATTGACTTTAGGTAGTTTGCCCGAATATCCCCCATCACTAGCTCCCTGAAAGGCTGAAACCCAGACTCTGAATATCGACCGGGTGCGGGTGGCAGTCAAGTGGACATATGATGATGGAAACTAGGGTGTGGATTGGGGTCGAGGTTGGGTGTACGAAGAGGAGGGGAGTTGGTAGGATGGCATACCCTTCTCGAGAGGGAACTACGGTTGTTACCAACCCATAGTTCCCTTGTTCGACGTGGTGCCCGCTAGGCCTGGTGGCTACGAACTCCGCAGATGGACGCGGATCGGCTTGACAGTCGGCGTGAGGGGGGGCTTGGTGTCGAGAACCGTTGTGCTCGGTGAGGAGGGAGTGGAAGCCGATTTGGGGCACAGGATGTGCCCGCCCGTAGTCGGAACGCATGGGAACACGCTCGTTGATGGCGCCGCCGTGAACACGCCAAGATTTGCCGCGGAGTATCTAGCATCATGAGCTCCATGAACTTGTTCACCTTCCGATCTCAAACTTGAGCGCCGTCGGTTTCTTCAGTTGATGGAGGTCGTCGATGAAGCCGTCCACCTCGGGCGCCATTCGTCGAATGCCCGGTGGGCATTCTCCAACGCGTCCAAGCGGTGGAGGAGGAGTTGGTGGTCGCGTCGAATCGCTTCTCCTGAGCAGCAAAACGCTTGTCGACCTCAGTGAGGAGGGACTTCTGCTCCGGACCCATGGCGCCGCGAGTGACTGCGAGGCGGGTACAGTGGTAGGTGTTGGATGCGGATTCCGGATCGAATCGACGCTCACCACGAACCACGATCCTTGGATTGGAATTACAGGATCCCCGATTCGCACTTGTGAAGCAGAAAACCGGAGCTCAACCAACCAGATCCGTGCAGATACAAGCGATCGATGGATTTTGAGTGATGCAACGGATCGTGTGCCGAGGATGGTAGGTCTCTGATATCACTTGTTAGGCTACGAGATGGAATTTGGGGAGGAGCAGGCAGCAGGAAAAGGATTTGAGAAGAAGAAGAAGGGAATGGAGTAGGAATCCGGCTAGAACCCGGATGGCACTTTGAATTTAGCTAGGTAACTTGTTGGAATTCTGTTACATGATATCCGCTCTGTTCCCTCGCCTCTCTTAAGGTTTTTAGACGAAGACCACATTATTTATTCATATAAGGTGGTTTACAAGAACAGACACACCAAATGGTGGCAATACAAACCACACATGCCTGCCTGGCTCGGCTGAAATTAAGCTCTTAGCTATCAAGTGGGGGTCCCTATTAGAATCTCTACTTTCATGGACAAACTCAATAGCTGAAAAACTTCTTGATCTCTCGTTTAACTCCTTGATAATTGGGCCGTACGTTCCCAGCCCCGGCCCTTGCAAGCTTCTGATCACATTTTCACAATCAGTGGCCAGTCTGATTGAAGACCGGTTTAGGTCAGCTCCCTCGCCTCTCGTAAGTACATGAGGGTCTCTGCCTCAATTATAGATGTACAACGAGCCGTGCCCGAGAGCCCGACTGCTGCGCCCGATCGGGCCGGGCCGGCACGGCTCGGGCGTGCCACGTCGGGCCCGCGGCCGGTCGGGCCGTGCCACATCGCGGTCGCGCCCTCGGCCCATGGCCCGCCCACAGCCACCGGGCTGTCGTGCCACCGTGCGCCTCGCTACCGGTGCCGCGCGGCGCCATGCGCGGCGCCAGCGGGCTTCTTCTTCTGCTAGCCGCGGCTGCCTCGCCGGGGTACCCGGTCGCCCGCCGCTGCCGCTGCCGCTCGCATCTTCTTTGTGTTGACCCCGGTCCCGGCGGCGCCGAAGCGCGAAGCGCGACGGGGAGGGCGGCGTTAACCACCGCCGGTCTTGCCGGCGTCTTTGCCGTTGACCTCGGAGTCCCGACCCGGCGCTGCCTTGAAGTCAGCACGACGGATCCGCGCGCATGTGGGCGGCCGGGAGGATAGGGATGGACCGGATGGTTGGGACGAGGATTTTCTTTTTTTTAGTGGAGAGGGAGCATTGGGTCGGTGACTAGTGGGCTTATAATATTGCTTTGGGCTGCTAAAATTGATTTTATCACCGGGCGGCATCGGGCGCGTCACTCACCGGTCGGACCAGTCCGTGCCTCGAGGCAAAGCGGCGGCCCATGGCCCGTCCGCCATCAGGCCGTGCCGCCCGTGGCCCGCACACACCGGACCAGGCCGTGCCATGGACCGACCGCCAAAAAAAAAACCGGGCCAAATATACAACTTTAGCCTCAATCACGCGCACGCAGGCGCTACTTGGACCAGGCCTCCTGCATAACAGGTGCTGGGCATCTTGGGCCTCGTCAACATGGGCCTAGTGCTGGAGGCGGACTTCTCCTTGCTGGCCTGTTTGACTCCAGCGCTGGTGCCTCCTCCTTCTTCCATCAGTGTACCGGGGTTGCCACTGCTTACACTGCGTTAGCCTCGCCTTGGGGTACTTGGCTTCGCTCACAGAATGTCAAAGCATCGATCGACTGCGACGATGCAACATCTGCTGCAGAGGTGGAGCAAGCAAGCGAAGGCAGCGCTGCGCCGCGCAGCTGACGTCCATCCCAACCGTCCCAGCCTCAAAAAAATTTCCTGACACGTAAACCCCAAAAAATCCGTGCTGCGTACTGTAGAAGCACTATCTTCACAGGCAACGGCAACCAAATTTCCTGACAAGAGTTCTTCAGGTCCAAAAGGAAACATATGAAAAATCTTTCATGAAAAAAAACATATGAAAAAAATCACTCTGGCATGCTCTGCTTCAAACCAAAGTGAAACCAAAGCAGAGTAACCAACACTCTGCTTCCTCTGTTCCATTAAATCGCCTGGTGCAGCAACGCCGCCGGGCTCGACCTCGGGGCGGCACATGGGCAGCTGGTGCTCCCGCGGAGCCACGTGTCTATGCACTCGGCGTGGTAGTAGTGCAGGCACTCCGGGAGCACCCGCACGGACGGGCTCGCCGTCGTCGAACTACGCCAGGCACACCACGCACGTTGGCTCGCTCCACTTCTCCTCCTTCCGGTACCGGCACACCAACGCCGCCGGAGACGCCGACGACGCCTGCTGCACCTGCACCAGGTGCGTCCGCGACTGCTGGTGCTGCCGGTGGTGATGGTGCCGCCGGCACACACCGCTCACCAGCGTGATAAACGCCGGCGACTTGTACGCCTCCGGCCTCCGGGCTCATCAGCGCCAACCATGACTTCACGCTGCTCTACTACCTAGGATCTGAACTCGGAAGCAATCTCGAACTCGGCCGCATTCCATAACTGCTAGCACTACTTGCACATGTAGTGATGAGTCTTTTTGCGGGTATTTGAGTTCTGCTCAGACGCTGCCGATCGAGACCATCGTCGATCGGCGACTTCTCTGTTCAAAATGAATTGTAGGAACGATAAATTATCTTACTCAATTATCTTAGCTGCGGAGGTGGAGGCGGCGTTACGCCGCGCAGCTGACACCGATCCCAACGGTCCCACACTTGAGGTGGAGAAGATAGGGAAAGCCCATCGCCACTCAACTTCAACGCCCGCAGCGTGATCAAAGTTGTTCCAATAACAGTTGATGCCAACATTCGTTTTGTATTTTGTTGCCATAATTCCACACAGATATATGCATTGATAGAATAAAATGTGATTAGGATTGGATGGAGATGATGGATGTAATGCATGCTAATTCACCCTGTAGTAGCCGAGCCGCATGGTCCTCTCCTGGATCACGCCGAGGTCGACTGTGATGCCTAATCTGCCAAGCCGCGTGACGATGGAGACGGGCGACGTGGGATCGTTCGGCGTGATGTCGAGGTTGTCCAGCACCGTGTAAGGACGTGGGGTCCATGACCGCGACGGGCGGCGGGCGTGGTGGAGCCGTGCGTTTTTTTTCGAACACGACTTCACGTGTCATTTTCATTAAGAGAAAAAGGTCGAGACCGGCCGAACAAGACAATACAACTCAACGGTACACCACAAACACACACAACACAACGCGACCACGGAGAAAGTGGCCACGACAACAAAGCAAGAAGGAGGAGACCACCCCATCAACCACAAAAAACACCACAAATAGGCGATATGCAGCGTCGCTAGGTCGACGCCAGAGTCGCCAATTGAATAGAAGAGTGGGAGCTCCGGTCGCCGGCACCCACGCTAAGGTCATCAAGGGGAAGTCACACGCTCGGCAGCGACTGCCCGAGGTGGATCCAAGCACGCCGCCGGTGACCGAAGGCCAGCAACGACAACGACGAAAAGCAAAGTTGTGAACCCCGAACGACACCAAGCCGAAGCGCACACCGGTGGCCCTGGCCGCCAGCCGCACACGGCGACAGCGGTGGCGCCAACATCCAAGTGTGCCAAGATGATCGTTGGCGAGCCGCAACATTGCGGGGCGAAGGGGACGAACCAGGATGAAGCGTTGAAGAACTCGGTCGCCAGGCACGACATCGGTGACCCACGGCCATACAACGACGATGGAGGCGACAATGGTGTCAACCCAATGCGGGGCGGTCGAGGACGACGGCGCGGCGGGAGGAGGCTAGTGTAGAGGCGATGGAGAAACAAAGGGAGCAAAGATGGCGGTGCGGAGCTCGGTGGTTCAACTGAGCCTTCATGAAGGAGAAGACGCCCTCAGGCGCCACCAGCTGAGAGCACCCACCGGAACTTTCGTTCCTGAGCCCTGGCAGCCGCCGTCGACGGCACGAAGAACGACGCCTTCAAGAAGGTAATGACGCGCCGCGCCACCGTCGTCGGCCCAAGGTGAGCTTGGGGAGGAGGGTTTTCACCCAACGCCATCGACCGCGCCCCGCCCGCAATGTGAAGTCCTCCAAAAGACGCAGCTTGATCGTCGCCCGTACCACTTCCGCGCCGGAGCCGCCCGTCAAGCGGCCGCCCCCCAAAGCGAGGGAGGCAACGGCCGGCCCCGGCCTTCCACCCACGGCGGTGGGGAGGGCGGCGCCGCCCGCCTACCGTACGGCTGCCTTCCGTCGACGGGGGAGAGGGGGAGCGTGCCCTGAAGGCATGAGGTGGGCATCTCCGCTCCGCCGACGACGCCGAGGCGAGGCCTCGGAGAGGTGGGCGGATTAGGACCGCCGCCCGGCATCCGTCCCGCCACACCTAGCCATCGAGCGCCGAGGTGGCGTTGGGATCACTAGGCATCCGTCCCCGCCACGCCCGGCCATCGGAGGAGGGGATCCGGCCGCGTGGTGGCCGCTGATCCCGGGCTACCGCCGCCCGCCGGCCAGCCCGACCGAGGTCGCCCGCCGCGAAACCCTAGGTCCGGCGGCCGGCGGCGCCCGCCAAAACCGGGCCGGTGGAGGACGAATCCGCCGCTAGGGCCGTAACCGTCCCGGAGGGAGCCGGATCGGCCGCCCGCCGGCCCGGCTGCGGCCCCGGAGAGGTGGGAGGGGTGGGGGGGAGGGAGCACGGGGCAACACCGGGAGGGGAGGAAGGTGCGGGGAGGCGCCTTGTTGGGCCCTCCCGCTGGCGCGCCGCCGGCGAGGAGGAGCGGGGCGGGCGGCGGGCGCCGCCGAGGAGGGTGGCGGCTCGCCTGGTGCGGGTTCCTCCCGTCGCCCCGGAGGGGACGCCGCGAGGGACGGGTGCGCTCGCCTCCTCGCAATTACTCCTCGTGTTTGTCCAGTGGAGCCGTGCGTTGAACTCGGCGCTGTGGTAGAGGTTGCCGGCGCTGCCGGCCATGAATGCCGTCCCAACCAGCGAGACAGCGGTGGCGAGGGAAAGGTCGAGGAGGGAGAAGAGGAAGTCGACCTCGTCTCAATCCCCAATGAACACAACTTTGTTTGGAGTTTGGCCGGACTTGCAGCCGTTTCATCTTTTGCCGCACAGGCGCACAGCACGGTCTGCAGTGCTCCCCTGCCTGCCTGCCTGCGACTGTCACGACCACAAGGCAGCAATGTTAATGTTTGGAGTTTGACAACTTTTTGCTTGAGTTTGGACGGGCTTGTTCATCTACCTTTGCCGCACAGCACGGCTGGGACACAGCGCCGCAGAGGAGCAGGTGTACGCAGAGATCAGAAAGGGTCAGTCAAAACATTCCTAGAAGAATGCAATTCTTACATTTTCAGACAATTCAAACTTTAAGTAGAATTATATATAAAAAAACACTTTTCATACTCCTATCTATCAGGTGTTTGATTCCCTTGGGGGCGACGTAGCAGCCGTTGATGTGTTTTTCCTTTCCGTGCACCATCATCGAACTCTATAGGAGTACTCATGTTGGAACCCACGGGTGTACAATGTGGCCTGACAAACTTTTTAGATACATGTAAATTAGCATTTCCAATAAAAAACAATAACATCTACAAAAACAAAATAAGCATCATTAATTTGTCATAGAGGTGTGGTGTGTGGACTGAGAGGGAGGAAGAAGCAAAAAGACAAAGAGTGTGTTTGGTTGGGCTGTGGCTTTTGGAAAAGCTGCTATAAGTTGTACCTTTTGGAAAAGTAGCTTTGAAAAAGCTGCTGTGCAATGGTTCAAAGTCTGTTTGGTTGAGCTGCCGTGGCTTTTGGAAAAGCCCCCTCACTTCCAAGCGGGCCTCGCGTGTCATGCTCACAGCCTTTCTTCCTCCTCACATTGCAAGGGACAGGGGACGGGAGGGAGTTCGCTGGCCGAGGATGCAGGCTCGCCGGAGAGGGAGGTGCAGCTCGCCGGAGTGGCTGGGATCATCGGCTGCCGCGTCCTCCACCATTCGTTGGGAAGGGGGCTAGGCTAGTGGCAGTGGTGGAGTGGCAGGGAAGCCGCCACGGGCCTGCGCGCACCTGTTGTAGGCACCGCGTGGGCTGGACAGGGGGTGGACACCTCGCCGGAGTGAGGGAGTAGGGAGGGGCCATAGCGGCGGCGGTAAAGGCCGTCCTCCCGCCTAGGGACGGCGGCACGCCCTCACCCACGGCGAATCCCGCCTTGCCATGGAACCTCGTTGCTCTCCGCAAGCCGCGGCTCATCGGTGAGGGAGCTCATACGCCGCCGCTGGCTACCGCGCTCGCCATCCACGACAGCGTTGGGGGTGGTGCTGCCGCCTGCCACCGCAGACCGGGAGGGGCTCGCAGAGTCGGGGGAGGGCTACTCTCTGCCCGGTGAGGGACGGGGAGGGGCGGGTCGCGCAGAGAGGGGACAGGGGAGGGACGGGTCACGCCAGGCAAGGCGGCGGAGCTCGAGCGCATGGAGGGACGGGAGAAGTAATGAGGGGGCCGACGGGAGGAGCAATACGGAATAGAAACAGATCGAATAGTTTTTCTCCATAACCGCTAAGGCGTGGGTAATTTTTACCCCAAAAGCAACCGAAAGGAGGTCCCCCGCTTTTGAAAAATGAACTATCCAAAAGTTGCTTTTGGCTTTGGCTTTGACCCGGCTCATCCCTTTGGTTGCCAAAGCGGTAAAAGCCCAACCAAAGGCACCCAAAGAGCATGTTGATACCATGACAGTCGCAGATGGGAGCACCGCACAGAGCCCTTTCTAAGCGGCTCCTCCCTCTAGGTGGTTGGCAAGGCGAAACCGAACTGCGAGAGGTGGACAAATAGATTCGGTCCCACGAAAAGGGAAAGTTACTTGGATCTAGTTGATTCCCCAAAGACAAAACCCTCCCACAACGTATTTCTAGAGGGCGTGAGGCGGCCGAGACGAGAGAGGGAGCCACCCCACCCAGACCCCAAAGTATGGCGATCAACGCCGCCATGCTCCGCATGAAGCTCCTGATTGACACCATGTCCCAACGCATGTTGTTCGCGGGGGAGGGGGGGCAAGGACGTGTTCAACTACCTCTTCTCCCTCCTCGCCCTTTCCCTCGCCACCGCCGCCGCACCGGTCAGAGACAAGTCCGTGGTCGACAGCGTCGGCAGGCTCTACCCCCGTGCAAGGGCTGACAACGCCGACCTCCTACCAAGCGCGGAAAAGGGGCGATCTCCTCCGCCCACGTGGGCTCACCGCCACGACCGGCCGACAAGTACCTTCTCCTCCCACCTCCGCCGCCCAAGACCTCTTCTTCATATGTCTCAGCCACATGTGCGCCTGCCATTTCGTGATGGATGTGTGAGAGCTGCGGCCTGCCCCAACTGCTCCTAGCCGAGGACGGATGCGCTCCAGTACATCTTCCCGTCGGGCGGGCGGTCGGTCAGGCGGCTCCAACCCCGTCCAGTGGGTTGTGGGACGACCGTCAACGACGAAGGGGGTCCATGCAGGGGTGGTTAGCTTACACGTTAAATTTGATTAAATTTGCACAACTTTTTTAAATAAGAAGAGTGGCCATACTTTGAATTCACAATATTCACAAAAGTCAAACACATTATAATATGGAATCAATTATGAACACTTCAAACCTGGTATAATGTTACTCCAAATCTAAAACAAAAAATCTAAACTCTACACTTTAACCTTTTCTCGACAGGGGGCAATGCCCCTGGTCATTTTACCACTCGATTAACACATTTATAAAGTGTAATGTCAAAAAAAAAAAAAAACATTTATAAAGTGGCTGAAATGGACGCAAGCTGTTGTCTACTGTGGTAGTGGGCTTTATCCTGGCACGTACCCACCACCTTCGTCTCTCTCTACGCGTGGCCGCTGCGTTACTAGTGTTCCCGTTGCTTTTTAGGCAGTGTCTTCCGCCGGCCGTCGCTCCCTCGGCCACTCTCGGATCTGCTAGCTGCTCTGCTTCCTCTTGCTTCGGTGGTAAGTAATACTTTAGTATAAGCTTAGGTAGCTTTCTCGATTCTCCCTCCATTTCTCCTGGTTGCGCCGTCAGTTCGAGATCGAGTAGGCTGCGGTTGGACTCCGGGTGGGGTGGCCTCTTACCCTCTTTATTCTCGAGTTTTTGGCTCTAAATTGTTTCCGATTTCTGCTCCGTACCTAGGGTTGGAGAATGTAGATTAACTGATCTGTGCGGCACTGTGCTGCCTCGTGTTTGATCCTCTTTTTGGACTGATCTTGTCCAACAGGATCACCTCAATTTTCTGTGCTCTGCATTTTTGGGGTTTTCGTTTCTAGACAGTATAAGTTGTGAGGGCTTGGTATTGCGGCGCGGCCGGTGGGTCTTGGTACCCCTATCTTCGTTCGTGTGCGGCGAGAACGATAGGCGCTTAGTTTATCTTCAATTGTGATGTACTGTCATCACTCGCGTTCATTTCCACCTGAGCTAATGTTGGCCTGTGTGTGATATTGTGCCTATATATATAAGTTCTATGATTGGTTTGTTGGTTGCAGTCCATAGATAGCGACTGCTTACATATACACGCTTATTACTTTCTTGTTAGGTTGTGGATCTGTTGGTGTTGGGCTGTTGGCACTTGGCACGCCACTTATCTGGTCATATCAAACTATTTGAACCAGTGGATTAATGGATTATTATGCTTGTTATTGGTGTTGGACCATGCTTTTGCTCATGTCGTAGACTGTAGAGGTATCGTGTGCTTAGTTAGTGGTTTCAATGTATGGTATGGACCTGCCTCTTCTCTGATCAGTGATTTATTTAACTGTCCCGGGCTTCTTTGTGGCCGTTAGTCGTTTGAGGGTGTTATTAGTATATTGTTTCACTTAACCTCTTGCATTTTACCATGGCCTCCCATTTGCTTACTAAGATTGTTCCCTGCAAGCCATTGTTTATTAAGAATTGACTGAATAAAGCAAACCGAGGTGGTTTACTGGTACTGGAACACATGAAAATAACTGACTAAACAAAGTTCATAAATTTTTGAATTTTCTTTTACCCACTGATTCCCCTGGATGCTTTATTCAGATAAAAACAGGGGAAAGGGAATGGTGTTTGTTCAGATTCTTTGATCCCTGCCTTGCACCAATGGTGTGTTTTTCTTCAATCTTGTGTAATGAAATCAGCCTCGGCCTCGTGCCCATAGTGCTGCAAAAAAGGATAGTGCAATCTCTACTCAATTTGCACTCCTGAAGTTTACTGCTAGATCTGTCATCAATGATCTAAACCAGTACTTTATAAAAATGATCTAAATCAGTTCTGGACTTTATTCGGATTCTCTTGGGCAATGTAACCTCTATGTGCATACCGTATTTCATTAATAATGCATATATAGACTGCACAACTAATTTACCATATTCAGCTCATAATGTATGTAATTTGCACTGCATACTACTATACTATTATGTGGTTTCATTGTCCCAGAGAGTTCAGTCAGGTCATACACCAAACTTTTTTTTGACCTCATTTAGCTAGCCGTTGCATTTCTATGTCGTCAGTGCTCTTTTGGTATGGGTTAACCAGGCTCATGAACAGTGTAGGTGATCCTATTGCTGGGGCATTGGGTATCTGTTTATTTCACTGTAATTCATAACATAGTTGTCATCCTATTAATACTAATGTGTATGTATCATCACTTTTCATTTTGTGTCTCTTGTGCTAACGTTTTTGTTTGTATATTCTTTGTTTCTTAACTGTATCTCTTTGTCTTGGTTCAGTGATCCAACGTTTCTGTCCATTGCTTCTGTGATCGTCTCTGTCCATTGCTTCTGTGATCGTTTCTGTCCATTGCTTCCTTCTAAATTTTGTATCCCTACTCATATTTATAGTTTTAAACTCTTGTAACAGTAGCAACAACTCACAGTAAAATCTTTTCTTCACAGTTGAACATCCCATAACCAAAAGTTCGGGTGAAGAAGAAATCTAGCGGAGCTCCGGGAATGGCAAAGGCCACCACCACCACCAACGCGCTGACCATGAAGCTCCTCATCGACACCAAGGCGCAGCGTGTGCTGTATGCGGAGGCAGGCAAGGATGTCATTGACTTCCTCTTCTCCCTCCTCACCATGTCCATCGCCACGGCCGCCAGGCTGGTCGGGGAGAAGTCCATGGCCGGCAGCTTCGGCAACCTCTACGCCAGCGTCGGCAGCCTTGACAGCACATACGTGCAGCCCGGCGCAGCCAAGAGTTTCCTCCTCCGCCCCATCGTTGCCTCGCCGATCCCGGCCACCGGCGGTAGTTCCCTGCTCCAGCCGGCGCCGATGCCTCTGGAGCCCGTGAGCTTCTTCAAGTGTGGCTTCTATCAGACTGGCTCCTGCTATGACTATGTGACGGACGTGAGCGGCAACAGCTGTCCGGTCTGCAAGCACCCGATGACCAAGGTGGTGCACTACACCTCATCCCCAAGGCGCTGGAGGACGCCGCCGCGGTGGCCAAAGGGTTCGTGCAGGGTGTTGTGACCTACACCGTGACGGATAGCCTAACGGTGGCACCCCTGTCCACCATCTCCAGCATCACCCTGCTCAACGCCTTTGCTGTCAGAGACCTCGCCACGCTGCAGGAGAAGATCGTGCACCTCGGCTACGCGGAGGTGAGCTAACCTACCATTTGCACATTACTATTGGCTCTTTTGTATGGTTATACTTATTCAACAATTTAATCTCCAGGGTTTGGAGATTCTCAAGGCCTCCCTGAAGTCCAAAACTGTCCTTTCTGACGTGTTCCTCGGCAACAAGGAGACTGGTGGCGCTTAAAGCTCTGTGGTGCTCTGGTATCATGACTGCATGCATTGTTGACAACAGGCACAACGAATTTGCTTACTCAGTTTAGCTGTGATTGAACTGATTTTCTGTGATTACCGTTGGTCAGACTCTTTTGTGATGTAATCTGCTACTGCTGCTCTTTCCTGTTTTGAAAAGTTTCGCTTATTCGCTAGTAACCCCTCTGTCTCAAAAAGATGCAATTCCTCTAAAGTTTTACCACAACCACATCCATATAAGAAAGAAAGTAATGTCTATCATACTAGATAATAATTATTACATTTGTCATGAAATTTGACTCCATAGTAATATACATTTAGAGTCATATTTGTCATCGATACTATTTATTACTATAAAATTTAATCAGATTTAAAATAGTTTACCCCTGATCAGACCTAGTAGAACTACATCTTAGCAGTGTTGGCTCTCTGAGCTTTGGTCGATGAGCTGTAGTTGACACTAATGTACATCGATCAAGAAGTATGTATTCCCCTCGTATGCACCAACTGATAGCAAAAATTCGAAATTATATGGTTGGCCTTATTGGTTGGTGATGCTCTCCCTGCAGCAAAAAGAACCATAGCAAAATTTTCTGTCCATGCTGAGCTTCAACCGTCAGTGTCCATCACCAGCACATTAAATGCTAATTAAGCAAACAATTTAACATAACCAGACATCATACTATAGTAACTTACTTTTTGTAATGTATTACTGACATACCAAATTACCGACAGCAAACTGTAGAATGAAATTTTGGCATATATTTTCTTTATTGCCAATTAACTTTTTAAGATTTTCTTGGCCATGCAAGTTCTTATTAAGTGCCTCCAATATTTTAAGGCATGTATAAAGATGGTCACTATTTAGGTTGACCATATACTAAGTTTACACGACACACACTGTTGTATGATTTAGCTCAAGCATATATCGGTCCATGATTGTTTTGGGACCAAAGGTAATTTTGGTGCATATACGTGCGAGCAAAGCCATCGTATCTTGTTGGCTGAGTAAAATACGTACATTGATAAAATGGGCCAGCTAGTATGCACGTATAAATATATATATCCTGTGAAATACATATCTATGTGAGCCTATATTTAAGGAAAGCTATTTGAAGTAATCCGTGTGCATCACGATTAGTTTCCTGCAAAGATATGGATACGCAAACGTCCAAATGCTTTCGGTTAAGATCTTGGATCATATCTGGCTGACATACGGATCGATATACGTTGGATTATATGCCATTCGGTTGGGATTGCCGGCTCCAATATACGCATCGTGTTTGCTTGGCCAAGGGGCTGACGCCCGGTATTAACCCCTATATAAACAACAGCAAAAGCTCCTGGCCAGAGGGAGGCGCACGTTACGCCCCAACAGGGGCGGCATATATCCATCAGATCATCACGCACGCGCATGAACGCCCTGCTTCTCGCCGGAGACTACACGGCAAGCTCGTCGGCCCCGGCCATCTACCGTCAACACTGACGGCTCCAGGCAATCCATCGGCCACCACGCCATCGACGATCTCGCAGTCAGCCTACGTTACGTGTATGGTGAGATATATATTTATATTTAGATGTAAATGATATTTGCTCCATACATGGTGTAGATGCAGATGTTTAGTCACCGGGCACTATAGCGTGGCAGCAAGCTAGCAGCCCGACGGAGGCCGGTGCACATTACCATTACCATGCCTACGGAGGCGCATACACGCCGACGCCGGGCATCACGTACACATCTACGCTATAGCGCCGCCGCTGCTATGTTGTTCACGCCGACGCCGGGCATCACGTACACATCTACGCCGACGGCGCCCGGCCATAAGCAGCACCGTCAACTCCATCGCCGAGCACTCCGGTGGCACAGCAGCAACACGCGGTCATCGCCGCTTCAGCGTAAGGATCTTTATATATTTTAGATTGCATCTTGTATATATATTCTTGTGCATGGCTGTAGATATTGCCATCTCCAAGATCAAGCGCGGCTGCATGGTGGTTCAGCAGCCCGGCAAGGGCGTGACGCGGAGACGACAGCCCGGCAATCATCCATGTCAGTCATCTTCATCTTGTGCGGCGTCCGATGGTGAGGCGTGGTGTAAGAAGCAGCAGCCCGGCCAGCGGCACATGGACGGCGAGCATCTTCAACTCCAGCGCGGCGCGAACAGACCGATGTAAATCAAGCATTCAAGTGGCGCCCTCACGTGTAGTCCACCTCATCAGCGTGCATCGTATGGCAGTCCGGCATCCTGACGAGAGCACCGCGGCAGCAATTGCAGCAAGATCAGCGCATTGCACGGCAGCAAATATAAGCAACGATGAGCTACGGGCAGCACGCACGGCAGCCCAGCAAGTCGGCGACCACCTTCAAGTTGATGATCTTATTAGCCACGATGACCTTGCCCCCCTACGTACATCCATATACGATGGCATCTCAGCAAGAGTACTACGGCGTCGGCAAGCAGCAAGATCGGCGATGAGCAAGATCAATACAACCACAAGCAAAGATGCATACTAGCAAGAGACGTAGCCCGAGCGTTTGGCGTGCTCAGAGCAGCCCGGCATGGAGGCATGGAGGCATCCATGATTGATAAGCAAGATGTGAACAAGATTTTACAGCAGCTCGACGGCGATCCTTATGCATCACCAGCGGCTGGCGGCTCGACGACGACATACAGTCATCATCACGCAACGTGCACATGCAAGACGATCGTGGTGCCATAGCACAGTATTGGTGCAACTCGACGTACGTCCCACGATCAGCAGATGTACTTCGGCCCATTATCATTTGTTTTGACCGACCATGTGATGCAACGTACAAAGCTCTTATTATCGTGACTTGAAGAAGCAAATCGATGGCGAAGATAGTCAAGTTCAACCGGGCTCACTACTCCACAAACGAGGTCTATCCTCGATGCAAAATACACTAGGATTGTGAATCTCAACGAGAACCGGGGATAAAACTTCATTTCTCCGGTTCATGCCAACAACCGGGACTAAAGGTCCGTGGGCGGCGTGCCCCAAGGCACTCAACCGGGACTAAAGGTCTCCAACAGTGGACTAAAACCATTACTCCCTTGCACGTGAGTAGAACCTGGGAGTACTAGTTTCGTGTTTCTCTAGGTTACATCTTACAACCGACTAAACGTTTTATTTTTTTTTTTACGTGCGTACTAGCAACGTCCTTTTTCCACATAAGACCCCAGAGTTTCTCCTTCTTCCCACCCGCATCCTTAGCATGACATGTAGGAAAGCGTATATAAGGAAATACGTTTTCCCTTAATTACATATTTGCCATTCCGATTATAATGCTTATAACGATTGTGTCTTAAATCCGATTCAATTCATTCTAGTTCTATTAGCTTCGTGTTTAACTCTAATACACGCTCGTGTCATTATTTAAACTAATTATAAGTGTTAAAATTTGAGTTTGATTTAATAAATTTGGAATTAACTAATAATATTTGGTCGCACGCAAGACGTAGAAAAATACAAGAATTTAAAAAATGGCTTAAAAACCTAGGATTTTGTATGGGGCCATATTTTAGATGTAATTGACCACCAAAAAAAATTTGAGGAGGTTTGGACATAGGTGGAGCAGACGTGCTTCACCGTGGTATATGGAACCCTATCCTCACACTTAGGTTTCTCATGGTTGTGTGGTCGGTGCGCTTTGCGTGTGCTATCGGCCTCAAACTTTTTTCGAGGCGTCTACATGGCATGTGTGAAGGCACGGCCAAGTTTGAGAATTTTCTGTAATTGTTTGGTACTTTTCTCTAATTATTTTAATTACCGCGCGACTTCTCCCAAAGAAATGTACGTTGAACTGCGACCACCCCCGAAAAGACCGAAACGGTGCCAAACTTTGCCGCAAGGTCTCTTGTGCCCTAGGAGGCAAAACTTGTGGAGGCCGGTCTTGAATTATTTTGTTTTCAAAGTGTAATTCACCATATTTGGTCGCACGTGATACGTAGAAAAATACAAGAAATCCAAAAATGGGTTAAAAACCTAGGATTTTATGCGTGAGGCCATATTTTTGGGTGTAAATGACCACAAAAAAATTTGAAGAAGTTTAGAGTCGCGGAGGAGCGACGTGCTTCATAAAGGGTATACTCAACCTTTCACGAACCCTATCCCTACACTTTGGTTTCTCATGGTTGTGTGGCCGGTGCGCTTTGCGGTGTGCTATCAGCCTCAAACTTTTTCTGAGGTGTCAACATGGCATGTGTGAAGGCACCTCCAAGTTTGAGAATTTTCTGTAATTGTTTGGTACTTTTCTCTATTTATTTTAATTATCGCGTGACTTCTCCTAGTAAATATACGCTCAACTGCGACCACCCCTAGAAAGACCCGAAACGGTGCCACATTTTGCCGCAAGGTTTCTTGTGCCCTAGGAGGCAAAACTTGTGGAGGCCGGTGTAGAATTATTTTGTTTTCAAAGTGTAATTCACCATATTTGGCGCACGCACGTAGAAAAAAATACATTATATCCAAAAATGGCTTAAAAACCTAGGATTTTGCATTGGGTCATATTTTTGAGTGTAAATGACCACAATAAAAATTTGAGGAAGTCCGAGTTAGGCGGAAGCGGGGCGTGCTTCACGGTGGTATACTCAACCTTTCACGAACCCTATCGTAACACTTAGGTTTCTCATGGTTGTGTGGCCAGTCGCTTTGTAGTGTGCTATCGGCCTCAAACTTTTTCTCGAGGCGTCTACATGGCATGTGTGAAGGCACCGCCAAGTATGAGAATTTTCGTAATTGTTTGGTACTTTTCTCTAATTATTTTAATTACCGCTGCGACTTCTCCGTAATTATAAAATACATGAAACTATAAAATATATATTTTTCATTTGTGCATTAAATAAAAACAAAATGTAACCTACGTTTTTCAAAAAAAATTGCCAAGTTAATAATTTACAAATAAATTAACAAAGGTTTACTATATATATAAATAGGATGTATATAAATAAAAAGTTAAACTGTGGTAGTACAGGGCGGAAATAAAATTCAGCACCTTTAGTCCCGGTTGTCCTTAAGGCCCGGGACTAAAGGCCCAAATATTTCACTTTGCCGCCCGGTCCGCGCCAAAATTATCTTTTAGTCCCTTGTTGTCCTTAAGACCAGGGACTAAAGGGGCCAAAAATTTCATTATATCGCCTAAGCCCGCGTCAAAATTAGGTTTATTCCCGACGTAGTCAAGACCCGGGGTTAAAGGTTGGGAGAGTCGTCCCGGTGATTCCCTAGAACCGGGACAAAGTGGGTTGTATATCTACAGGCCGTCCCGATCGATCCACATCTTCTTCCATCGCCGCATCTTCTCCGACTCCGCCATCGCCGCCGCGCGCCGTCCGCTCGAGCTCCGCGCCCGGCCGCCGCCCCGCCTCGTCCTCGCCCGCGAGCCGCCGCCCCGCGGCGCCGCCCGGACACAGCCGAGGGAGTGCCGGCCGTTGTTGGCGCAGATGATGCCGTGCGCGGGCTTCGTCACCAACTCCGCCGTGTACGCGCCCGACACCCCACATGCTGCCACGGCTTCGACTCCATGTTCACCTTGGGCACGGTCACCTGCCTGTGCCACGTCTTGAATGGCGACATCAGCCAGCTTCTGCCTGCGCCGATGCTTCATGCGCGCATGGTGGAGCTATTCTCGGTGTGTCACCACGACGGACCTATCGATCTACTTGCCTCGGCCTGCAAAATAAGTAAGTCAGATAGGGTTTTCTATACTAGCTGCTGCTGCCTCATGATTAGCCTTACCGATGATTGATGAAGAATATGGATTGAAATTAACAGTGGATGGAGTGCCGCCGATGGACCTTACGAGTTGAGGATAAATAATTGAATACGTTATTTCTACGGCCATTCTGTAGACAACTTAGGATAATAACAATATTTTATTGTTCCTCGCGAAAAATATGTTATTGATCTCAAGATTTACAGTACGTGAACGTGCCTGTGTTGCCGAACCAACAATTTATTATGCAGTCACCTAGATGTGTTTATGCAATAATGATCGTATATGATCTGTTCTAATACGTGGATGGAATCAAAATTCATATCATGGCTAGAAGAGTGTTGTTCACATAAAGAGGTAGGGTCACATGTTGGATCGGAGGAACAAGAGAGGCGTGTGAGGATATTGTGGGAAGCAAAATACAAGAGACGGATGTTTGTGTAGATGTTGATAGGCTGACCACGCATATCTTGTTAATTGAGATTCATTTTATAGTGATCAATCGAGGGTGCAGAGCAGTGAGGAAAGGCAAGGTAATCTGAATGCTTGTATGGTATGGGCAAGCAATTAGATTAGAGGTGAGGTTGGGATAATGCATTCTTCTTCATTGCATCGGTTGTCTGGTTTCCACAATGAATATGTTCCTATGTCCCTCTTGCTATTTGCTTTTCCTGGTCATGGAAGTTTGCTTATTGGACTCTGTGTTGTAGCGGATGGCTCATCACCGCCCAAGGAAGGCATGATCTGGACCAAGTGGCTGGAAGCGTTGCGGTTGAAGCTTGAGCATTCATCTTCAGTTTCAGTGATGTCATGCTTGATTCTTGAGATGGCTACATTTTATTTGCAGTTTTCGGCTAGGATTTTTTTAGTTCAGAGAACATTAAGGTTTAATGCATGTAGCATTGGCGCCAGCCTATGGACGTGTAAATTATTGTGGATATGTCATAATGAGTTAGAATAAATATAAATATGTATGTTGTATGTTATTTGTGTATGCATCGATCCATTCGAAACTTTTCAAATCGCCCACAGTATACATGTCATTGGCATCGTAGAATCGAATTCTAAAACCAATTTAATTTTGAAAAGAAAATGAATGAACAACCAAAAAAGAGCAGCAAAATAAAAAAAATCCCCTATTGTTTGTCCCGGTTCTAGACAACAACCGGGACAAAATGAGATGACCACGTGGCTGGTACAATATGCAAAAACCCCCCTATTTTTGTCCCGGGTGGTGTCTACGACCGGGACTAATGGTCTGACCACGTGGCTAGCAAAATGCAAAAGGCCCCCCGATTGTTGTCCTGGGTGTAGTGTAGAACCGGGACAAACCCTTATGTTTATCCCCGGTTCTAGTGCTACGGTGCAATGTTTAGTCCCGGGGCGTAACCCCGGTTACGTAACCCGGGACAAATGTCGATGGTGAACCGGGGATAGACCTCTATCCTGTACTAGTGGCTGTTTCAAAGTCACCACTTGCTTGTCAATCATTGATACTCGGCCCCTTATTATACATAAATGCCGTGGCGCAACGCACGGCGGAACGATTAAAACCATGGCGCAATGCATGGTTAAATAAATAAATGTTGTGGCGCAATGCACGTCCGAATGAATAAAACCGTGGCGCAACGCACGGATTGGTGTCGTGGCGCAATGCACGACCTATGCGGGCATGGTCTACTTGCTCGCTAATTTATCAAATATTTACATTGACGCCGAGCATGCGCGTCCCGAAGTTTCACATGGAGGAAACTCCCAAGTATTACATGAGCACAAGTCTCACGCTCATCTATCATTTTCGGACCGCCAAGGCCGGTGATCCATATGAAGTCATCCTTCTTCCCCTGACCGACGAGGCTGGGGCGTTTTCCTTTTCCGCGACCGACGAGGCCGGAAATACTTGTTCGCGACCGACGAGGCCGAACACCCTTGACTTCACTATGGGATCCGCATGGCGAGGCCGGATACCCTTTGCTAGAGACCGACGAGGCTCTAGCACCATTTTCATTTACTTGTGCTTATGCATATATTTTGGAGACAACTCTATATATATTTGGAGACGACAACGACGACCATCGGCATAGCTTAATCGGAGGTGTTCTGCGGTCTAACACCGCGGATGTAATTAACTGGTGGCCTTTAGAGGCCCCGGGAACCGTAAACTACACAATCCTCCTCGATTGTCGATGGAGCTCGGCGCAAATATATATATGTGGGAAATTGTACTTTGTAATTCTCTGAAGAATGAATAAAGTGATGTTTCCCTGAATCTGTGTTATTTGTGTTTATCGCACATTTACTTTATTTTGTATACGAATGTATACTGGCACGCCTGCGCTTATTTAGTACTAGGTAGTACGATCCGTGATTTGCAAAGAGATCCCGCCTTATGATTTTTCTGGCGAAACACAAACAAAGCCAAGGAAACTAACATGATTTTTTGTAAAAAGTTCAGATGAAATGGCTAGGCAGCACACAGATGTGCATGGTTCTTCCAGCAGCATATATTCCCATGGCGAGCTACTATCACACCAGTAAGGCAAGTAGCGACATCTACCAACTGATCTTAGTACGGTCCAAAAGACTTGAACCGATCATATGGCAGAAAGTCGGAGCATAATCATCCTACTTCACAAGCCACTTAATCAATAATGTTGATGTCGACCGCACAGGCCTTCTTGTCGTTGCTGAGGAATACATCAGTGAGGACCGTCTTGGACTGCAGAGAGGCCTTAAGAATCGCCAAAACCTGCTCCAAAACCATCCAAGTTTCAATGTTCGTCGTTGTTGCACAACTGAAGGACAGATCTTTTGAAGATAAAACTGAAATACAAGTGTATAACCAAAAAAATATTACTAGAGATCCAGAATCACCTCATTCTGGCCGACCTGCACCGTCTTCTCCTGGAGCGCGCCAATGTCCGTCACTGCCAAGGTGTTGAGCAGGGTGATGCTGGAGATGGGGACATGGGCCTCACCGTCAGGTCGTCCATCACCGCGTACATCACCGTGCCCTCCAGGTCGTCGTAGGGGCTGTTGGCAGCCGTCTGGCTGAGTGCTCAGCGTCCTCGAGGACGTCGGTGTCGTCGAGTTCCTCGACGCTGGCGTAGAGGTTGCCGATGCTACCGACTATGGAGTCTTTCCAGAGCTTGAAGACCGTGGACACCGGCAGGGCAAAGAGGGAGAAGAGGAAGTTGACGACGTCCTTGCTCGCCTCAGCGAACAGCACACGCTGTGCCTTGGTATCAATGAGGAGCTTCATGGTGTCGGTGTTGGCCGCCATTCGTTGAGCCCTTTTTTTTTTTTTGAGAACACGCCGTTGCGTGTATTTCATTAAATAGAATAAAAGGAAACAAAGTTTTGCCTCGGTAACCATAGGTTACTAAGGTAGCACCTATTTCTACTGGATCCGAGACAAGCATTGTGTTACAAGTTTGCGACATAGGAGAACAGCAGCCTAGAGCCATTCGTTGAGCCTTGAGGGCTGCTGTGAACTGCGCAGGGAATAAAGCATTGTAACTTCTTGTAAAAAGAAAAAAAGCATTGTATAACTACGTACTCCAAGGGTTGTCAGTAATGTCATATAAACACGGGATTTGCTAGCTCCTTCAAACAAAAAGTATAGCGACTAGTTAACACCAAGTGAATGACACTACTCGTGTCCAAATATATATCATTTCATATCCGTCTATTTTTGAATGGGCATAGTATATAGTCAGACGAACGAACAATATATTTATTTTTGGGAGTTCACAAATGAATTTGTAAGCAACTCTCTAGGTAACCCACAATTTTTCACATAACTCTTTATCGCACAAAATTTATGGTTGTTGGGCTTCGCGACCCAAGAGGTTACCCCACCTGTAGTAGCCTCCTTCTACTGCAAGGAACCAGTGGCGTAGTCGGGGAAAAAAAAAACTAGCTTGGGCTTAACTTCTAATGACCGACTAAATCAAAATTAAGAACATTGCACCATCGCATTAATGCACCCATACTTTGCAATCACATAATTTTAATGCATCCGTTGAGATATTACATCAAATTTAAAGAATAAATTTAAAGAATAAATTGATAGTTCATGCACAAATATAGGGTAAAATGCAAACATAAAAATAAGAAATAGATAAACCTGTAGAAAAATAAGGTCTTACACCAACTTTAAGCTCGCCCCAACATAGCTACGCCACTAAAAGGAAGTACAAACTCATTCAACCTAATAAACCACAACCCCGGCCACCCCTGGCATCAGACGGTCCAGTGGGACGCTACCCACCAGAGTTCAAATCCTGGTGCTCGCACCTTTCCCCGGGATTTTCCCAATGATTTACCGGCGTTATGCATTAAGTGGTAGCGGCGTTCCGTCGGCGGCGAAGCGCCCTATGGTGACCGAGAATCTCCGATTCTGCCGGCCGCCCGGTCCTTCGGAGGTGCTTATAGGGGTAGGGTTTGCGTGACGTGTGTTTATAGGGGGTGAGTGTGCGTGCGTGTTGTGAGAGTGTCCGCGATTGTACTGTGTCATTCTCAAAAAAAAAAAAAAAAGAATTCAGAACAGTGTGGATAAGGGCATGTCTGATGCCAATCGCCCACTCGACAAAGTTGTAGGTGTTCGCCAACGAAGTTGAAGTCAAAACACGAACACAATTGCACACCGTTGCTCCACCTAAGCAGCAAGGAAGCACGACAATAATGTAGGCAGTTAGGGTGGACTGGATCCAGAATTTTTAATCATTAATGTCACTAAGCTATAAGCTTAAAAAAATAGGATTTTTCTACTATAGTACACTAGTTTTATAATGGAAAGTATACAAAATTATTGATGTCACAGGACATCAATGCTTCAACCGTGGATCCGTCCTGGCAGCCATCCAATTCAATTCAGGTCTGCCATTGCGGAGGGCAGATCCGGTCATGAATCCAAGCGCATCTTTCCCCATCGGACGAAGCTGATGATAAAAATCTACACGTGACGATGATCATATCTTGAGAGCGCGTCTGACAATGCAAGAGCTAGCATCGAACTGAACCACGGGTAGTTCATTTCCGATTGATTCCCCTGCTATACATCATCAGATCCTATCGGTTTTACGGTTTAATCAGATTCAGATCACGTCGAGTAATATGCTCGAACCAAACAACTTCTAGTTGAGTTTGATTATATGTATCAATTAGAAGTATGCAGAGAGTGGAAGAGGCCGGCTTTCTTTGCACTAAGAATCGTCATGCACGACGAACGGACGTGCGAGTGCAGTTGTACCAACAACTCATCATATGCATGCGTGATGCGTCGTGTACGTACCCAACCGGAGGCGCTTGGTCTGGCCTTTTTGCCTCCTGCTGGTGGTGGCATCGATCGTCGTCCGGCGTGCTTCTCACCGCGTTAACGCCGCCGCCGCCGCTGCTGCCATCACAGAAGTGTGGCGCCGGTCGACCTAATTCGACGAAGATATATATACTAGTGAGGTGGCGCGCATTTGCGCGCCGATAATCTAGGTGAGGAATCAGGCAATGCGAGGTCACCATTGATCTAGAAAAGAATATAGGAGATAAAAAAAGAGAGTTACATTGTGTTGAATATTTTAGCTCGGGGTGTAGTACGATGATGCTGCATAGGCAATAGCAATTAAGATGACCATAGATGTGCTTACAGATATTGTACAATACATTAACAGCGACGCTGGTAGACTTAATATATATTGCTACCTATAGAAGTTTTATTGATACATCGGCATAAGTTGTTGCCGATCCGGGGCTGGAAGACTGGAAGGAATGCAGTAGGGGTTGTTTCGACAAGACAAAGTCATGTTAAGCTATCCGCAATTTTGATGACCCTGTCCGTTCCTAAATGAAAGAAATGAGTTTTCTTGCCTCTTCACTCACCTTTGAAGGTAAACTGCACATAGGAATCTCTTGTCACATAATAACTCCAATATTGATACTTACAACATAAGCGGCACTTCATATCTTGTGTTCCCAACTACATATAGCCTCGATGATCTTCTATGGCAATTTCAACTAAATGTTGCGGCATCACAAATGGAGAACAAACAATAACCAATGTTATTTAAGTAATAAAACTATAAATGTATATGTTTTAGATAAAGGTTGTTGTGGTCTTGTAAAAAACAGTTACATGTTTCTGACAGATTAAAGAGGTAAGCTAAACTAATATGACGGCCATTTATATGTTTAAAAGGATCTTGACAGTTCAATATGGCTGTTTTATCATACAATCATCACAAATTATATCAAGTAGAAGCTGTCACAAAGTAATGAAAGTATTAAACAAGCAAAACATTGCCAGATAAGCTTACAATTCATTCCACTAACAAGAAAAGGTGCACTGTATGCTCACTTCGGAAAAACATTTGCGCGCTGATAACCTATGTGAAGGCATCAGCCCATGTGAGTTCACCATTAATCTAGGAAACAATATAGGAGACTAAAAAGTAGAGGTACATTGTGAGGAAACAATTGCTAATGAAGTTGAACATTTTAACTCGGTATGTAGTATGACGATGCCCATAAGTAATGATAATTAAGATGACCAGATATTGGTAGAGTGTAGAAATGAAAATTGAAATAAAGATCATGCTTATGAAAGCACAGCTATAGGTTTACCCATAATTGGGAGCATTGTATTTATGAAACAGTAACAATGTGTAAAATGATTTACATAGATGTCAGGTTACCAGCAATCTTAGTTGGTAATACATGCCATTCCACTAAGTATGTGAAATAGACTCCATACATTAGCACATTGTCAAAACAATTACCAATATTATATAATACTGGATACTGGATAAAATGTAGTTAGAAAAGAAGCTTGTAGCCTAACAAACATCTGTGATTTCAAATTGTTGTGGAAGCAGGACCAGTAGCAGTTCCTATACATAGCACATGTGCAAAAGGTAGGCATACATAGCCAGTGTAGGTGCTTTACATAACATACACTGGGATATGAGCATTTAAAATTTCATAAACGGCATCGTCACATACACAGGTTGGACATATCAAGTTGAACTGCAAGCTGTTCTATGCACTGAGTATAACCCTGCTCAAGTTGTCTTGCTGCTTCGTATCTATAGCAGCAGGAAAAAGAGTTAGTAGCATAGGTAGTATGCAAGGTACATGTCAAATTTGTTACCGTATGAAGAAAAGGGTTATTGGCATAGGGAGCGAAAAGAAGATTGAGGCAGGAAAAAAGGCAGAGAATCAAAGTCAGGAAAAAGGAAAGAAAAAACATAATGAAGCTGGCAGTGCTTTTTTTTTCATGCTAGCCAGTCCGCGATCATCTTTGTTAACTTAGCTTTCTTTGTGTCGTAGCGGTGTAATTTTTTTTCGTGTTAGCGGTCCACGACCATCATCCTTAACTTAGCTCAAACATTATCCTGCAGAGATGAAGTTCAGGTTTCAACAGACTTGCAAGCTCTCAGCAGATAATTTCAAGAACAATGACGTTTCACAATCTCAGTTACATGAAAAGGAGAGAACCACCTGAGTGGCTTTAGGTGGTGCTGGACAAATGCTACGCATCTGACAAATGAGAAATTACTTTAATATTACCGCCAGTTGCTCTTGTTAAGCCTCCTGAAGCATCTCTGGCTGAACAAATTGCAGTGATCCAATTTGATGCCTGCAGCTCAGGTCACCTGAGTATCAGTGAGACCACCTAGACACAAAAAAAAAAAAAAAAAAGGCTGAAGAAATTTTATAGATCTAAACAAGGAAAGGTTTAGAAGAGTTAGCCAAATATAAGTTGTAGTAGAATTACATTATTTGTACTGGATGATGTTTTTTTTAGAGCGTAGCATAAAGTAGTATGTTTGGCCATAAATTCCACTGCAATAATGGTCAGTATGTTTACACATCTATATCTTTTTAGTATGTGATGATTTTCTAAGGTCTCTAAAAGTGTAACTCAGTCCTGTACGGGAAAGTCATATATGGTCTGGTAAAATCAAGCCTGTAGACTTATACCTTCAGTTCAGTAAAGAGGAATTTGGAGAGGTGATTTCAGTTTCACTTCATAGTTGTAAAAAAATCGTTTGCATAAGCCATGTAGAAATAATTACATAAACGATGGTTCCTATAATCTATTGGCTATAGCGCTGAAGTCTTTTGACTCATGCTCAAACAAATTATAGATATGTAGACAGGAAAATGAAAGATGAACTAAAAAAGCTTTAGGACCATATCCAGAGTATGCATACCGGGTACTTTGGCAACACATTTTAAATTAACTTACAATTCTATATTTACACCTTGAGCTATAATTAAATAAAGGAAGAACCAATATGTAAATACAAATTATTGGAGAGATGCACACACCTTCCATACAGAGTGCTTCTTGTTAAACAAAACATTGGAGGAAAAATTGTTTCATGCCATTTAATCTCAGAAGAAATCCATTCAACTGCTCACTGTTTGCTGAGAACATCAACTCAGATTTGGAATAAACGCCACAGAATTTTAATAGGCATCAAGAATTTGCTTCAGTGGTAATCATCTAGACTTTATTAAAACGATTATCTAGGACTCTTTATGGAGATAACTTGAGACAAGCAATGGCACCAGTCCATATTTATCCTCCCAAAATAGCTTTGCAGCTGTTGTGGACGGTTCAAACAAACAATGGCATTCTTGTTTTCTGAAAACATGTAGTCTGGAGATGCAAGAAGTAATTATTCACCATCTAAATATGACAAACATCTTACCTATTTATGGCCAAGTCAGTAATTGAATGTATGGCCATAGCAAAGCCATAGTACAGCTGAAATTTGAAAGACCAACACCTAGGAACATATAAGTGGACTAAAAACAAAAGCAATATATAGCATCCCAGTGATCGAATCTAGGACCATTGCAAAGGCATAATACAGTCAAAACTTGGGAGATTACTACCTAGCTAGGAGCCAAAAATCTGGCAAAGTGACACATGAATCAAGTAAGACATGTGATGGCATGTCAAAAGTGTTTCTTAAAAATCCACAATTATTTCTTTGCAGTGTTAATGTCTGCATGTAGTAAATGGACTGCAATAATGAAAGAGGAAACCCACTATATAGATGTGCTAGCTTTCCAGACTGCAGGTAACTAAAGTGCATTCACATTATTTTTGCAACTAAGAACTCTGGATAACTATTTAACTGTATGGTCCTTTGGCTGAAAATCTAAATAAGTCAACGTGAAAAAGAATGGCTTTAGTTTTGTTAGGAAACATATAGGAAGGTTGAAATATGATGCATCAGCCATATTTTCATGTTTAGAATCATGTTTAGATCAGGAAGGAGAACGTGAGAAGAGGTAGTAGGCATAACCAGGTGCAGCTAGTGCAGAAATATCTCTGAATTTGTTGCAGAGGTTATATGAAATTCCTAGATAATGTTTGTGCTGTGATATAATAACTCAGAGACTTGGAGGCTACAAGGAGTTATAATATGAAGATACAAGAACAGGGCAAATTTTTCATTGCCAAAAAAAGTGTTCTGTAGCCCTCACTCAAGCAGAGAGATACTCAAAAGAGGACTGAAAAAAGAAAAGAGATGTGAACTTACCAATCACTAAGGAGCATGATCAATCTTTCACTTTAATCATCGAACCCACAAATGCAAATTGGCAGCTACAAATCCTCAACGACGCCAAGTAAACACAATATCAATCCATATACACTGAAGGTGCTGATCTTTGAAACCAAGAGCGGTTATATATTTTGTAACAGTAAATCTAATCAAATAACACAAAACCATATTATCAGTAATCATGGTACTATTCTCTCATGATAGAATTGTCAAGTAATAAGTTCTGAAGGTTATTTCAGACCTAGCTAATTGAACACAAAAAAAAAATCTTATAGACAGAGCATGTGAATGACGGAAACCAAATAAATATTTGGAGGCATAATACATTAATACATGTATACCCCTGTAATTGGATCAGATCCACGTTGCATAGAAATGTCTGGACCTTCAGATTGTTAATACGAAAATGGTTAACAGCCTCATTGTCAGAGGCTATCTCTGTACCTAATTGCATTTGACCAGAGGCATTTTTCTTAGTAGCCACCAAGCAATGAATCTACCTGCATAGAACCCAAGTAAACAATATGTTATAAATGGTAGAGGATGATACACCAAAAATTATAGGAATCCTTCATTATCTCTCTGATTAGCATATACAGTAAAACATGGAATCAACTAAAAATAGGATCACTCATGTCACGAAAAACTAAGCCAAGTGGCATGGAAAAGCAGGCAACCAAGAAGTTCAATTGAGAGTTTAAGAATCACATTGGCTTTAAAATTCCAGAATAGTACCGAACCATTTGCTTTAAAACGACGCCAAGCTAAGGATTGAACCATTTTCTATAAAAAGACGCCAATTTCTATCCTTACCCTGGTTCCATACTTCCATTTAAACAAAAGTAAAAAAACACAAATCAAATAGTTGGCTCACCTGTATTAATCTATCATTCTTTAAAAAGAAACACTAATAACACATTGCCTATATACAGGTAAATGGTTTGTGTAAGAGAGGGAAAATGTATAAAACAAATTAGAGAATAACTCAGTAAGGACATATTATGTGTTATCATTACATTTATAGCTATCGTAAAGGACATTAGGACCTTAGCAAAAAGAAACACAAAGCAACTGAAAGCGAAGGAACTCAACAGTTGACTTTCAAATCTAGCTGATCCAAATGACAGAGAAGGCAATCCTATTCAGTACATCCTATGCAATAAGAGTATGCAAATTTGGCCAAAAAAGATGATGTGTTAGCTTCACTCCAAAGGTATCGATCTTCACTTTCTAAGGAAACTTTGTGCTTTCTGAATTTCTGAATCTGTGCACCAAGCAATATGATATATTCTATCGATGTTCTAAATAACTTAAAAAGTGATGAGCATATCATATATTATCCTATAATTGAAGATTTTTAATACACTGTCACCGGTATATAAGTGATGAGCATATCATATATTATCCTATAATTCAAGATTTTAATACGTTGCCACCAGTATACATCAATCAATAAAGTATATATAATACAATAATCATTTGTCCATATTGTAGATTAAAGAACACCTACTAACTAAAGACCAACTTGAAATCCTACGAATTATACAGAGGAAAAACCTCCAGCTACCAAGTACAAGCACGTAGGGTTTCCTGTAGCACAAATCAAGGCGTACCTAGGGCAGCCACAACCACGCTGACCTACTCACGTACGGTAGCTGCCATGAGGGGGAGAAGAGCACTGAAAGAACCAACAAAGCACAAGAAAAGTACTGGATAAAAATACAGTAAGGAAAGGAAAATTTACACCTCACAGGGGCCTAAGGAGGACGTCCAGGGTGCCGCCGCTGCGGAGGACGCCACGGCCCTAGGGTTAGGGTTTCCTGTAGCAGCAGAGGAGCGAGGAGGCGACTCCGGGGAGCAGCGACGCGGCGGCGGGCACGCCGTGTGGAGGGAGAGCGGGTGGAGGAGGAGGGCGGCGTTGGGGGAGGAGGAGGCCATCGCTGCCGCTGCTGCTGGCCGGTGTCGGCGTCGCGGGCGGGTGGAGCGTTGTGGGAGAAGAGACGAGGGAAGGAGATGAGGCCGTGAGGGAGGGTTTTTTTTTTTTTTTTTTTTTTTTTTTGCTGAGAGGGGGGGGCGGTATATATTCGATGGGCAGAAACGAGGTTCTTTTGCAAAAAGTAGAGGCGGGCGGGTAAATGAAAAATGACCGCGAATTCGGAATTTTTACTTCTTCGGGTGTAGGAGGCCGGGTAATACGGGGGTAAGAGGTAAAAAGTCAAAACTGAGTTACTTTTGCTGGGAGTTTTTATGGACCGAGACGCGAATTATTCAAAAGGGAAGGGTTTTTTATAAAAACATCCAGCCAATCAAAAGATTTCGGGAGACGTGGCTGGTGTCCCCGTGGGTGCTTTCGTAGGGAATCAGCAGTCGGAGATGCGCTGGACGTGCCGCACGTTTGGCCCACAGGTACGCTGGACCGGCCCAAAAATCCACCCAAATGGGCTCCTCCTTCGATCCAGTAACACGAAAATGGTCCATGGACCATAATACTAATACACTAGCCGCGTGAGAAGTTCTTCTGAGTTGTGAGTTATCGTTATCATTTGGATGAGTTACATCATACATGATGTGGTCCTTATTGTGGCATTTAAATTTCTAGGTTGTGCACATTATTGCAAACTTACATTCAAGGCTTGACGTGATTTGGCTAAATCTAGCAGAATTAAGGTACCTGTCAATTTTGAAACACATATGGTTGCATATGATTGCTTAGAGGGAATGGAAGCTTATGTAGTACTGGATGGAGTGTTTGCTGAAATCCCTGAATTTTGCATTACAAAGGTTTCAACAAAAACTTAGGCAGGGAAAACACAATTTCTGCAAGCAGGAACAGTTGCATTTGCTACTGTTTATCTATGACACATGTCCATATTTCTGTTTCTTCCAGTCTTCTTAAACTTGATGTTCTCTCTTATGCTGAAGATAACAAAAATAGGTATATATTAAGGATACCAGTCAATCATATTTGAACTGCTTGTTTTTTTTTGACATGTACAACATTGGAGTTTACAAGGAGTCAAGTGCAATAGTATGTTTTTTGATATTGGCCAATTTATTTACTCTGGTGCTGGATTTTGAGGATTGCAATTTATTTTGATATTGTTCAAGAGCTTCTATTTATTCGAAGGATTTGTGTTTGTGGGTAAATCTGTTAATTTACATAACCATTAGTGAAGAAAATCCAAGAAGCTGCCAAGATGATCTTCTGCCTGCCTAGGTAGGAACTTGAATGTCCAAGAAGTGATCCGCCTTTTCTTTAAGAATCAAGACCTTTGCTGATCCTGAAGATATCAATTTGGCGTCGTGGATCACCTGAAAGTTTTCGATGTCACCAAAGACCAATCTGAAGCATGGTGAATAAGGGTGGTTTGCTCTAAAAAATCTGTTGGACAGCTCTGCTCTCAATGTTGTTTGAACCCATGGGAGCTACTTTATCGATCGTGGGATTTTTGTTTCTTGTTCAGAACCTTTGTAGGTGTTTACTTTCTCTTTCTGGGTAACGCTTACCCTCCTTCTACTGTTACGAGGGTCTCTGAATTTTTAAAATATGTCTCCCTCTTTCTGGGTAACTAGATAATAATATAATTATATGAAACTTTTTACAATAATTGGGGAAAAATTCGATGGCTCACATCGACCGAGAAGCGATCGATCCGGCGACAACGAAGGCATGAGGAAAGGAAGGAAACAATTTCCTCCCGTTTCCTCCACAAATGTGGGGATTAAGACAAGGCGGTAATTGCATTTTCGGAGTTCTTTATTTTGATGAAGGGTAAAATGATAACTTCAAATTTATGTTTTGAGTAGTATAGTTTTGAGATCATGATTCATTTACCATAGTTAGCTAATATGTTCTTCTTCTTATTATTATTATTTTTAACAAAATGCCTCTCACGGTTCCTCATGCCACCACCGTGCACTTGCTGGGTACAGCCGCCTGGATCCGGTCGCCGGGGGGCGGGATCCGGCCACCGCCCGTAGCGTGGAGGTCTTTGGGAAGGGCCGCGACACCGCCGTGGTTGCCCCTCGCCACTCCATGGCCGCGCTGCCCTATGGCCGTGGTCGCTTGTGGAGGGGCGCGCCGCCCGTGGGCGTGCGGGGGAGGCCGCGCTGTGGAGAGGTGCTGGGGAGATGGTGGGAGCGGTGGATGGCGAGGAAAGAAGTCAGGGAGAGGAGAAACGTGGTGGCGGCTGGAGGGAGGGGGGCCACATATGCTATTTACTATACATTTAGAGTCATTTTTGTCATTGACACTATTTACTATAAATTTAATCAAATTTAAAATAGTTTACCCCTGATCAGACCTAGAATTGCATCTTAGCAGTGTTGGCGCTCTGAGCTTTGGTCGATTAGTATGTATTCCCCCGTATGCAACAACTGGTTCCAAAAATTCAAAATTATTATCTGGTTGGCCTTATTATTGGTTGGTGATGCTCTCCCTGCAGCACTCTCCAGTAACTCGACGAGAATATGGTTTCAAAAAAAAAAAGGACGAGAATATATATGTGCTGGAAGTGTGAAATGGAGGGGGCGCAGTTCATAGACACAAGAAGCAGTATAGACCTGGGCCCTGAGCGGGCCACATATATCCTCTCGTCCAGCTCAGGCCCATCCTGAATCTGTGTGTATATAGGGCAAGGCAAAACCTTCTTCGTCCCTACCTCGTCTTCCTTCCGTGGCACTCGCCAACGGCGGCGCTGTTTTCCGGAGACCCCGGCCGGACGCTCAAGCCGCCGGACGCTCAAGCCGTGAGGAAGCAACAAAGCAAGGTCGCCACCAAGTCCAACCAAGCCTCAGAGTCAGGTACTCGTAGGCGTAGCTAGCCGTCCAGTAATGATGCTGATGCTCGCGTTTCAACCGAAATAATCTCAATATATCTCGCTCTTTAATTTGCCCTGATCTATATATTGAAGAGCTTTTCGATCGATCATGGGAGCTTGGAAAAATATAGTATATCTTCTTTATTTATTTTTATTTTCTTAAGAAAAACATATATACTCCGCTCGGCACAGATCCAAAGATAGAAACATTTGACCACATTTTAGGCTGAGTGTATCCACCCTAACTAGGCCTTGTTTATGGATGTAATCGGATTCGCATCATTCCCCATTCCTTGTTCTGAAATGAGTTATGTGTATAACTAATTGCGTTAGCTGCAATTTTAAAATGGATTCCCAATTTACTAAATTACTTCAATTCGTAAGCTTGCACCTGTGTGTAGGATATTCAAATACATTATCAAGCAGTTTGTTTTAGTGCTAACTAGAGTTAAGTTAGTCCACAGTAATGTTGTTTTACCTTTAAAATGTTACTTTTGGAAACAAATATACTTTGTTTTCCAATGCATGTCATGCATGTATATTTAGTATTATCAAGTCTTCCCTAATTTTACTGAAATATTAGTATGGTCAAGGAGTTAAGTTAGTCCACAGAAATATAAGTTCCCACTCCAAAATTGAGCGCGCGGTTGAGAAAATATGATGGTTTATATGGTCAAGAGTTGACAGATGAATCTAGAACAATTGGGAGTTGAAAACCAGAGCCTATAATCCAAAGTTGAGCGTTGCAAAATGATCTTTTATTTCCTAATTCTTTTTTGTAATATAGGGATCGATGCATATGTTCAAATTTCAGTCTTTGGTCAATATTAGCCTAATACTGTGTGATATACGTTCTATATCATTGGATTCGTGTTTGTAATATATATACAAGGAGCTTCATCTTAAGAATAGTTTGTCCTTGACATGAGTCACATCATATATACAGCTTGATTTTCTTGAATATGTACTACATGACGTGGCATGGCCATTTGATAGTGTTAATTGTCTGAACTTTTCTGACAACAATCATTTTCCGTTGAAGGAATTGAATAGTAATCTCTGAGGATGGCGACCACCACGCTTAAGATGAAGCTCCTTATCGACACCAAGAAAAAAATCAAGTGGTGTTCGCTGAGGCAAACAAGGACGTCGTGGACTTCCTCTTCTCTCTTCTCGCCCTCCCAATGGCCACGATCGTTGGTATGCTCGGAAAGGAGTCCATGCGCGGAAGTGTTGGCAACCTTTATACCAGTGTGCAGAATATCGATGACGAGTACATCCTTCCCAGCGCCGAGATGAAAGCACTCCTCTGGCCCCAAGTCGTGCCGTCGGCCGCGAGCACCAGCCGCAGCCCCATTTTCATGCCGGCAGCCCCCTCGTGTCCGAGATGTCGCTATAATATGAACACAGGAGTCCAGTATATTGATGACTCTGGAAGGCATTTGCTGGCGGCCTCCTCCAGCGGATTCGTGCAGGCGGCGATGACATACACGGTGAAGGACGACCTCACAGTGACGCCCATGTCCAACATCTCCAGCATCACGCTGCTCAACACCCTTGGGTGACAGACTTCAGCGCGCTCCGGGAGACGACCGTCTGGCTTGGCTACACCCAGGTGACCAATCCGTCCATGCATCTACATTATATATGCGCGTATCTGGCTCTTTTGCTGAAGTACTCTTTCATTGAAATATTGCAATGACGATCTTGCAGGGTCTGCAGATTCTTCAGGCGTCTCTGTGTTCCAAGACCGTCCTCACGGATGTTTTCCTCAGATAGAAGCGTACCTGCGTCGGCTTTGAAGCTTAAGCTCAACCGTGAAGCGTCCATGTCTGCCTAAGTTGTATTTGCTCGATTTGGTTGGACATACCTGGTATTTGATTTTTGCAACGACCGTTGGACTCTTGTGGCAGTGTGTCCTTGATAAGGTTGATTTTCTTTCCCAAAAAAAAAAAAAAATGGTCGGTAATGACTCTTCTAGGTTGTGTAATATGCCACTCTTGTGGTAGTGTGGCTATGTATGTGTCCTTCCCGCCGCCCATATAATTTGGTCCTCTTGTTGCAATTGGGTTACACCATATAATATACTAGTTGATTCTCCGCGTGTTGCCGCGACTATGAAGGAGAATTCTATGAGTTACGATATTACTATCACCCTCCTATTCTTTTTATTTCTTCTTTTTCCTTTTTTTTTTTTTTTTTTTTTTTTTTTTCTCACTATACCAACGGGCTCTATTTATAATTTTATTAAAATATATCCATCTGAGATCTTGTTTTAAAAGATTTATTAAAATAAATTTAATTGTGTAATCAAATTTGATTTATTTTTTGGTTCATGAGTTATAACTTTTTTTTATGCCCATAGACATGTGGGGCATGTTGATGGCGTGGCGTAAGAAAGGGCTAGTGGACTGGTGGCGTGGCGTGCTTGCATGTCGAGAGAATTAAGCTAGTGGGGGTTCCAAACATTAGTTTTATAGATATGTGTTTTGTCAAAAAGAAACAAAAAGCATTAATCGTTGCAGAAGTTATGAAACATATTACCTCTGCACATTGTTTCCAACTTTAAATGATGTTCTAGAATTTCTTTTGTGTGTAGTACAGCGTGTAAAACTTGCTTTTATTTTGCTCCCCACCCCTTTTTTAACCCCATTATCATGCCCCTGAATGATTATTTTTGCAAAAAGAAAAAGAAAAAAGAAAATAATGAAATAACCTAAAAGAGAATGTTACTGTTGGATCCATTTAAAAAAAATAGTTTGGCTGAAATAGAAGCTAATGTTGTAACTTAGCTTGTTACACTTATCCGTCTAAGTTATAGTGTTTACTCAGTTATCTAAGTTATGATCGTCAACTTTTCAAAAAATATTGTTCAATTTGCACGGCAAAAGAAAATTAAATTCGTGACAAATAGCAAAAAAGAAAAAGAATGAAAATTACGCACTAAAGAGAATGAGACAGCAAGCCGTGCATCTCTCATAGTTTGTCGGAGATTGACCGCGACTTAAGGATCTCGCGGTCGTCCACGATTTAGTCAGCCCCACCTTTAGTCCTGGATGGGCAAATTCCAGTTGGGAAACCGGTAGTAAAGGGGTTTTTCCAACCGGGGTTATAACACGTTCCTGTACTAGTGCATCAGACCATTGTAATTTACTTTTTGTAATGTATTTTCTTTTGATGATACAAGAAAAGCCCCTACTGGAGTTTAATAATATTAAAAAATTGCAAAAGTGCAGTATTTACAACAAAGAATCAAAAACATAAAAGGTCAGAAAGAAGATTTTTGTCTAGCCATTGATCAATCCATGAAAAGTTTTCATCGACTATATATATATATGTAGGTCTAGAATTACACAAATTACACAAAATTTTCTAGCCATTGATCAATCCATGGAAAGTGTAATGTATTATTATTGACATAATGACAGCAAACAAAAAGCAAGGAAAGTAAACAGAATTTGTAAAAGTTCAGATGAAATGGCTAGGCAGCACACAGATGCATGGTCGACCTTCCATCAAGCATGACGACCTAGTACCATACCAGTAAGGCTAGTATAGTAGCGTCAACAGCTACCAACTGATCTTATTGGTGCGGTCCAAAAGGAGTTGAACCGATCAAATGGCCGAAAGTTGGAGCATAATCATCCCAATTAACAAGCCACTTGATCCACGTTGTCTAAGTCGACCACATTGTTGCCGAGGAAGACATCAGTGAGGACCGTCTTGGACTGCAGAGAGGCCTTCAGAATCGCCAAACCCTGCAGCAAAACTACCTAAGTTTCAATGTTCAACGTTCATGCACAAAGTTAAAACTTAAGGACAGATTTTTTATTCAGAAGACAAAACTGAAGTATAATCAAGAAATTTACTATCATCACCTCATTATAGCCGAGCTGCACCGTCTTCTCCTGGAGCGTGCCAATGTCGGTCACTGCCATGGTGTTGAGCAGAACGATGCTGGAGATGCCGGACACAGGTGCCACCGTCAGGTTGTCCAGCACCGTGTACGTCACGATGTCCTTCACGAATCCTTTCCTGGCGCTCTCTGCCGTCTCGCCAGGGACGTACTGCACTGATGATGTCATCTCCTTTCGTCAAGACCGGCACGGCGTACCATACACGTCTGTCACGTACTCATGGCGACTTGAGTAGGAAGCGGTTTTTACTCTTAGAGCATGTGCTCCCACGCTCTGGACCACACGATACGCATTGTGATCCGTGCTAGCACACTTCTCGGAGCAGTGTGCATTGAGAAGTGTGCTAGCACGGATCACAATGCGTATCGTGTGGTCCAGAGAGTGGGAGCATATGCTCCTAAGAGCAAATTTAACTTACACGACTTGAGTATGCGTCACCGTAGGTGCCCATGCATCTGTAGAACATCTTTGGTTGCTCGGACGACGGCTGCGGCAGGCAGAGGAGAGAGCTGCTGCTGCTGTGGGCGGCGGCGAGGCGACCGTGGGGCGCAGGAGCGCAGCCCTGGCCTTGCGCTGCAAGACATAGGTGTCATCGAGGTCCTCCACGCTGGCGTAGAGGTTGCCAACGCTGCAGTCCTTCCCGAGCAGCTTGACGGCCGTGGACAATGGCAGGGCGAGTAGGGAGAAGAGGAAGTCGACGACGTCCTTGCCCGCCTCCGCGAACAGCACGCCGCTGCGCCTTGGCGTCGATGAGGAGCTTCATGCTAAACACCGTGGTGTTGGTGGTGGTGGTGGTGGTGGTGCCGTCGGTCGCCATTCTTGAGCTCACTTCTAGTGCAGGATGTTCCTGCAGCTATGCGTTGAGCTGCAGGGAGCTGATGATGAGGGAACAAGGCATTGTAACTAATTCATTGGTAAAGAGTACTTCATCCCAAATTATAAGTCGTTTGACTTTTTTAGCTCTAAGTTTGACCATTCGTCTTATTCAAAAAATTTGCGTAAATATTGTCAAATTCAAGTCATTTTTAAGAACTTATATTAATAAAGAAAGCCACGACAAAAAGTGATATTTTGCACAAATTTTTGAATAAGGCAGTGGTCAAATTTATTGTCAAAAAAAGTCAAACAACTTATAATTTGGGATGAAGGGAGTATTTTTAACCACAAACATGCATGAGAGTGTGATTTTCAACCTTCAACAATACCGGTATTTAGACACCCTCTAAACTGGACAAATTTAGACCTTTAGCTAATTTCAAAGGCCGTTTTCTATTTCAAATTAAAATTGTTTGAATACCTAAAAATCCCTATCTTATTGATTTTATATAAAAATGTCAAGCAAATACCACTATACTTTTCCCTAAAAAGAAGTTTATTTATCAGTGGTCTCTATTGGAGTTATTTGAATCTTATTTACTTGTTTCTAATAGGCCTGCTAATGGGGATTAACCCGCCCCCACCCACCCCTCCCCAATCAGCTTGCTTCTAATCACCCCACCCCACCCCACCCCCAAAAGTTTAGTTAATCACCCCACCCCACCCCACCCCATTAGTATGGGTTAACCCATGGCAACCCATATAACCCACAAAACCCACGTATAATTAAGCATTCAAGTCATCAATCAATCAGCTGCTTTGTTCTGTCCTCGCCATGGCCAGCTGATGCAGCTGCTGTGGACCAAGCTCGGGACCGTGGACGCATATGAACGCAGCAGAAGCCCGCATATGCCCGATAATACAGCTGCATATGAACGCAGACGCAGCAGCAAGTAGCAACCATGGCGGGTCCGGCTTCTGCATTGAAATCCGGCAGTTTCTGCAGTCGCGACCGCTGTCCCCTGCAGCAGCAGCAGCAGCAACAACAACGCCCGGCGATATCCCAGTCCTCCGGTGGGCTTCTGCTGCGTCCGCCTTGTGCGCTGCGGCCCGCCCGCCCGGCGGTGGCGTCTTATTTGACGGTGTCGGACGCGGAGCTGGAGTCCCGCGGGTTCCGCGGTGCGTCGCCGCCCGGCCGAGGGCATCAACGTGGCGGCGCTGAACGAGGTGTTGGCGTGGGGTTCCCCCGGGCGCCAGGAGGAGCGGCTGCGTCGTAGCCGCTGGAGCACAGCCGCGTGGTGTGGCTGTTGGCGGCGGCGCCCGGCGAGGAAGCAGCACCCTGTGGCGTTTTCAGCGCTGCGACCGGCTACTTTTTTTTTTTTTGCCGGCCAGTGGAAAACCATCCCAAACCCGCACCCAACCCGCGAAGCGTGCAGGACCCAACCCGCCCCAACCCGTGAATCTCAAAAGCCCATTAGTACCCGCCCATTCAATCCCCATCTAAGCATCCGACCCAAAATACCCAATTCCACCCGCCCGCTAGCAGGCCTACTAATAAACCAACTCACAAACAATGAAACAGTAGGAACAAAATAAATAATCTCAAAATAACCATATAATGAATAGACTACCAACTGTTAGATAACACTTTTAGGAAAATAGTACTAAACACCGTGGTGGTGGTGGTGGTGGCACTGTCGGTCACCATTCTTGTGTGCGATGTTCCTGCAGCTATGCGTTGAGCTGCAGGGGAGCTGATGAGGGAATAAGGCATTGTAACTAATTCGTTGGTAAAGAGTACTTTTCAACCACAAACTTGCATGAGAGTTTGATTTTCAACCTTCAACAATACAAGTATTTAGACACCCTCTAACTGTGGACAAATTTAGACCTTTAGCGAATTTCAAAGGCCGTTTTCTATTTAAGATTAAAATTGTTTGAATGCCTAAAAAAATCCCTGTCTTATTGACTTTAAATAAAAAATGTCAAACAAATACCACTATAACTGTGGACAAAGTTATTTGAATCTTATTTTACATGTTTCTAATAAACCAACTAACAAACAATAAAACCAATATGAACAAAATAAATAATTTCAAAATAACCATAATAAATAGACTACCGACTGTTTGATAACACTTGTAGGAAAATGGTATTAGTTTTATTTTTTCTTATTTAAAATATATAGTTTATGAATTTTAAGATATTAAAACATGCTTTATTATTTGAGAATGAGGATCAAATCTGTCCGACTTTGATAGTTCAAAGGATGTCCTATGCCTAGTTTCAAAGTTTATAGTTGAAAATCAAACTATCATGCAAGTTGATGGTTGAAACATGCACTTTACTCTCTCTATATATAAACACATGATTTGCTGGCTCCTTCAAACAAAAAGCATTGACTATTACTCGTGTGTCTGAGGACCATTTTATTTCAGAATTGCTAAATCACTCACGTGTGTTTCTTTCTCTTTTTGTCACACGCATGTTTGTGTCGTTCATTTGTGATCGCACGGCGCAGCGATTGATTCAATTTTGTCTCTCTGTCATCCCGGTCCCACAAGCACAGGCTGCTACAGTCATTTTGGAAATCGCGCCTTGTCCGCTTCCCCCCTTCCATTTCGTGTCTTCTCCCCGGGCTCCCGGCGATTCGAGGCGACGGAGGCGGCAGGTACAGCCTCTCCCTTCCGGTTCGCCCGTTGAGCACGTCGGCGGTAGCGGCCAGTCTCTCCTCCGGTCGCGCCGTGCCTCTCCGCATCTGCCTCGCACACTCCTGTTGGCGCCAAGATACAAGTGAGTGACCACCCTCCTCATCCCCCACCTCGTCATCCCCCAATCTATGTGTTGCTCGCCATCGGGCGCCTCTAGGGCCTTGGTCAACCGAATCCGAGGCGGCGGCCGTGTTCCTGGTGGCGGATCCGAGTCGTAGGCGGTCGTACTCCTGCCGGCAACCAAATCCGAGGCGGGAACCACTCGTCGCGCTTGTTCTGTTTGTAACTCTTCTTCTCTCTGTATTCCTCCGCTCATCTTCCTCCTCCTCTCTCTGTATCTGTAGATCTGGTTGAGTGTTGCTTGACGATTGATGTGGAGGGGAAACTGAAGAGGGGGATGACGATTTGTTGTAGGATTTGTCTATGAGGCCAAGCCGCCATGCATTGTTCCTATTTTGGCACTTTTCTGTTGAACTCGTGTGCTTAGGTTAGGTATTTAGTGTCCTAGGGGAAGCAAATCAAGCAGACAGGGAGGAGGTAGGAGGGGTATGGATCTTGTAGCCATGCCTCTGTTCATCTCTACTGCTCTGTTGCTTGCACTGATTTGTGCCAATTCTGATGCTAATGTGGTGCTGCATGGATTGGAGCATGGATGGTAGTTGTTAGTTGTTTTCAGAACTTGTGTATGCTATCTGCTGCTCTGATGTTTATGATGTTACTAATGGATAGTGCCAATTATTACTGTGATGTGCGGATAAGTGCCTCGACTCGGACCTCATCCACGCTTTTTGCCTGGCCTGTTTTATGCGCTTTCCACGGGCCACAACCACCCAGGTTAGTGGAACTCCCCCGTGCCGTCTTGCTTTCTAATCCTCTGCCTCGGCTTGTCCGACTGATTATGAGGGGTTTGGTTTTGGGGACTGTGTGATTTGCTTGGTGAATACTCAACTGAATATTTGAACCCTGATTGTTTGTGTATTAGGTAGATAAGATGGCTGAGTCTCATTTCTAAGCCTAGTCATTATTGACCGATGAACCTATTTGAAGGCGAGGCTTAATAATAAACTAGAAGTTAAAGTCCATATCCAATGCTTGAATCTCATTACGTGACTTGTTTTGTGCTTTCTTCTGCGCAAAGCACATATACTCATGAAAAGCTCAAACTAGGCAAACAAATTGTGCTCCAATGTTTTGCATTCTTGCTTCTCCTGCCATCCACAGAGAACGGTGAGTGTGGGTCGTTGGGGCCTAAAATGTAGCATGTGTTTTCTATTAGTGTAGTTGCTCTATTGGCACAGATCATCTTATAAATGTAGTTGTTGTATGCATGTTGTTGTGGAACTAGAAGTGGGATCTGAGGCGTGTTGAGTATCTCCTAGCATGCTTGTGCTATGTTATTCTTGTATTGAGATCGATCTATATAATATTATCTTGGTTTGTTCCTTGGGGTATGGTAACCATAGCTTTAAATGGTGTGTTGTTGGTTAACCTAGTGAAAATCTGCCAAAGCTAGCGGCGTTGGTTTCTGATCTTCGATTCTGGGGGACATTGGTCGGTAACTGAAATTTCTTCATGGCCACTATTTGACGTTGTGATTTTGCTTTGTCCTAGCAAATGGCAGATAGTAGTATGCATTCAAGGAGTGAGGCAAGGGAGGTTTGGTCACTTTGGAGTATGGTGCAAGAACTTTGCTAGTGTGGTGTCTTTGGATGTATCTTCTTTTAGATATAGTAGTGTCCGATTGATGTTGAAAAGAAAAGGAAGATGCCTTTGGAGCTATAGGTAGTGATATTGGACATGCACCTACTCTTGTTGGCTTGGTTCTTTGTTCTTTGCCTAACCTGGGAAAGGAATGCCCCTTCGCTTCTTCCCGCGGTGCTTCTGGCCCTTCTTGTTGAATCTCTTGCCGTGGCCGTGTATATGTGTTGCTCTAGGTAGTTGTTTTTCTAGCACGTCGATTCGATAGGATATATATGTGTTGCTCTCGGTTTCGACTATTAGTTTGGTACATCAAAATAAACTTGATTGAGATTAATTTTGTCATCATAATTCGAGCCTTGAGATAGTGCTTTGTTTGTATTCTCTCATCTTGTGAATTATGGATGTGGGTTTTTTCAATCGGTCTTTGATTCATACTTTACCTGCAGCATGGCCTATCATTCCATAATAGTACCTCTGTTTTATAGCCCTTTGTGCTACAAGCAAGTAATCGATAGTGAGATGTCCCGCATTCCTTTTGTATTCGTAGACCATGAATTGGATTTGACATGCTATTACATGTACTGCCAGTTTCATTTATGCAAGTATGGTCGCTTATGCTTGGTTTGCTAGAATACTATTTTCAGAAAGTAGAAACAAATGGATCCATTGTTGCATTATTTTCAATTCGAAAAAATTGCTTCCCTTTGTTTCCAACAAGATGAATGTGTAAAATATTATATTAAATATTGGGCTGTCTAGCTCACACTTGTGTGTTTTTTCTACGTTTCTAGCACACGTGTGTTGAAAGCAAGGCTACTTTGTAGTTATGGTTAATCAAACATGTTTCGATGAAATTGTAATGTCTGGGTTTATTGAACCTAGATGCACATTTACTCTTGTGATATTGCGCTTGAAGTCGGTGCGGTGTTTGTGTGTGCAAAGCAACCTTGTAGGAGTACAAAGAATGAGTGTTTGTGTGTATGTGTGGGCACTCAAGCAGTGTGCTCTCTTAGAACAATGATGGCTCATTTCCATCCGGTAGGGTTATTAAATGAATGCAATTTGGCACCTTGGAGTAGAATAGTCTCCTTTTTGTTCGGACTTTATGCTTCCCCGCTGACCGAGGTCCTAGACTTTTATTAATGGTTATTTATTAATGCATTGGTCTTTGTCGGATAACATTCTTTTGTCCGATATACCTTGTTTACATACACTTTATTTTTTGTGTGTGCACACATGGATCTGTAGATAAGTTTCTTCATACTATAGTTATATAATTTTGTATCGGATATGCAGTAACTATACTAAGGATCCCCATTTCTGTAGGCATGGATAGCGATGACCATGTTTCGAGGAGTCTCTGAATGGTGATAGTGATGATGACTTTTTACGATCCTATCAGCTCGAAGATGAGCACGACAATGAACCTATCAATGATGGCCAGGTACTAATATTGCTATTTGTTTTCATTTACGCATGTGCCCTAGCCTATTTATACTTACTTGATATATCTTGTTTCATTTTGTTAGATTCCAAATCCTTTCGATTTTGTTGAAATGGTCAATACTTTCGGACATATGAAAGAAGCAATCACGAGAGTATGTTCTACATCATCTTGTTTCGTCATTCACCTTGCTTTAAGTAATTTGTCCTTGTGAATTGTAGCTGAAATAATTTTTATTTGTCCTTGGTGTCTTTCTTTACTCTCGGTTCTCTAAGCTTGTTTGAAGGTATGGGCGATCCGAGGCGTTACGTGTGCCTGACACGTTCGAAACGGTACATGTACTAGCTAGCTGTTGGTCTTTTTTTTGATTTGTCCTCATTTTGTATTGAATGTAGTATCCTAACTATATGTTTGTTCCCCTCTTTCTTTTGATTTGCGAGTACCCGAGCATCTAGAGGTCGAGGAAGAGGGAGGTCAAGTCTTCTTCTTTGGTACTACATTTGCACATAGTCCAAAGAAAGCCGGAAGTAGATTCAATTGCCGCTACTTTGGAGAGGAAATCATTGCAAAGTTGGATGACCGAAAGAAGAAGATCATTCTTGATCGAGGATTTGGAGTCTTGCTTCACTATGATGGTTGTTCTCGCTCCCGGAGGTTTTGTGCGATGGATAGCGGATCGGTGGACATTCCCTCTGGTGACATTCTTGTTGGAGATCGGGTGATCCCATTTGACCCGGCAATTTGTGCACCTCTACTTGGGGATTCCCATTGGTGGTAAGGACATCAAGAAGATGCATACTTGATTCGACGAAGAAGGACTTCCTTGACAAAGTGAAGCTTCCCTCTCTCCGTTCCATCAAGTACTTTGGGGAAGCGGTTGTTAGAAGGGACACTAGATGATGATGATACCTTTAGATACTTTATGGTGGTTGCCTTGTCCACCTTCTTGTGTTCGAACTCAAATCTTCCCCCCCCCTCGGTACCTTGGTCCGTTGATAGATGTGAGTACGGTGAAAGAGTGGGATTGGTCAAGCTTGTGCGTGATTGGATGCTAGGTTCGATCACGGAACTATAGGAAGAAAGGTCGTGGTGTGATCGGTGGGCTGCAGATATTTCCTTCTTTGTAAGTGCTCTTACGTCTTTTTTGCTTTGTTACCCGCATCCATTGCTTGCTATCCTTTCATGCAATAGTCATCCCGTTTGTTTTCTATATATGCGGGGTTACTACCTTGACTTCTTGCGGTATGGACCACATAATGAGCCGTCCGTAGCTGCCCAGGATCCACTGCTTGGAAGGGCACAATGATTAAGAAGTATTCCCCAATATGATCATGTGTGCGGCAACACTTATGGAAAGAGACCCCGGTGAGTTTGACCTTATATTATTGCTCTCTTCATGAGTTGTTTGCCCTTGTATGTATGGTGATGTTTACACTTGAAGTCTTTGTAAATATGTGTGACAAGAAACTTACCTTTTTTGTGTAGGTGAAACCTTTGCAGCCACATTGTATGCAAAAATGTATGAAGTTGAAGAGGCTAGCCAGGACTTTAGTTATAATATGGACAAACATTTCGACTTCATCGGGCCGAGGTATGCGTGTTGTCTTGTATGTTTTTTAGCATGTTTGTTTCATGAGAGTTATATATGATTCTTATCTTTCAATATTGTCCTACAATACAGGACAAAGTGTGTTTGCGAGAAAGATTTTCAAAACCATCACACTACACATGGCTTGAAAAGTCCTGGTTTACTTGTTGCCAAGATGTTCAAATATATGCAAGAATCTTCTATGGCACGTGCTCCCTCATGTTCAAATGCTCACTCCGAGACTGAAGCTGGCCCAAGCACTGCTGCAGGTCAGTCATGGCGATCTTGTTGATGAAGCCGGTAATGTGGTTCCCGCAGAATTTGAAGCTCCTTTGCCTTCTCAAGGACTTGTTGATGTTACAAAACCTAGTGTTGGTGAGCCAACCTTCCCTGTCACTAGTACTACTGCTGCCAAAGAGGTCAATTATGCTAGTGGTGCTGGTGTTGGTGTTGCTGGTGCTAGTACTAGAGCTGTTGAAGAGGTGAATAATGCTAGTACTACTGCTGTGAAAGATGTGATTACTACTAGTGCTCCTGCTGGTGGTGCTCCCTGTACAAGAAAAGAAGATGTTGCTGCTGCTCCCTGTACAAGAAAAGAAGATGTTGCTGCTGCTCGCTGTACAAGAAAAGAAGATGTAGTTGTGGCTGTTAATCGTGAACAAATAGATTCATCTGACTCAGAGTTATATGATTCAGATTACTTTTTTAGTGGTGCTGGTAAAGATAAGTCTATTGGTTCTGACCACACTGATATGTTACCTCAGAATAAGTCTAGTCTGAAAGGTACTAGAATTTTCCTTGTTTACTTTTGTTTCGCAAATTTGAGCTTGTTAACTCTGTGGCCTGCTCTGTACTAGTTTTGTTGAATCATACTATAATGTATGTGCATCATTCCAAGTGTATTTCCTTACTACACTCCAAGTCTGTCATAATTGTTGCCCTTTCATGGCTTCCTCAAGAAATAAGCGCCATGTTGCCTATTACTTTGTTTTAAATTGATGCCATGTTTCCTTTTCCACAACAATCGGCTTATTTTTCTTTTGTTCTTCGTAGGAGAAGGTTGTGGTGTGCAAAATGCTAAGATACCTTCTATTCTTTGTTCGACCATCAAAGAAAAAGTCAATTGGATGGAGTTGGTGAAAGAGTCTTAAGTCCTATTGTTGTTGATCAAACAAAAGAACAATTGGATGTAGATGCAACTCTGCTATGCCTCAAAATGGTTGGTCTTTTTTTTTGCATTATGTTTACTATTCAATTACACTTTTCATTTCTTTGCAATTATGTAGGTTGTATTGTGCAATATCTTGTAGTTATCTCTGTCCTCCTTGTTACTTGCTCACGAGTTGATTGTTTTCTGGCGGCCCGGTCCTGGATTTGGCGTCTTTTGTAAGTGGTTGAATGATAAAAAGAGTCCACTTAATTCAAATTATAAACATTTCAACAATGCTACACGCCATCTCCGGCTCGGGGTAAACCACTGATTTCCTTCCTCCTCCCCCTGTCTCCTCTTTTTTTTACTTTCTTGGAATGGATTGATCTGTTATCCTTGTACCACAACTAGCTCTACTGATGTTGGTGTGGACTCTGCTGTCCCACTAAAACTCCCAATTGTGACTTGGTCCATATCTTGTCATTTTTTTCGGAAGTTGGTTCTTTCATGCCATGGTGTGTGTTGCCATCAATTGATGCCAAAAATTTTCATTTCCTACACTTGTACTCATGCATTTCTATTACTTGTCTTGTAGTAATGTTTATCCATGTTTTTGGATTTGTAGAGTCACTTCAAATGGATGGTAAGAGGAAAAGGGTTGTATCATCACAGACAAGCTCGGATCAGGGTTCTAGTGAAGTGAAAAAAGACGAGGAGAAGCAAGGGTGCAAAAGGTTTTAGCCAACACACTCTGTTTCCATGAGTCCACGTAAAGTTTGAGCTTAAGGTCGAGCACACGGCTTAGTGGTTGGAAAAACCCTCCCCGGAGCCGGATCTACGTTGGAGGATCCTCTAGATGTTGATGCGATTCTTTGTTCAAACTTCAAAGAGTCAAAGAAATGGGAAGCGAAAAGGCGATACATCTAGTCCTACCGCGTCAATTGAACTACTTTCTTCCGATGTCTCGGCCGAGGTGTGTTCCTTATCTGTATCCTTGTTATTGTTCCATCTAGGTTTTATGGTGCTTTATGTTGTCCCTACATGCTTGTTCGGATGTGATTTCTTTGCTATAAGGAAGGGCAAGAGGGCAATGAATGCGCCTCAATCTCGACGTGCTGTCTGTAAACGACCTAGTAAATCTCCACTAAGTCGTGTTGCGGATGTCAATGATGGAATGAAGACTGCTTTCGAGTTCCTTCTAATCCTCGTTGTTGTGGACTCGGAAGGTGCGGTGGACACTCTTTGGATGGACTTGCTTCTCGTCTTTGCTTCTCAAATTGGTTAGTATTAAGTATTTTTACCTTTCCACTCTGTTTAGCAAAGATATTTCGCATTCTTGGTTATTTGTACACATGTTTCAAATCCATATCATCATCTTTAAACAGGGAAAACACCACATGTTGACACCCATCCTATTAAGAAGCCTTCTATTCCTATATTTAATAGTCCTAGTATGCCTTCGATGAGATTGCTTGAGGATGAGGATGATTATGGAAACTTTATTGAAGACCCTAAACTGGCGCCCTTTTCCCTCTGACTCCATCTATGTCTTGCCCTCTTGAGAGAGTTAGATCAAATACTTTTCTTGGAGCGGGATCTTCTAAGGCAAGTGTTGCGGGTATGCGATGTCCACCGACAAGTCAATCCTATGGTAGTCTTCTTTGCCATTTCATCCTACTCTTTGTACGCGAGTTCTCCTATTGTTCACCTCACTTAGTATAATTATCTAACAGGAAGGTTCGGGTGGTGGTGGTGCAACTCCCGACGATCAACCTTTGTCCCTCTAGTCAAGTTATCGGTCCCCCACAGAGCTAAGGCGCCAAGCGTATAATGGATTTACGCTATCTTTAGATGCATTTATAGTTCTGATGCATTGTAACTACTATTTGGATGTTTGCTTTGTTTTGAACACCTTTTGTGTGCTTGTAACGCTTTTGGATCTTGTATGAGAGACCTTTTGCATGAATGTAACACTTTTGTTCAAGTTTCGTGTGGTTGGTACGCCTGCTTGCGTGAACTAATGAATGGTGTTGTCCGACCGTATTCTGAAACACGTCTATGAGTAAATTATTGACATGAACTACTTGTCCCTCCTCTTTCTCTGTATATTATTAACTTTGGTTCTTGTTTACTTGCTTGTAGAGATCTTTGGATTTTCTACACCCTTGAGAGGTGGTTCTTCACGCAAATTCTAGTGGCAACAACTCAATGAGCGGCGAAGATTTGTTTCACCTTCCAAAGTACTAAATTTGCTCTTCATTTGGCAGCGCGCTTACACAACCGAGTCATTACAAGCGAGCCCATATCATGTAGCCATCCGTAAGATCGAGTAACTAAGGAGGAATCTAACTTGTATCAAGTGGCTTTGCAGCTGGGTGCAGAAAGAGCATATAGCGTGTAAGTACCTGTATGGTTTTATTTCTTTCAGTCATGTTTTGCTAGTGTTTTCTGATGCACACTTCATTTTGTCCTTCGTGTTGTAGTCTTGAGGTTGTCAACTTTACTGGTGTCAAGTTGCGGTTGGGTGCTCTTGCCACTTTGAGTCCGGGATCAAATGTTAGCCATTTTGTTATCAATTCTGCGTGCCGTCTCATGTTCCTAAGGAAGCACCCTAAGGATACAAAGAAGCATTATTTCTTCTCGAAAGTTGGGGTTAGTTTACACAAACCATCCCTTATTTGTTGAATGAATCTCCCTGTATGTCATTACTCATGTCAGTTTTGTTACTTAGGACTTCCTCATTGGCAAGCATGGTTACAATGATGCCAATGCGACTCACCTTCGTGAGAATGCTTTGAATAGTTTCCGTGGTGCTAACACAATTTGGCCGTTGGGTACTAAATAATGGTGTCTGGTAAGTATCTTAATCGCATTATAGTAACCGTTGTTTCCTTCTTCCTTTTTTAATACATACTTGTCTTCGGTTTTCCTAGATGTACTTCCCTATCTTCTATAATGGCCGGTGGTACGTCGTCGTTGTCGCTTGTTAACCGAGAGATGGTTAGTGGTGTTGGATCCTTGCTTTTGCACGTGCTTGGGAATCGACAAAGCTTTCAAAAAGGCTCTCGAAGATGAATTTGTTAGTACCTTTCTAATTGCGGTTCGTTTAGTCTCTTGTCTTGATCTAACTTAACATGAGATCCGTGTTGTCCTCCTTTCACAGATTTCAGCCACACCTTGAGGAGATCCGGAAAGAGGTGGTCCACATCGACTATGGATTGTATAATTACGAAGTCAAATATGACACTAATATGGTGATTTTGGATTCGAGTATGTGAATTCCTTTTCACTTGGTTGCATGATTTATATTCATCATGTTTGTTAAGCCTCCTAGTTTGTAACTCTCCTTGTATACTTGCGTAGTGTCAATGAGAGTGGAGTCTCTGTGCAATGATGAGTCTTGAGCACTTTGATCTTGGAGTCAACATGAAGGAGAAGTTTAGTCACACCCGATGTTGGTCGTCTTCGTGTCAAGTACCTAAATGAGCTCTTTGTTTTGCTTTCGAGAGAATAATGCAAAAGCTGGTGCTTCCCAAGTTAGGCGGGTAGTATTAGGCTGCATAGTTCTTGTTCTCAATTGGTTCCCTTCAATGTGAGTTCATATTCGATCGATTATGTTTTTCCTTTTTCGGGTGTATGAGAAAAAGTTTGGATAGCGTGCTGATCGTAGCCCATGTTCTATGTGTTGAGTTAGGTCTCCTTGCTTAGGTTGTCAAGTGTGTTGTGTGTCTATGTCAATGCTTTGAGAGCATAATAAATGTAAAGAAGGCGGTGCATGTTATGTCTATGGTTGTTGCTACCGTGGTTGTAAAGTGGATGATAATATACTTTGGTGGATGCTATGTTATGTTATAACTACTTTTAGCTATATACCTATTATGCTATTCTATATTACTATGCTTCTTTTCTTTTTTGGTCAATACTTGTGAGCCTATCTTTTTGGTCAATACTTGTGAGCCTATCGGACTTGTTCTCTATGATTTTGATGAGCCCTAGACTAAGGCTTTTGGTGTCTTTGTGGCTTAATCTGCATGGTGGAGGGAATTGGTCACTATGAGGTGAGCTTTGTAAACCTTTTGTTCTGAATAATCTGTTGTGATGTTATTATTCTCTAATTTTTAAATCTCAATTCATGTTGTCCTTATCTTTTTTTTTTGACAGAGGAGCAATTAAATTAGTTGGAATGTCCGCAAAGCTATCTTTGTGAGATAAGTCACTTTTTTCCCCTTTAGTCACTTTTTATCTAGTCCCTCATTTTTTTACGTGTGATCATTTTCTTCTTGTGAGCTTATGATTTGTTCAAACACAAGCTCAGCTGGCGTCCTCCTTGCATTGATATATAAACTCTTTCAAATAAGTTGCTTGACATTTGTGCAGATATTTGAAGGAGCATTGAGATAATACTTGAGGATTGATTTTGCTGGCTTCAGATCTAGTGAGTATTGCTAAAGCAAAAATGCTATTGCTATTGTTCTCATTTGTGTTGACCACGAATCTGCGTACAAGCACCATATTTCATGATTGCATATATATTACTAGTAATTTGCACATTCACGAATCTTTTGCAATTCTGAGTTTGTAACATGTGCAATATCTATTTATTAAAAATACTTTTATCACTATTGTTTTACGAGATACTTTTGAAGCTCCAAAGGAACAAGGTGATTGGGTTTGGACCCTAGTGGAGATTGAGTTGTTTGCAATCTGAACAAAGGCCCGTGTAGGCTGCAGAGAGGGTTAATTGTTCTCTCATGAAAAATCTATTGAAGTGCATGTTGTTTATTTAGTTTAGCTTGTTTTGTGAGTGCATCTTGTGTCCTGTTCCTGCCTCCTAGCGGTCAGGAGTTGCGGCTTTATCTTTTCAAACTTCTCGGGAGTAAGGTCATTACGTATTTTAGTTTTTAGCCTCTAGCTAGCTGGCAATGCATCTCAAGCCTAAAGCTTAATTTAATTGCTTTACCTAGCATGGCCTAATTGTAGCTCTTGGTATAATAATTCACATGTTATTTGGATTTCTACTTACAGTTTGGGAAGGTGCAAACTGAATAGCTCATGATTGTTTTTGTCGATGTGTCTTGATGTCTTCATTCATGGAATTTAAATGTACAAGTATCATTCTTTGCTCTATGTGAGGTAAGCGATGAAGTGATTGTTGCTATGACTTAAAATATTTGTAACTTCCCATTTTTTCTACTTGTATTCATTCCAATGACAACCTGAACTTAGGTGGTGTAAAGAATATCCGGATTGTTTCTTGTCCTAATTTGCATGTTTTATTCCCCAAAGCTATCCCTATAAATTAAAAGGAGGTTATCCTTTTGTCCAAAATTATACCGTTTCATTTGCATCTTAGTGGTTAGTATCCATTTCTTGATTACACATTTATAAGTAGTAAATTGCACACTTAAATTTCTGCAATTATGGTGTTTTTCATGTGCAATATCCGGTCTTTATAAGTAGCTTGCATTTTTTGTGTGCACATTTTTCAAAACTGCTAAGTTTTAGTTGTGGTGTCTATTTAGTAGGCTAGGATTAGTACTTGTTAGCAAAAGCTGAGCTGGTTCTACTTCCGGTCTCAACATTGGTTGTACATGGATTGAGTTTATGTGTTTAGGCTTTAGTTTTGAGTTTGAGATTTCATGCTTGAATTGTTTCAATTCTACAGGGAACCACGATTAGATCCCACCGTGTGGATGGTCGAAATTTGTTGTGGAGTCCTCCGCTGTCTTCAATGACAAGGACAAGGCTGCTTAGCATCTGAAGGTATACTCATATCAACACTCATACTAGATAATTGTCTTGTTCTCTTATTCCCCACCCACCCAACCATTCTCTCTCTCTCTGCCCAAGCTAACTCACTTTTTACTTTGTTTATTGTAGTTTGTGCTTGTCCAAGCCGTTTATGTCCTTGTCCTTTCATAGAACAAAGTGCCTCTGAAATATAGTTGCCTCTGAAATATAGTTGTATTTGGTGAGTTAACTTATAATTGTACTATCTACAAGCTCCTCGTTCATAAGCTGCATTTTGTATTTATATACATATACTTGTAGTTACATATATTGATATATATGTAGTATAATTGCAATAATAACATGCAGTATTTGCACTATCTGAAATGTGCAATTATTATATTCTTGATTTGTAATTTTTGAAGGTCATATTCATTGTGCATTTTCTCACGAGAATGTCTTTGTTCTTGTTATTAACCAGCCTTTGCTGAGTGCTAACCTTAATATTGATGTTTGCTTAATCCCTTTATATGCGAGATAACTTGTGCGGCGAAAGTATGCAAGCTATACCATGTTCAATGGAAAGGCTGCACTTTATGTACAACCTATTCACCAAGTTTTATCAAATTAGAAGTATGTTTGTTTTTATATTATTGTTTTTGGGCATATATTGTTCTTCCTCCACATCATAATTTCTTTGTTTTATTAGTCCGGACTCGAAGGATCTCAAGTGAGCAAAATGGATCAATAATGTTGACCTTCTTTCCTGTTGTTGGACCAAGGAAGTATGACTTTACAAAGATACAAAGAAACAGTAGTCGTTATTTTCTTTTCTAGTTTATTTGCTCGTGAATATAACAACTCTAAATATGACTTATTAGTATATTTTTTCCAACTACATGTGCCTTAATTTATGATTTGTGCTAACTGCATGCGATAACGAAGGCACAATGGGCTATTAGTTGTGTGTTGATGCAGCCACGACTTGTACTTGGGGACTCTGTCCTAGTTGTGTTCTATAGTTCTTGGTTATTATGTGCCCTTGTTTCCTCTAAGACTAACAAAGGGATTAGCTGGCGATAACCTAGTGTTTCTTGCATGTAGTTGCACTATTATTGTTGACATCACTAATGCAAAAGATATTTGTCTATGCATGACATTTTCTAGTTGATAGGGGATAGGATTCCTAAGTAATTAGATTATAGGTGCTAATGTTGATCATCGTGAATTGCTTCATGTCTTTGGGCAACATGCCCTTGTTTAAGATCCTAGTTGCTATAGGAATGGAAGGTGCTAGGAAATAGCTTGCAAACCCGATTGAGGTATGATTTTCACTTATCAAGATTTGTGGTCTACGATCTCATTTTTAGGAAGAGGATCTTTGGTGATGGAAGAATAAGTGGTGGGTGTTGGATCCCTATCCTCTTTTTGATTGTGCAAGGGCACAAAGATGGTACAAGGCAAGGACATTGTCGCAGTTGTTGTCTTGTTTTTCTCACCTGTCATGTGCCTTGTAGTAAAAAAAAATTGTCCAATCTGTCTACTTGTTTGTCTTAGATTTGTTGTCCCTTGTGTTGAATAAAATTTGTTTGAAACAAGATCTCATAGTACAAAAACAGGGACCCTGCAATACAAGTCACGATTATAGAAAATGACATCGCTTGATTGCCCATATGAACCTCCCGCCGGAGGCGGCTTGTGAAAGTAACACTTTCGCTTCGAGGCCGAGTGGGCCGTTAGGCCCTCGAGGGCGAGACGCGAAGGAGAAATTTGTTTTGTTTGTCCCTTGTAATGTCGCTTGTGCTTGCCTCTTGTTTATGTCTTTTTATTGTCCCTTGTAATGTTGTTGTTGTGCTTCTCAGGTCGGACAGACAAAGAAAGACTGTAGCCATTGTGCTTGGGGAGCCGTATGCCTGGGTTTCATGGTCATCTGCTTGCTTTTCGCCAGGGAGCTAGGTGTAGAAGAAGGATGGTGAGTTAGTGGAAACTCTAGCACGAGCAACACCTTGGCTGTCTTTGGGCTGCCACTAATCTGCATCTCCCACTGCTGTTTGTTTGAGCATATGGCTTACTGTTCCTCCTTGCCAAACCTATGTTCTGCAGATTACTGATGGTAGAGCACGGAAGGAGAATCTGGAAAAAGGCATCGGTGGGCATGGTATGGCATTGTAGTTCAATATATTTGTCTAGATTTGTTGATTTTCATTCAAATCAGCAACAAAATTATAATCTTAATACAATTCTGAGTTCGGCATCCAAATTTTAAAAGGTACCACATCATTCATAATAATTCTAGGTACAGAAATAATTTAAGGTAATGGTTTCAGCATCGTGCTCATTACATAAATGACATAAAATAGTCTTGGGCATGTCAACTTTGCTTCCATATTTCCATGCTCTACACTCATGCACTTGTGCCGGTTCTGTAGTCTTCCTTTGCTTTTGCCGTTGTTGTCTCCTTCCTCTTCTTCCTCAGGGGCTTTACTGGTGATCCTCCTAGAAATGAAAAATGCTTGTTAATCAATCATAAATTGCAGTTTTTTATCTCTTCATTAATTCTCTGTGATATAGAGTTATGTTACCTGTACTGTCAGTATCTTTTCCTTTCTTGTTCTTCTTCCTTTGTGCAGCCTCTATCTTCTTTTGAGCAGCAGCCATCTTTTTTTCTGCAGTGGCCTTCTTTTTCTCTTCAGCTGCCAATTTCTTCTTTTGTTTTTCTAGTTCCTTCATCCTATACTCCTCTATAACATTCTTCATTCTCGTGGCTTTTGGTGGCCTGCCGTGCCTTTTTATGCTTTCTGGTTCATTGATATCAGTTTCACTTTCTTCTTGCGGCTGTGCTTGTGCTATGCTTTGTCCGTCTTCATTGCCATGTTCCGGTGCCACACTTTGTCCATCTACAGCCCCTTGCTCTTGATTGTCTCCTTGACCTGTGCTTTGGCTGGCTAAGAGTGTGTCTAGCTTCATATCTAGCTTGTTATATTTTGCCATTAGGTACTGCATCACAATCTCAGTCTGTGACGCTTTTGAATTCATATTCTTGACTTCCTTGATAGCACATTTAACCTTGAGTATTGGGCTTGTTTCTATTGTTTCTTGTGGCTCTATTCGAACCTGTACCCTCATTGTCTTTTTTCTCCACCTATCTATGATATACTGTTCTGGTATCTTGCTGATTTCCTTCTCAACTATTACTTTCAGGATATGGGAGCAGAGGATGCCGTCTTTGCTGAACTTTGCGCAAATGCAGGTAAATACTTCATTCCCTTCAGCAAGGTCTGTAGTCACTTTATACTTCCTTACTCTGTGAACCTTTTGCACTTGGTTGCTCTTTGGCCAGACCTCAAATTCCTTCCCTTCTTCAGTTTCTTTGTAGTTTAGCCTTCTTTGTTGCCTTGAGTTTGGATCCTGAAACTTCCTAAAGATATTTACGTTGTACAATTTGAAAGCGACTCTTTGTTCTATTGTGTAGCCAAAAATCCATTCAGATGGTGTCTTCTCATTGCTGAAGTTATCCTCTTCCTTTTCTGCCGTGTTGATTTGTTGAAGTACACGGTCATACTCCTTGATGAAGCTCATTGCACTGTAGGTTGGCCCAACATTGTCCTTCATTCTAGAGTTCATGGACTCACTTCTGGATGTGGTATGGATGAAGGGGAAGAAGTCGTTTTTGTAGTATACAGGAATGAATCTATGCCTCATCTCCCACATCTTTGTGAAATACTTGTTGCTCTCAAGCTTCTTGTCCTCAATCATCTTGAGCCACAGATTCTCAAACTCATTGACTTCCACACAATTGTCGACGATATCTTCAAAATCTTCATACAAGCCTTGCTCTTTCGCAAACACCTTCAGATTTCTGGTATAGCACTTTGACTTGATGTGGAAGAGGCAATTCCTATGCCTTGTGTTGATGAACACTTTCTCAATTGCGGCTTTCATGGCTTTGTCTTGGTCTGTAATGATTGACACGGGATGTTTGCCTCCCATTGCTTCCAGGAATGATTCGAAGACCCACTGGAATGTTTCGATTGTTTGATCATGGAGGAAGGCGCATCCAAACAAGCAACTTTGTCCATGTCCAGTTATGCCGACGAATGGGGAGAATGGTAAGTTGTACCGGTTAGTCATAAATGTCGTGTCAAAGCTAACACACTCACCAAATTCTGCATAGTACTTCTTGCACGAACCATCTGTCCAAAATAAGTTTCTCACTCTGTTTTCCTCATCAAGGTCAAACTTGTAGAAGAACTGAGCGTCTTCTCTTTGCCTTCTTTTGAAGTAATCCAGAACTTTGGTCATGTCAGAGCCTTTGATTTCTCTGTTGATCTTAGTTCTGTAATTGCTGATGTCCTTCTTCTTCATTGGTAGAGCTGTCACCCCACCTCTAAGAGAGGACAAGATGCTAACCATCTGGCGGGTTGGGATGTTGTTGTCATTTAGGGTTCTGATTAGGGCTTTCTCCATATCAGTCATGTACTTGTGACCGGAGAAGAGTGCATCTCTGGTTCCAGGACTGAGGTTGTGGTTGTGGTCCAAATCTACATTCTTGACCACCCATTTCTTTGGAGCTTCCTCTTTGATCATGGCAACACAATTTGGCGGCTGTTTTCTCTATGACATTTGTCTTCCTTGGCTTCACTATCTTCTTCCCAATAGCCTTGTCAACCTGAGCTTCTTGTTGTTACATTGTTTTCTTTTTCCTTGGCTTCCCAGTGGATGCACCTCAGCTCAAACTTATATATGTCCTTCTTATCTTTCTTGCTGCTAGTGCTTCTGAACGTGTGCTTGATTGAGAATTTGAATCCAGCAAGCCAAGCATAGAAGTGAAAGAAATGCTCTGCACAATCCCTGCTCTCAAACTCCATGCCAACTTGTGGGGTGTAAACGCTGTCTATGGAAGCATTGTTGCCTTCGATGTCTTGCAATCCGCTTTCACCACAATGAATTCATCGACCTCTTGTTCTGTAAGTAGTTGGCTGCCCTGTACATCCTCATCTTTCTCTGTAATTGTTGATCCAAGCCCTGTAGTTGTTGACTCTGATGGCATATTGCTGCTCAAGCCATTTCTGGATGTGTCTTGTTCATTATCCTGATGATGTCGTTGTTCCTGTACATATAGTAGCAATAATATAAGTTTGATAGCAATACAATTCTTGTATTATGTTTGCTTCATTATTGTACAATGAATTAGATTAAGGCACCATTTTAACTTTTGTATATGTACCTCTTCAACTTGCATGGTCTTGAATACATCAGTTTGCCAATCATGATCTTGAATTTCATGTGCATCGTCATCATCATTGACGCTTGGCATTGGTCTGTCAACCTGAAAAGAAAGTTTGATCCAAAGTTAAGTAAATTGGTTTTATATTGTCAGCTAGTACATATTCTGTAACTTGTTTTGAGAGTGCCTCTGTGTACCTGATTATGAATTTCTGACCCTGCGATGGACCAATCAGTTATGGGTCCAAAGATCCTATCGAGTTCAGCCATATCATTTGTAGTTAGCATATGTGTTAATGTTCCCGGCATTGCTTGTTGTTCTGCCACGATTTATAATGTAGAATTTTTCACTATACCACTGCTATAATGTTCAAGTTAGAGCATTGCACAGTTTATTCTTTTTCCTTACCTGGTTGTATGTGTTTGATAGGTCCACATCAGATCCAGCGAGATGACAGTTGTGCTGTGTGTTTGAACTCCAATTTGTGTATGGGACCTGCAGTAGATGATGTACATGACTTTTGCAATTCCAAAGGTAAGTAGTCGGTCAAATTTTTACGTACCTCATAAGGTGCTTGACCTTTTTTCTCTCATTGCTTGAGTTGCAGTCCAGTGAGCTGACATTGGATAATCATCAAATCGACTTGTTGTCATGTACATAGAACTCTGTTTGATTAAGGAAAAATAACCACATAACAGTTTCTATAAGTTTTGTGTCACTTGATAGTACAAACTAGGGAAGTAGACATAACAGACCATTGTAATATGTTGTTTACCTCATCCATTCGATCCAACTGGACCTGCCCTTGTGTTGGCTGAATTATGTAATCATATGGATGTTGCCATTTGTTCATAGCATCTGGATTTGCTTGATCAAACCCTGGATATGAGTTCCCACTTCCATCCTCAGTGTTGCTATCCATAGCCGTATTCATGTGAATCTGTTATTGCATATATGCATAGAAATCTGTTAGTTGTGCTTGGTTAGTACAAATCTGATGTATCTCATTATGCATATAGCAAAATGTTAATCTGTCATCTATGTAATTGTAAAGTGTGCCATCTGTTCTCTGTGCTTAGTGATTGCAGCTCATAGTAATAAATGACTTCCTAGTCATCTAAGTTAAGTAAATTGGTTAGTACAATGTGGTGGTGTGTGTCCTCTCATTTGTGTTGTGGCAATCTTGGGTTCAAATCTCACTGTATAGTTTGAAGAATTAGGCAATCTTGAGGTGGTCTTGTCTAACCAAGTCAGGGTTCTTGGGTCTCTTCCAGTGAAGACAATGTTAGATGCCCTTCATCAAACAGGTTGACATGCATGACTGATTGGCCAAGGCAACCCAAATGGTTTCTGTTAATTATATACTATTCTGCATTTGTTATCAAAATTCATTCAGAATACTAGAATAGTTTGGTATTTACTGGCATTTGTTATCAAAATTCATTATGGTAGGTTTAGCAACCATCAGTGAGTGCATATCTAGAACTGTATGTCACTCAGTTGTCGCTGTCTCAGCTTTGTGTTGCACCTACACTTAGGAGTAGTACAATTAATGAAGTGGTACCAGGAATCCTTGCTGGATTTGCAGCTTTCAGGTGTGAGATGCAGATTAGATTAGTGCCTAGGTTTTTTTCAAGTAAATGTGCAAGATGAACCTGAGATTTGCACTGATTCTGTGGTATTTGGCTTTGCATGGAAGGCTGAAAGAGGATGATGCAAGGAAGTATTTCCAGCACCTGTTGATTACTGTCATATCAGAGGTGTCTACCACTGTGATGTCAAGGTGAGTGTTGTATGATTTCTTTGTTTAATAAAATAAACCATGCTTGCTGAAACTGGTCTGGGACTGAACCTGAACCAGTCCATCTGAAATGTCTACTACTACTACTTTTGCCAGGCATGGTAGGAAGGTTAGGTACTAAACAGCTATTAACAATCTCACAGCCATCACAAAACTGGATTAGGAGAATAGGAGATGCTTGAGAGATGAGGAGCTGTATGTCTTACCTTGGGGAGCAGAAATTGTTGGTGAGTTTTGGCTCCTTTTCTTTGGATCTGCTTCTCTAGATCTACTTCTTGTTCCATGGATCTTTCTGGTGTTTTGCCCCTTTGCTCGTGAGGAGAGCAGAGCTCTTCCCCACGAGCAGATCTGCCCTGCCCTGCCTTCTTTGTGTGGCTTTGCTTGTTGTTCAAGAAGCTGCCCCTTGTATAGGATATACGTGTTCTGCAGATCATGGGTTTAGGGTTTTGTAAAATGGGCTTTTTTTTGCTATGTAGGTTATGGGCCTTGTTGTATGTTCAAGTTTTTGACTGGGCCAAACAATTTTCAACAGCAATAGAACTGGGCCAGACGGGGATCAATTGAGGACACTTTAAGACAGAATTTTTTTTTTTTTGTTAGATTTCGTGTGCTATTTAGGCCACAAACACATGTTTCTCTTGGCCACCAGAATTCGTGTGTTTTTTCATCATGTGACACATGAATTTATGGATGTCTTCGTGGGATTCCTCTCTAGGCATATTCGTGTGAAATATTAGAAAGAAACACACACGATTCTTTTCTGAGTTGGATTCGTGTGTTTTGTCCCTACAGAACACACGTGTGCTAGTTGGCCACAAAACACACGTGTTTCCAATAGACAGGCCCTTTTATTTATTTATTTTTGGATTGCCATTGCTATAGAATGATTGATCATATTCGTATCCTTGCCGTTTTATATCCGTATTTTTTGGTTTTTGAACGGGCAGAGTAGCTAGTTAATTACTCTATGCGTCCAACAAAATATGTGATTCTAGTAAAGTGTCATGTTTAAATATCTTAAATTTGACCAATTATAAATAAAAAATATCAATATTTATGATTTCAAATAAAATATCATTAGATTCATTATAAAATGTATTTTCATAGTAAATTGATTTGAAGTTATAAATATGAATGTTATTCACTAAAAATTGAACTTGGTCAAACATGAGCTACTTTTTTTCGACACGGGCGGAGGGAGTAGATGGGTTAATAGGGCTGAGTTTTCAGAGAGGTAGAGAGGCTTGGTATTTACACTATCTAAACTAGGATACATGATCATATTGCGACGTACGGATCCTGGAAATATGGGACCGTGCGGATGTGTAATGCATGCATGCGTGGTGTACCGTACCTGAGGCTTGTTCCTGCTGCTGCTGCTGGGTCTGGCGGCGTGTCCTCCGTGATTCTCACCGCGTCAACGTCCGGCCGGGACACGAACGGCACGCGCCTGCCGGAGACAGTCGCCGCCGCCGTCTCGGGATCGAGCGAGGAAGAAGCAGCGCCGCCGGTTACCTTGCTAGACCTGATAATTCAACGAGGATATATATATTGCGCTGAACGTGCCGAGACGGGCTCAAGAAGCAGCAGAGACCTGGGCCCTGAGCGGGCCACAGCCTCTCCTCCAGGTACCATCCTGAATCAGGTTTTTGTATGTTTGTTTTGACAACGGCCCATCATGAATCAGTATTGCTTGCTGCCCACCTCAACACGTTGGAATGAATCTGTGTGTATATCTAGGGCACGCTATGGCAACACCTTCGTCCCTTGCTCGTCTTCCTTCCGTGAGACTCGCCAAGGGCGGCGGTGCTTCCTCCATTTTCCGGAGACCCCCGGGCCGGACTCTGAAGCCGTGAGGGATCAAAGCAAGGACGCCATCAAGTCAAACCAAGCCGCAGTCAGGTACGCGTTGCTTGCAGTTCAGTAAGTAACATACTCCTCCGTATAGGATTTAGAGGTCGTTCCGGACATGATTGTGTTCATACCAAGGACTGATTTAACAGAACCGATCTCAAGAAATATATCTCGCTATTTAATCTGCCTGCTTTATATTATTACTCAATCGATCCGTGCATCTGTGCCCTTTTCAATCGACTATATATATAGGTGTCGAACAGTATGTCTTATTTTTTAGCAAAACATATATACAGTCCACTCGGCACAGATGTGCAACGGAGGACGGAGGTTGTGCCATAGAAAAGTGGAGGGCAACAATATTATCTTTTACGTTTTAACAATTTGGCCACATTTTATGCCTTGTTTAGACATTTAGATGTGAATGTATCCAACTTAGTCCACGTGCATTGGTTCGTTGAACTGGCCGGATTGATGTTAACGCACATGGATTAAATTGGAGAAGTCACTGCTGGTCCTCGAACTTGGTCGCCGGTGTCATCCAGGTGCTTAACTTTCAAGGTACTAACTATGGGTCTCTAAACTTGGCTGGCTTCAGTCAAAATGGGCGATCTTAAAAACTTTATATAAAAATAATAGTTCATAACTTTTCTAAATAAAATCATAATAATCAAAAAAATAATTCAAAAGAGGTGATCACCACTGGACAATTTTTGAGAATTGTTCCCTTTTTACTAAGGCCGGGATAAATACCCTAGGAAAGCAAATTGTTGTGTGTCCCTCCATTTATTTTCGAGAAAAAGGTAAGTATTGCCTCTACTACTGTATATAATGTGTGTAGGACGACTCTAATTTTTAACCCTTGAGTATAGTCTCTATATAGAGTCTTTTTTGCTCAATAATTATCAACTATGAATTGTACCGATTGATTCTAACATTAGGTTCTACCATTTTGGGCCTCTTTTGAGCATAGGAATTTTATAGAAATTGGGCAGAAAATTTATAAAACACGTTCATTTTCTTTGGGAAAACGCAGCAAAACAGGATAAAAAATCCCACATGCTATGCCCATGTAATAGTTTGGGAGATGCGACACATTAGCGTGGCGTTGTGGGCAAGGTTAAAATATTTTTGTATATAAGTGAAACAAAGCTAATGCAGCAATGACCCCAATTCCCTCCATTTCAAGATAGAGGTGCATAATTTACATTCTAAAGAGGGTCAAACATCAATTTTGACCATACCCATTAGTTAAAATTTTGTATTTATAGTACGTGCACAAAAGATGCATCAATGGAGTACTAATTCATAGATATTTAGTAAGATATTGATTTTAAGTAAGGGATAATATATCTCAAATACTCAAAGTATCCTGAAAGTCTAGCTTCCCCAAATCCTGAACATGCATTGTAAGAAGAAATATACTCATTGTAAACAATATCTAAAAAATCATTGTACTCTTTGCACTCTGTTTTTCTTGTTTTAATTTAATTTTAGAGTAGGAGCCTCTCTGGCTCCTCCTGGTTCCTCAAAAAGTTGATATAGATTCTGAAATGAGTTATATATGTATCATGTAACTAACACCCTTCAACCGCAATTTACTTAAGTCGTTCATTGATTCACTAAATACGAAAGCCAAGTCCCTATCTACAAAATTACTTCACTCAATTCAGTAAAACAAAACTCTCGCCTATGAGTAGGATATTTTAAATACCTTATTAAGGTCTTGTTTGGATGTTGTAGTACTAAGAAACCATAGTATTAATAAAGTGTAGTTTTGGAACCATTGATGCGCATTACCGTGGTATTCAAAACAATAAAGTCAGTTGCACCCAAGCACTTCATATATAGCACTCTAAAACCAAAGTATTTCACAAACCATGGTATTTTTCTTTTTTTTCTTGGGAATTAACAGTATTTTTCTATTTTTCTAAAACTCAACAAAAAAAAAATTGTATCGAAACAGGGCCTAAGCAATTTGTTTTATTGTGAATTAGAGTTAATTAAGTTAGTCCACAATGCTTGTATTAATTTTCTAATGTTACGTTTGGAAACAACTATACTTTATTTCCAATGTACATGATGTATTTAGTATTATTAAGTATTTCCTTATTTTACAAACCCACTCTAAATATGAGCGAGGTTGAAAATGTGATGTTTTTTCTATAGTCAAGAGTTGAAAAAGGAATTGCATATCACAAATGCGAGTTTAAAATCAAAGCTAATCCATTTTTTCGTGAACACGTATAGGGGCACAAGTTCTTCATTATAGGGAAAATCATTCCACATTTGAGAGGTGTGAAATGATCCTTTTCTTTTCTCCTTCGTTTTTGTAATATAAGGGATGCATATATGTTCAAATTTCACAATCTTTGGACAATACTGTCCCACCATATATATAGTGTGTGATATAAGTTTCATATCATTGGATTCATATTTGAAATGCTATCTCATAACACATATTCATGATTTTGTTCTTGAGCTCAATGAAATGCAAGGGCTGTTAGCGGTATATATAAATACTATATAATTAGTTCCGTAGTCAGATTATTGTGTAAAATATAGGGACTAGAAGAATTTTTTGGCCTTGACATGCATGGGAGTCACATCCTATTGAATATGTACATGATGCATGGCTTGGCAATTCATTTGCATTAAATTTTTCTGAACTTTTCTAACAACCATTTATTTTCCATTGAAGAAACTGAGGGTTTTTTTTTTTTTTTTTTTTTTGGGAAGAAACTGAGTTGAAATCTCTAAGAAGAATGGCAACCACCACCACGCTTAGCATGAAGCTCCTCATCGACACCAAGAAAAAACGCGTGTTGTTTGCCGAGGCCGATAAGGACGTGGTGGACTTTCTCTTCTCTCTTCTCGCCCTCCCGGTCGCGACGATCGTCAGTATGCTCGGAAAAGAGTCCATGTGCGGGAGCTTTGGCAACCTCTACGCCAGCGTGGAGAATCTCGATTACAAACTGGTCCTGCCTGGCGCGGACAAGAAATCACTCCTCAAGCCCATGATCGTGCCGTCGGCCGCAACCACCAGCACTAGCTCTCTCTTGCTGCCGGCGTCCTCGTCGGAGCAGCCAAAGACCTTCTTCAAATGCAGCGAGTCATCCGGCGGCTTCTACAACTTCCGTTGCAAAGACTACGTGACGGACAGTAGCAGAGCGAGCTGCCCGAGCTGTGGGAAGAAGATGACATGGGCACTCAAGTATGTTCCTCCTCCTCCGGTGGTGGCTGAAGACGGCACCGGCGGGCAGAGTGTGCAGACGGGCTCCACTAAAGGGTTCGTGCAGGGGGTGGTGACGTACACGGTGAGGGACAACCTAGAGGTGACCTCCATGTCCACGATCTCCAGCATCTCACTGCTCAACACACTTGCCGTTACAGACTTCGCCGCACTCCAGGAGAAGACCGTGCAGCTTGGCTACACCGAGGTAATCTATTCATCAGTTGATCTTAATTATATATGCGCAATTGCCCATCGTTGTTGGTTGTTCTCTAGAGGTATGCAGTATTAGTTTGGAATAAAACACTGGGTTTAAATTTGCAGGCTCTGCAGATTCTCAAGGCATCGCTGCAGTCCAACACCGTGCTCACTGACGTTTTCCTGACCAAGAAGCGTACCCGCCGCTGTGCTTGAAGCTGAAGCTCAGCTGTCCATATCTGGCTGAGTTGCTCGTCAATTTGCGATGACCATTACAGACTGATCTTGTCATCTTGTGCGGTGTGATTAGTACGGAGTATACAAATTAGTGTAAATGGGCTTGCCTGGACCATCAGGTTGTGTTCATTTTGCCTGGGAGATTATCTTGTTTCTCGGTTGTAATCTGCAACCATATCTGTACTTGTGATTTGCTGGCTGATGAACCTGCTTGTTTTTTTTTAGCAAATGAATCGAACCTGCTTGTTGGTTGTTGGTTGTCTTGATGGGCCCTGCTGGACTCTTTTTTGTTGAGCCGACAAATTATAGTTTAGGGGTATGTTTGAGGAAACGGGCTGTGCCTGGTCGACCATGAGGACAAGATTGATTTTCGTGGGCCTCCTATCGTCGGTTTAAGGCCTTATTTAGATGTCTTCAAAATTCCAAAACTTTTTGAAATTGGTTCATTTCTTTTTTGGAATTTTGGAACTAAACAATTCTTTATAATTTTTAAATTTAAAGATTTGGATGTGAAGTTTAGAGTCTTTTACCTCTCACCCAAGGCCACTTTTTGGAGTTTTGAAGGTAAAGATTCGTATGTAAAGTTTACACAATGTAGGCCCCCCTTTGGTTTGTGGGTGAAACACAGGTGAATGGTAGGAATTGTTCCTATAGGAAATGATGACGTCACTGCCTTTGGATCACAGGTGAATCCGCCAGGAAAGTTTCCTTAGGAATCGATTCCTATGGCAAATTTCGGGAGGAATCGGTGCATGAGCTCGGACGTCATGGAATGATTCCTGGGGCGAAAAATCACGAGCCCACGCCTCTCGCCTCGTCGCGCGCCGCGGAACAGAGGGAAGAGGTAGAGCGGCGGCGACTACGCTTGGGCCCGCGCCCGCGCACGGAGGGCGACCGGCGCACCGTCGGGCTCCGCTCAACACCGAGGAAGCGACAAGGGGCCTGCCCTGTAGCGGCAGAGAGAGCCGAGGGGGCGGGCCCCCTGTCCCTCGTCGTCTCCCTCGGTCGCCCCATGAAACTGCCGTCGCTCCATCGCCTCCTCCGAGATCCGGCCGCTAGGCGCCTGCGGGAGAATGGGCGGACCCGTTGTAGTCAACGCGGCGACGCGAGGCCATGGCGGATCCGTGGCCACCGGTGCGGATCGGTGGATCCGCCATGGCGGCGCCCTGGGAAGAAAGAGTAGCGCGTCGGTCGCTGTCCGCCGGCGGCCGTTCCGTGCACGCGTGTGTGTTCCGGATGGAGAGAGGCGCTTGGGGAACGAAGCCCATATGCTCTGGGAACAAGCGGGCCATGTGCTCTGTTTTTTAAGGCCAGTCTCAATGGAGAGTTTCACCTCCCGGTTTTCCAAGATATGAAACTTTGATATGAAATAGACGCGTCTCCCTCAATGTATAGTTTCATTGCACAGTTTCATAGGCTTAAGGGTCCCACAACCTCTCTCTTATTGCATGGTTTAATTGCATAGTTGCATGATGAAACTCTATTTGTGTCTCAATGGGGGTTTCACACAGTTTCCAACGCATGTGAAAAAGCCCAAAAGGTTTCACCATGGTGAAACTCTTTCCTTCTCTCTTCTAAGAGTTTCATGCAAAAAGTGAAATTTTGCTGATGTGGCGCTGCATTTAATGTGCATGAAACACTCATGAAACCCCCATTGAGACTGGCCTAATATAATCACGTGCTTTCCTTTGTTTCTCCAGCTCCAACCAAAGACTAGTGGAGACACAAATTTCCTTTGGTTTCAGTCCCGTAGGAATCGAGTAGCTGCCAACACGTTTCCTAAGATTTTCCTATTCCTATCCTGTACCCATCCAGAGATCCAAAGGGGGCCGTAAAGTTTTGAGAATATGTCTTGTGGCATTTATTGGAATGTCCCTTCAGCAAAAGTATCGCTTCAACTCGCTGTAATGTCCCTTCGGTAGGCCGGTCTTTCTCTCAAAAAGGTACTAATGCAAGACGTGCACGGCGTGCCTTCCACGTTCGTATCCATTGCGCTCTGCAGAGAGCAACCCATCAAGCATCAAACCAGTCAGTTCAGGGTTCTGTACGAGGCCGTGAACGCGCCTATACTTCTGTGTCGACATAACGAAGTTTAGGGCCTCTTTGGCTCAAGGGTGAACCATAGGAATTTCACAGGATTTCATATCCTAAGGAATATTTCCTACCCTGTCCTTTGGTTGGTATGAGAACTCAGGAAAATTTCCCATAGGAATGCAATCCTATGGCTGATTCCAGAGGGAAAAAAACATGAGCTCAGACCTCTTGGAAAGAATCCTGGCGCGAAAGACAATCGCTCGCACGCTCCGTTCAGCTTTGTTCGCGCGCTCTCCGTTGAGCTCCTTCCTTTGTGGCGTGACTTTCCCTCCACTACGTGCCACATAAGCGGGCAACAGGTGGCGTCCGTCCGCCGTGTTCGTCCACGCGAGGCTCGTCCTAGCCCGGCAACCGCACGCCTGCCCCATCGCTGCCAGGCCACCGCCCCCCCCACCCCCAACGGTGGAGATCGAAGGAGAAAGGGACGGGCGGCGAGGCTGCAGCCGGCCACCGGCGGCGGCGGGGGACCAGGTGGTGGTGGGCGACCCGGAGTCCGCGGCATCGGCATCGAGGAGGCGGAGGGCCGCGAGAGCCTCAGCCGGTTCTTCGAGGACGTCAAGGGCGTGGACGAGGACTTGCGCGGTCTGGGTTCCTGCGGCGGCCGCTGCGATCGGCGTCTGAGGAGAGCAAGACCGCGCCACGGCGCCAGCGCCGTCAAGGTCTCCACGCCCGCATGGACGCTGACGTCGACCAGGTGCTCCACCGCACCAAGGCCTTCAAGAGCAAGGTCCTCGGCTGCAGCCGGGATCCTCCACCGACCGCACACGCTCCTCCGTCGTCACCGGACTCGGCAAGAAGCTCAAGAGACCACCATGAATTACTAGATTAGCACCTGGGGAGCATGGATCTGGGTTTGGCTTGAGCTGATTTGGGCTCGGTTAGCAGATCAGCTCGGGGGAAGAGCGGTGGCGTCGTCGTATGTTGGAGGGGGCAGGACGGGTGGGTGGCTAGAGGTAGCAGACGAGAGGGATGCCAAAGGATGGGTGGGTGGGCCCCTCTTTTTTTATTTTTATTTGACATGTGCACTTCAATTCCTGAGAGCGGTGCCAAAGGGCTTTTTTTTGTTGTTACTGTTCATGTAGGATCGGACGAATCGCCACCTGGAATCCTCTGAATTTCCTATTCCTATCCTGGATGGTTCCTACCATCCAAAGGGGGCCTTAACCAAATTCAGAGTAAATAGTATTATTATCTATAATTAATCTAATATACTAGTTTGTATCATGACAGACGGTGGCGGCACGACAAAGAAAGAGAGAAGTGAATTTTTTTAAAATAATAACAAGTTGGTCTCGTGTTAAAATGTTATCCTATTTTACATGATCTCAACCTTAGCAGTCATGTTCCCACGAAGGAACAAGAACGTAGAACAAGAACAAAAACTTAGGTAATAATTTTATAGAAGTAACTTTGGAACGCAATTCTCTATGAATCGAGAATGTGGACAATAAGACAATAGATGATCTTGCCTGCTAAGTCGTCAACTAAACATAAGACAATAGATGATCTTGCAGCTCTCATTTGAACACGAAATCAAGTCTCTCATGCCCCAAAAATGGGACCATATGCTTCTAATGGGATGTTTGGTTGCTGGGCATGACCTGCCATGCCTGTCATTAGGTTTATCACAACAATTTTATTAATTAGGTGTTTGGTTGATTGCTAACATTACACGTTTGCCACACCCACGGAGGCAACTCGCCACTGCGGGAGCTATTTCGCCGCCACGGCGCGCCAACGATTCGTGACGATGCGGGCATCGATTTGTTTCAGTGGATTGACCTAGCTGTCCCTGAGAGGACCAGCATATGCTGCAGATCGAGCACCTTGGCTTGCTAGTTGCAATCTGGCATGTATTCTCACCACCTATAGGGAGGTATAGTTTTTTTTTCTTGTTTGGTAACACCGTGAACATTAAGGTTGTGTTTGGCTAGGGCGCTGTGGTCGGGGACCTAAATATTGGGCCCCGAGACATTCTCCAAACCATGAGAACCCGCCCGGCCCATCAAGGCCCAAGTAAAACCCGGCCTGCCACCATCCTCGCTCTCAAGAACGGCCCAACGGGCGGACCCGAGCCAAAGCGCCACGGCGATACATGAAGCTGGAGTCGGCCTACAAGCGGCCCACAGGAGTCACCACGACGAAGGACACTGAGTAGTTGCTCAGATTAACTTCCAAGCCAGGTCTTTGACCAGCTTGTCTTCATCCATGAATCCACGACCAAACTGTCAGCAAGGAGCTCGCTACGCTCAGGAATGACAAGGTCATGAACCCTTACAAGACGGAGAACCAGAACGCTCCACATCATCACCAACCGACCCATGGCTCGGACTCAACCTAACCTCCGTCGCCCGCGGGGAGACACCGCTCTCCATCCTCGGGCATGGACTCCCGCCTCATCATGGGGTGGCTTAGCTCACCACCCTCGGGGCAAATCTCCGCCTCCGGCCCGAGGGGGAGACCCAGCTCTCAACCTCGGGCGAGGAAACCCAACCATCTCACCCTGGGTCGCCCCCCTCGAGCATGGGAGGTTCCACCTGGAGGAAGGGAAACAAATGCATTTAATGCGGTTGCGCGGCCAGCGAGGCGCCCGGGCCATCGATTACGCCAAGTCAAATCGGCCTGCCAAATCGCTCCCCAATCCGACTGATGGGACACAAAGCTGAGCCGGTGACGTATTACGCCGCCTAGCACGGGAAACCAGGACAACACTGTTCATTCCCAGAAACACCGCCAAGACGCCACATTGGGCGGACCACTCGGCGCATGACACGCCCACGGCCCGGCGTTCTCAGGGCCGCCCTCGCCATGCGGGTACGTGAGGGCGCCTCTCGGACCCTCGGGGCGCACCGGGGAAATGGCACGTCCCGCCATCGGATCGGGGCGTGTCTTCATCAAAGCGACATCCAAGACAACCGACCCTCGGCTGTGCACATGCAACAAGTGTAGCCTCGGGGAATTAGCCACCTAGGCACCCACGTATGTAAACATTATTTCCCTCTTCCTACTATAAAGGGAAGTAATGCCCCATTAGCGGGGAGTTCAACCAAAAATTCAACCCGGACAACCACCACCACCACCACGATCGTGGGGCTTGAGACCAGCTTCTCTCCCTCACGCCGCTTGTAACCCCTACTGCAAGCTCTCCTTTTGAGCGAGGTAACCACGAGCGAGGACACCACCAGGACGTAGGGCCCGTTGGCTGAACCAGGATAAACCCGCCGTGTCCGTGTCCATCTTGCGCTACGCCATTGGGGGAGGCACACGGCCTAGAAATTCTTTGTTGCGGCTCCCGAGGCACCACCGGCTCGGAACGCAGACGGTTGGCGCGCCCCCAGGGGACGCGGCGTGTGCAATCCACATCTCCATCAGCCCTCATGGCGTTCTCACCTTCATTTCTACCCTGCTTTCGCCCGAGTGCGAGCTCTGCGCGGAACACCGCTGTTCTTGGGGACGCTGGAGTTTGTGGCGCTCGGTCGCAACTATGAGATGATCCTCCTACCCGTCATGACGGCGGAAAGGAAGGCGGCGTCCCGATGCGGCGTGTCGCCATCACGGCCGCCCGCCGCGGCGAGCAAGGCGAACCCACCAACGCGCAAAGCGCATTCTCGCGACGGACTCCGGGTTCGACACGTACCCCGGTGCCGACTTACGGGAGGGTCCCCAGGAACCCTAGGCACCGGGAAGTTCCTTCCCCGGCGGTCGCCCGCGGCAGATGCCCAAGCCCTGTCGGCGGAGAAGCATCCAGCGGCAGCGGCACGGAGAGAATCCCGAAATCCCCGCCGGGGGAGACTTCATCGAAGCCGCCGCGAGGAGAGCGCGGGCTAGACCCCGTCGCCCCGCGGGCAGCTATCCCACAGCGATCACGCGGAAGAAACGCATCCGCCAAAGGATCTTGCAAGACCCGTCCCGCCTCCGCCCCTGCAGACACGATTGGGGCCCTGTCCCGATCTGGCGGAATCGCTCTACCGTCCGTAGAACGGGGAACTTCCTCCGCGCGTTCGGTGCTCCCGGGCACCGACGATGAGGGCGACTATTATGACCCTACACGGGAATGCTTCAACATAGAGATCGGCAACAAGATGGCCCGCGTCACCGACATCTCCGACGAGGATGAGGCGGACGTACCGCCGCCACGATGGGCCGTGGCCGCGGCACCCGGGCGGCTCGCCCCTGTTCGCCTGTGGCGGTACCGACGCCTGCCGGCCAGAATGCGCAGCTACGAGATCTGCAAGCCGGGATCCGTGGAGTCCGCCGCGACCGGCGGCGGAGCGGGGAACATCCAGCGGGGAGCAAGCTCGGCGGGGCGGGCCGGGGCGTCCCATACTCGCGGCGGCGGTGGGCGCAGACGGACCCGGCCGGTGCCTCCACTTCCCGACGTGGTGGCCCCGTTCAAGCGAGCTCAGCCTCAGCGTGGCGGCGCCATGTCTTGGTGACGCGAAATGCCCGAACCCTCCACCACCGAGGAAGGCGCATTCGTGAAGGCCTTGACATCTCCTTGACGGGGGCATCCGAACAGCGGCGCGGAGAGCTCCGCTTCCCCGGACTAGGCCGCGACGTCCACGGCGACGGGGAGGAGTCCGGGCAAAGTCGGCGGGGCTCGGTCCGACCCAGGCGAGCCGAGCCTCGGCAAGGCGGTCCAGAGCGCCCTAGTCGACAACCGCGGCAACCGCCCGTGCGGGAGCGCATAGAAGACCCTCGCCGAGACTATAACCAAGGCGCCCCCCGACCTCGGAGAAGAAATCGGCGACAATGGGCACACCACGGGGCGGCTCACCTCGGGGCGACCGACGGGACGAAACGCACAAGCGCGCCGGGAAGACCGAGGGTGCTCCCGGATCCCCCCGCCCTGAGGCTTTCACAAGGGATATCGGGAGGGCACCACTTCCAGCGGCGCTTCAGGCCTCCCGCCACATCGAAAGTACTCGGGAGAGACTCATCCCGAAGTATGGCTGGCCGACTATCGGCCGGCATGCCGGGTTCTTGAGGCACACGATGATAAAGTAATAATCAGAAATTTGCCCTGTACCTCTCGGACTCGGCTTGGGCCTGGGTGGAACTCCTTCCACCGGACCTCATATCAAAGCGGGCGGACTTGGAGAGAACCTTCCGAGGGAACTTCCAGGGGCACATACCGCGCCCGGGTAACTCATGGGACCTCCAAACTGCCGCCAAAATCGACGAGTCCTTGCGACGACTACATCCAGCACTTCTCCAAACAACGGACCGAGCTCCCTAACGTGACGGATTACGACGTCATAGGGGCCTTCTTGGCCGGCACCACTTGCCGTGACCTCATGAAGAAGCTAGGGCGCTGGACTCCAACCGAGGCAAATGAGCTGATGGACATCGCCACCAAGTTTGCTAGCGGAGAAGAGGCCGTCGGGGCTCTGTTCAATCGGGGCTCGGGCCGAGGGAAGCGCAAGGAAGAGGAACGAGAGGGGTCCCGGCCTCGGAAGGCAAGAAGAAGAAAAAAAGAATAAGAACCGCAAAGGCAAGGGCCAAGCCCTCGACCGGCTGGCAACGAAGATCTGGTGGCCGCGGTCGACCGCAAAGGGAAAGAAGTCCCGAACTCCATCATCACGGACAACGGAACCAACTTAGTGGGAAAGAAGTTCCTCGACTTTTGTGATGACTCACGGCATCCGGGTTGACACTTCAGCCATAGTCCACCCGAGGACAAATGGTCAAATGGAGCGTGCCAATGGCATGATCTTGCAAGGCCTCAAGCCGAGGATCTTCAATCACCTGAACCCAATGCGGGAAGAGGTGGTACCGGGGAGCTACCATCGGTTCTATGGAGCCTTTGCACGACAAAAAAAGTCGAGCCACGGATTCACCCCATTCTTTTCGGTCTATGGAGCCGAGGCAATCTTGCCCACGGACATTGAATATGGGTCCCCGAGGCCGTAAGCCTACACCGAGCAAGGCAACCAGCGTGCAAGGCAAGACTCCATTGACCAAGTTGATGAGGCCCGAGACGTCGCGCTTACGCATTCACAAGATACCAGCAAGCCCTTCGCAAGTATCACGCCAAGCGACTGAAGCCTCGGGAGTTCCAAGTCAATGACCCCGTACTCAAGCTGAAGCAAGACAACAAAGGACGCCACAAGCTCACACCACCTTGGGAAGGGCCATATTTCATCGCCCGAAATACTAAGGCCCGGAACCTACAAGTTAAGGAACGAGAAGGGCGAAGTCTACTCCAACGCCTGGAACATAGAACAGCTACGTCGCTTCTACCCTGAACCCCGCACATAAAGTTAAACACTTAAGTTTTTCGCTCAATAAAGGATCTACATCTTTTATGAAGAACTTCTTGTGCATAACTCAAAGGAGTCTTAGCCTCGTCCGGCACAAGGCTAAAACTCCCTCGGGGGCTACGGGGGGACCCCCTCGGGGGCCCCCTCCTCATCTTCTTTTTTTCAAAACTTTTTTCAAAGAAAAGGTTCTCTTGCGCACGCTTCGGATCAATCGTTTAAGTTACAAAGGTCGCACACGCACAAATCCTAAGTGAGGTAGCCGAGCCAAACGGACCGCCCCCAGTGGCATCCGTGCTCACTACCTCGCGAGCGGAGAAAGCAAGCGACCTAGCCACACAATAAATGAGAAGTCCGAGAAACGCAACACAATCATAAACGCACCCTTACAGGTCACGGGCCTCGGGCAGCACCATTGTTTATGTACACATTTTCTTACAAGCTTAACTTCTTCATACAAGGGGAGTTCGGGGGGCATCACGAGCACCACCCACCGGGGCAACATCCTCGGCGGCGGCATCCCTCGGAGCGGGCGTTGGACCCGTCGGCGCATCCTCGGAGACGGCGTCCAAAGATCTCCGTGTTCGCCTCATAGCTTGACTCTATGGGGAATACGGAGGACACACCTCGTCTTCAAAACGGGAGGCCAGCCGAGTCGCGGCATCGTCCACGAAGTCGTACAACTCCTTGGTCCAGGCGGCGTCGGCAGCGGCCTTCTCGGCGGGGTCAGTCACGTCCTCGTCATCGGAGCCGAGGAAGAAACTAGCCGCGACGTTGTCCAACACCTCGGGCGCCACGGAGAAGTGTGAGCAGAACACCGCCATGCATGTCCGCACGCCAGTTCGGAAGGCGTTCCGAAGCTCTGACCTGAGGAAGCCGCCCACGGTGCTCAAGTGACTACGCGCCGAGGGCCCGACCTCCAGGTTGTCCGCCCCGAAGCGGCGGATGAAGTCTGACAGCGCCTCTTCCAGCTCCTGGTATGACTTACGCTCCCTGCTCCAGGCCACGGGCAAGCGTAGCCGCGTTCTCCACGGCCTCGGTGCGGACCTTCTCGCCTCGGCGACAAGCACCAAGATGATGTCAACGAGATGAAGGGATCAAAGACGGTGGAACTTACCGAGGGAGAAGACATACCTTGGCACTTCAGCTGCCAACCCAGCATCGCGCCATGCTCATCCGCGAGCAACCTTTGGAGCTGGTCCTTCTCCTTCCTAAGGGGTTCCCCCTCGGACACCAGCTCCCCGATGCGGGCGTTCAAGGCGTCGCACACATCCGCCTGCCTCTTCGCCTCCTCCGGGGATTTGTCCCGCTCGTCGTTGGCCTCCCGAGGGCTGGAGGGGCTGCTTTTCGGCGTCCTCAAAATCTTGGCTCATCCGAGCCATTTCAACCCCCGGCACTGTCGGCCTCGGACCTGGCCTTGACGAGCTCTGCCACCAGGGCCTGTCACTGAGACTCTCTCTCCTCGGCAAGAGCGAGTAAGCCGGGGACGTCTCGCTCTAGGCTGGATCAGGCTTCACCCGCGTCTGCCCAAGGGCGTTCCAGTTCGGGGCGTTTCGGCGAAGGAGCTCGGACTTCTCCTTGGCAAAGCGCGGAGGCTCTGCAACAGGGACACCACAGTGCGGCGCATGCACAAAAAAAATGCAGCAAGAAATAGCAGCCAAGACACTCACCGCGTCGGCCTCGGCGAGACGCCGGGTTATTGCGTCGGCCCGATCTTCGCAAGGCCGTCTGCGGCCCAATGGCGGATCTGCTCATGAGTCCTCCACGCCAGGACTTCGAGGCGGTCGTCGATCACCATGGCGGCCGGACCCCGGGCGCATCACCCAAGGTCATGGGAGGACCGCCCGGCGTCGGCTCCATGGGGAATATCGCCTCCACCGGCAACGCCCGCGGCTTCGAGAACCCGGACCAATAGAAGTCCGAGGGGTCCTTCGGTCTTGACCACGGGCACTGTCCTCACCATCGTCGAAGACGACGGCTCGCCAAGGGCTGCGTCTAGCCCGGGCGCGTGGAGCAACGGGAAGTCGGGGTTGTACTCCTCATGAGCCTGGACCAGCCGGAGCCGGGCGCATGCGGGGCCTTCGCGTCTCCGCCGCCCCCAAAGAGCTCCTCCACGGGAAAACTCCCCCACAAAGGAGCTTGGCTCCTCGGGAGGGGCGGCCTCATCATAAGTCCCCTCGAACGGCCCCGAGTGCTCCAGCGCCGAGCTGGCGTCGTGCGGCCCGATCGAGCCCTCCAAGTCGATCACCATCGGCTGGGCGGATGACCCGCCATCACCTCCATGGACTTGCCCCACCTCGGAAGGGGAAGTCTCGGCCATCCGGCTCGGGCCCAATCCCTCCTGAGGCTCGGGGGCTAACGCTTCCGGGAGAGGCAACACCACAAGAGGCCCCGACGCAGACGGGGCGATGTCTCGATGGGATGGCCCCCGGCTCTGGGCCCCGGCCAATGCCTGCGCACTGGCCTTCAGGGCCTTCTTAGTGTGCAAGGCCAGAGTGAGGGCCCCCCGCTTCCTGAAGCCAAGAACACATCAGAAATAAGCCAAAAGATATAAGAAGAGAAGCCGAACAGCGAAAGCACAAAGGGACTCACGAGGCCCGAGGGATCGCCTTGGGCGGAGCCGAGGCGAAGGAAGGCTGCGACACAGGCGTTGCACTTGACGCACGGGGTCGTCTCCCCCATGGCTTCCGTATGCACGGGGCCGGTTCGAGATGGGGAGTCACCGGCTCTTCATCCCGAGCCGCACTCTGCACGGCCGCCGGCACCCACTTCGGGAAGCGACGGCCCTTCCCTCCGAGCCGCACTTCGCGGCGCCGAGGTATCCACGTCGGGTAAAACCTTGGGGCCACCGGTGGTCCCGAGGCCTTGGCGGGAAGGACCCTCGGGCGCGCTAGTCCCAGCTTCCTCCGACGCCTCGGGCTCGTAGCGAAGCCCCGATTAAGTCGGCAACCCCAGGGCTCGGGCCTGACGAGCCTCCTGATCATCATCTGACGAGTTCACGATGAACTCGTCCTTCTCCTCATCCTCGTCCTCCTCGGTGGTCGAGGTATCGAGCGACTAGCCCCGCCTCTGCTTGCGGCCCGGCGGTTGGCGCGAGCCATTCCTCTTCTTCCTCTCCTCCTTCTTCAACGCCAGTGCCCTCTCCCGCTCGTTCCGAGCACGGTTCGGCAGCTCGGCGCGTGGCATCCGGATCGGGCACGCGGGGAGGAGGGAGTCGTGATAGTTCAAACGACCCTGCAAGGAGATGGAATAAGAACCACCGCGACGGGAGCATGGCGCAACAAGACAATACAGAACGCTGAAGCCAAAGGGCACTTACCAAGGAGATGTACCCACGGGAGGGGCGCATAGCGATCCTCGGGACATCGGTCGGGGCGTTGGACCCCAATGCCTCCTTCACCCTCTTGGCCAGGCCATCGGTGGAAAGCAGAAGGGACGACATCCGAGACTCCTCAAGACCAACAGCCGAGGAGGTCATCTGGTACATACACAAAGGGTGAGCCATCAATGGCAACACCCAACGCCGATGAAAAGCAGCAACCACGGCCGCTGCGTTCACGCCCTCTTCTCGGAGCCGCATCACCGCCTGCCTCAGGCCCTCCAGCCGGGGCTGAATCGCCGAGGAGGGACCCCAGAACCACTTCTCCGAACGCTGCTTGAGAACGCGCCCGGTGTACGCGGGAAGCTCATTCCCGTCATTGCGGAGGTAGAACCACTGGTCCTGCCACCCTTTGTTGGAGGAGGTGAGCTTGGAAAGGATGTACCCATCAGCTCGGCTCGGCCTCGTCTGCTCCGATCGGACTTGGAGCGCGCAACCCCCGACGCGCAACGCCCTTCGTAGCCCACCCTTCGCCACTGAAGCAGTGGTGATGTCCGCCTTAAAAAACCACAACCAAAGGTCCCAATGCGGCTCGATCCCCAGGAATCCCTCACAGAGGGTGACAAAGATGGCGGCCTAGGAGACCGAGTTTGGGGGCAGATGGTGAAGCTCAATGTCGTAACAATGGAGGATCGCACGAATGAACCGCCCCCGCGCATCCCGAACCAGCGCCGATGAAGATCGATCAGGCTCACCACGTAGCCATCGGGAGGGTTAGGCTCCTCCTCGGTCCAATCCAGGACTATCCACTCCGACCGCTCGGCGTTGGTGCGGGGACGAAGAAGCCCTTCCTCGACTAGGCGCTGAAGCTTCTCCTCCGTCGCCGACGTTCTCGGCCACGGCTCAGCATCGAGCACCTCCCGCGTGTTGTCGCCGCCACCAGTTGCGCCATGGATGAACGGGAGGGCGAGGAACGGTGACCGCCGACAACACCGCTCGCACGAGCACAAGGCAAGTGGATCTCTCCCTCAATCTCTCCTTACCCTTCTCTCTATTTCCTAATTGCTGCAGCAAGAAGGCAAGGAGGCGATAGCAAGAACAAAGGAGCAACCGTACGCCGCCGCCCGGCGACCCCCGAATTTATAGGGAAGGGAAGGCGAACCGCCCGCCTGGGCAAATGAACCGACGCTTGGAATTGACGGCCCACGATGGAACGGGAACCGCTCATCCAACGGCTCGACCACGCCAGAACCGTCAATCAAGAGCATTAATGCACCTCAACGGTGCTCTCGACACCGCCCCGACAAGTGCCACGGGGCCACATCCCATCGGATCGGAACCGTCACGCCGCCTCGGGCGCGGCGAGGAGACGCCTCGTCTTCCATTCGGGGGTAAAATCGTCCGGCCGTCCATATCCGGCGGGCGCCCGACCCTAAGGGGCAAAAAGTCGAGTCCGATGGTGGTTCCCGCCCCCTGGCGGGGACCGATCGAGCCTCGGGTTTACGTTCCAGAGGTTGCCAGGCTGGGCCCCATGGGGTTTCTACAGATCGCCTCGGGATAACCCGAACCAGGGGGACGGGATGGAAATGCACAACGGCTATACCCGACCCTCCGGGGCTCGGGATTTCTGATCGTGTTTAAGACCCTTGGTGCTGTTTATAGAGATCTCCCATCCGTGGGAGGCCTACAGGCCCTCGGGGGGAAAATCATGAGCCCACGCCTCGCCTCTCGTCGCGCACGCCGAACAGGGAAGAGGTAGAGCGACGACGACTGCGCTTGGGCCCCGCCGCTACGGAGGGGCGACCGCGCACCGTCGGGGCTCGCTCAACACCGAGAGCAGCAAAGGGGGCCTGCCCTGTAGCGGCAGAGAGAGAGAGCCGGGGAGCAGGCCTGTCCCTCGTCGTCTCCCTCCGGTCGCCCCATGAAACTGCCGTCGCTCCATCGCCTCCTCCGAGATCCGGCCGCTAGACGCCTGCAGGAGAATGGAGCCGGACCCCGTTGTAGTCAAGCGGCGACGCGAGGCCATGGCGGATCCGTGGCCACCGGTGCCGGATCCGGCGGATCCGCCATGGCGGGCGCTGGGAAGGAAGAGCGCGCGTCGGTCGCTGTCCGCCGCGGCCGTTCGTGCGCGCGTGTGTGTTCGGATAGAGAGAGGCGCTTTGGGGAACGAAGCCCATATGCTCGGGGAATGAAGCGGGCCATGTGCTCTGTTTTTTTAATATAATCACGTGCTTTCCTTTGTTTCTCCAGCTCCAACCAAAGACTAGTGGAGACACAAATTTCCTTTGGTTTTCAGTCCCGTAGGAATCGAGTAGCTGCCAACACGTTTCCTGAGATTTTCCTATTCCTATCCCTGTACCCATCCGAGAGATCCAAAGGGGGCCGTAAGGTTTTGTGAATATGTCTTGTGGCATTTATTGGAATGTCCCTTCAGCAAAAGCATCGCTTCAACTCGCTGTAATGTCCCTTCGGTAGGCTGGTCTTTCTCTCAAAAAGGTACTAATGCAAGACGTGCACGGCGTGCCTTCCGCGTTCGTATCCATTGCGCTCTGCAGAGCAACCCATCAAGCATCAAACCAGGTCGGTTCGGGGTTACAGACGAGGCCGTGAACGCGCCTATACTACTCGTGTCGACATAACGAAGTTTAGGGCCTCTTTGGCTCAAGGGTGAACCATAGGAATTTCACAGGATTTCATATCCTAAGGAATATTTCCTACCCTGTCCTTTGGTTGGTATGAGAACTCAGGGAAAATTTCCCATAGGAATGCAATCCTATGGCTGATTCGAGAGGGAAAAAAACATGAGCTCGAGACCTCTTGGAAAGAATCCCGGCGCGAAAGACAATCGCCGCACGCTCCGTTCAACTTTTGTTCGCTCGCTCTCCGTTGAGCTCCTTCCTTTGTGGCGTGACTTTCCCCTCCACTACGTGCCACATAAGCGGGCAACAGGTGACGTCCGTCCGCCGTGTTTGTCACGCGAGGCTCGTCCCTAGCCGGCAACCGCACGCTAAGAAATGAGAAGAGGTTTTGCTAGCTAAAGCCACTAGATGAGAAGAGGTTTTGCAAGCTAAGAAATGAGTTGAACATCCTTGACTTCTCAAATATGAGTTGAATGCACCTCACTATCATGACATGCCCCTTCATCAAGCAAAGCAAAGGTATCATTGTTTGGCATGGCATTCATGATAACTAAGGACTTGTTAGAACATATAGACATATAACTTGTGCCTTTGGAAGCATTCATGGAAAATAAAAGGATTTCAATGTATGTATGCCATCACTATTGCTCTTTATGATTGTTTGATCTAGTGATGACATATGACATGTTTATGAGCTTGCAACCTCAAGTGTTGAATTTGGCTATCTTTTCACACATATACTTCAACATAGGCAAGATAACCCTTGTCATGAGGTGTGAAGAAGCTTGTCTTTGGTTCAAACCGAAATATATGTATGACAAGTGATCCAAATTTGACCAAATTTGAGTACTATTCTCTCTTCCAATACACAACATGGTCATACCTTTTGTGGAAATTGTCGACAAAGGGGAGAGATTAGTGCATGAAAGGTTTTGAAAAATTTAAAAATTCCACATGTTTTTGAGAAGGTTTTTGAGTGGTTCTCATGTGGTTCATGAGTTAACAAGTGGTTCACACAAGTAGGGGAGCAAGCTCATAGACAAGTTGTTGCATTTGGTTGTGCACTAACATATGACTTGCTCATTGCACATGTATTTAAATTTCATATACATGCTTGTGTGGTGTATGCTAGTTCTCACATGATTGATTCACTAGTGGTTGATAACTAGCATGCATAGGAGTAGCTAGATTTTCTAAATTCCGCTCTTAATTCAAGTACCTTGCTCTTAATGTGATCTCACGTGGTACTTTGAGTTTTGATGAAAATCTAGTTACCTTGGTGCTTGTATGGTGAAAATGGCGCAACTCCGATTGGTATCACGCTTCAAAGGTCCATTTCTTTCACCTTAAGCATCATTTTGGTAACATAGCTCACCCTCAATTTCAATACTCATACATGTATGCAATGCTTCGTTCCAAACTCGTGGCATACATGTAGGGGAGCTCATGCTACCAAAACCGAACTATGATGATTGTCCAATCCTATGATTGTAAGCAAAATGCTTGGACAACCGTTGTATGTTCAAAAACATTAATCATAAAACCTTTATGCGGGTTGTCACCAATTACCAAAAAGGGGGAGATTGAAGATCTCTAGTTTGGTTTTGGATAATTAGTGACACCTAAGGACTAATCTCTCATTGCTAAGTGTTTGACATGTATGGAGATTGGTCGTGCCGGAGTTGGTGCAAGATGATCATGGAGGATGGATCGAGGTGATCCAAAAGATGATCAAGCATGCAACCCGGTGGAGTTTCGGAGAACAAAAGTCCCAAGGCAAAGGTATAACCATAGGGCTTTTGGTTTCACACCCAAGACACCATAGAGGGTGTGGGTGGTTATAGGATCGATAAGCCGTACTATAAAGAGGGGAAAACTTTTAGGTACATATCGATCCTCACGTGCCTTTAGGTTCAAAATTCATATGCGTGCATTCTAACCTAAAGTGCTAACTCCGTCCTTGTCGGAAATGGTTTCGATAATGCTAACACATGGTGTCGAGGTGTTCTTCTGGCGTGTCGGCAACAAGAAACAAGTGACGGAAGTCGGTTTGGAGCAAAGGCGAAGAAACGATTTTTAACTTTTCGCGGCTCGGGCGTGTGACCGGACGCACCGACGGAAGCTGGTCGGAAGTGACCGGACGCTCGGTCGAGTGCGTCCCGCGAGAGCTCTGCATTCGGCTCGGGCGTCGACGGGTGACCGGACGCACCGACCGGATGCGTCCGATCGTGGATCGGACGCCGCAGCCGGATCGCGTCCGATCGCGGCCGGAAGCACCGATCGGACCCGCGGCCGGGGCGCCGAGGAGCTGGGGTTTGAGTCACTGTTCGGGGTTGTCGGTTGTGACCGGGACCCACCGACCGGACTCACTGGTGAGTCCGGGATGGTGCGTCCCGTCAGCCGCGCGAAAACCGTGGGTTTCCTCCCCCAACGGCCACATTTCGTGGTGTGGGGTATTTATACCCCCCTTGGCTGCCTCTTGCTCTCTCTCTTGGTCATTTGAATCACTCCTAACACCTTTGAGCAAGCAAGCAAGCCTCCCTCCTCTCTCATTCTTGATTTGAGCTTCATTCTTGAGAGAAGAAAGATCCAAAGTGCATTGCATTGTGTTCTTGCATCTAGAGGCACTTGGGGATCGTGTTGTGACGGTGGATTTCCCGTTACTCTTGGAGGCACCGCTCCTAGCCGGCTTGGTGAAGTGGTGGAGTTGTTGGCAAGAAGAGGAGATTGTTTCTTGGCCACCTCCGGTTGGTTTGTGAGAGGATTACACACTCCTCGTCGGGAAGACAAAGTGCAAGGAATACATTGCTCGTGCTTTGGGTACCTCACTTGGTGTGTGGTGTGTTGAGGCTAGCAAGGGCACCGCCTAGCTCAAACATCACCCTTGTGTTGGTCGGCACAACCGGAGAGTAGTTGTCGGTGTACAACGAACTCCGGGTGAACAAATCGACTTGTTCATTGCCTCTTGTGTGGATCATCACCTTCGAGTGATTGATTGGTTTTTCATCTTCCCGGTGATTGGTTGACATCCTCTACAAGGCGGTATAACAAGCCTCTCACTCTTGCATTACTTTCCTAAGTTTACTTTGAGTAGAGAGCTAGCTTTGCCTTGTGTAGTTGTTCTTGCTAGCATAAGGTTCATATTAGGATTGTTCATTAGCTAGAGTAGTGACATAGACTTTGTGTGGACTAGAGATCATAGAATTATTTAGTCTTGTCACTAGAAGGCTTGCTTGACCATTAGAGCTAGTGCAAACCGCTTTACGCCGTGTTTTATACTAATCGGTTTGTTTAGTTGAGCTTGTAGAAAATTTTTATAGGCTATTCACCCCCCCCCTCTAGCCATCTAGGACCTTACAAGTGGTATCGGAGCCGTGGTCACCATATTTGAAGGCTTAACAACCTTGGTGTGATAGTATAGCAACCATTGTGTTCAACAATGTTGGGGGAAAGCCTACTTTCTTTGATGGGGTCAAGAATTTTGACTATTGGAAGAGATGCATGAGAATGTACTTGGGATCAATCAATGACCAAGTATGGGAGGTCACCGAGAAGGATTATGTCATCCTTGATCCTACCAACCTCACCAACACCGACAAGATCAATAGACAATGCAACACAATGGCATTGAGCATATTGTACAAGGGAATGGATATCAAGGTGTTTGAAAGCATCAAGGATCTTGAGAAGGCAAGCGAGGTATGGGAGAAGCTTTGAGAGATCTATGAGGGCACCAAAGTTGTGAAAAGTGCCAAGCTATATGTTCTCAAGAGTGAATTTGAGAATTTCAAGATGAAGAAAGATGAGAGCATCCCGGATACATTCCATAGGCTCCAAGTGATTGTGAATGATCTCAAGGCACTAGGAGTGAAGACCTTGGATAGAGACTTTGGGCACAAATTTTTGATGTGCTTGCCCAAGAAGTTTGCTATGTTGAGGAAGTTACTCTTTAGAGATGGATTGAACACCATGACACCTAGTGACTTGCTTGGAGAGGTACTAACCGATGAGCAAGTTGATAGAATGGAAGATGAGGTGGAGATGGAAGATGACAAGAACAAGAAGGTTGTGGCATTCAAGGCCGCCACCACCACATCAAGGCAAAGGGCAAAGCTAAAGCTCAAGAAGAAGAAGATGAGGAAGTCAATCTTGATGAGATTGATCAAGAATTTGCCATGTTTGTGAGACACTTCAACAAGGTTTTGAAGAACAAGAAGTTTGGCCAAGGCTCAAAGAGAAGAAATGATTCATCCAAGGGAAATGAAGAGCCAAGAAAATGCTTTGAATGTGATAGCCCTTATCACATCCTTGCCGATTGCCCAATCAAGAAAGAGAAGGAAATGCACAAGGCAAACAAAGGTGACAAGACCAACAAGAAGAGCAAGTCAATGACATTCAAGAAGAAAAGTGATGGTGCATTTGTTTGCTCTTGGGATAGTGATGGTTGATCCGATGAAGAGGAAGAAAAGCCCAAGGCCATGAGTGCAATTGGCCAACACAAGAAGTCATCCCTCTTCGGCTCTTCACCTTCATGCTTCATGGCTAAGGCCACTAAGGTATCATTGCATGAGCATGATGAACTAAGTGATAATGAAGTAAAATATGATAGTGATAGTGAAGATGATGATGATGATGAACCCACTAGAGATGACCTCTTAGAGATGCTTAAGCAAACTCATATCATGCTTAAGACTAAGGACAAGGAATGCAAAGCTTTGCAAAAGAGTGTAAAAACTCTTGAGCGAAACTTTAGTGAGCTAGAGGCCACCCATGAGGGTCTAAAGGAAGACCATGGGGAATTGGAGCTAGCTCATACAAGGCTTAAGAAAGCCCATGCCTTGCTCTTAGAAAAGAATGATAGAGCTTGCTCAATTATCAAGAAGGATGTTGGCTCAACATGTGACATTATAGATGAACCATTTATGGTTAATGTTGAAGAGTCATGCATTCCTTCCACATCCACATCAACCCACTCTATCTCTACTAGTAGTGATGGTTTCACTTGTGATGCATCATTGGTGGTTGAGAATGAGACTCTCAAAAGAGAGGTGGATGAGCTTACCCACGCCTTAGGGAAGGCATATGGTGGGGATGCCCGCTTGCTAAAGTGCTTGGGTAGCCAAAGGTTTTCCCTTAACAAGGAAGGCTTAGGCTATATCTCCAAGAAAGGCAAGAAGGCCTTTGCTACTCCAAAGCCTAGCTTTGTGAAGGGCAATGGTGCTTATTGCAATAGATGCAAGCAAGTGGGGCATCAAGAGCAAAAATGTGCTAAAATGAACATGAACAAGAAATCAATGAAAGTGCATTCCATATCTTATGATTCTTGTTATTTGCTTACCAAGGGTGAGAAGGGTGTCAAGGCAAGGTTCATTGGTACACCCATTGTTGGCCCAAAGAAGAAGGCAATTTGGGTACCAAAAGCTTTGGTTGCTAACCTCCAAGGACCCAAAGGCAAATGGGTACCTAAATATTATTGAATCCTTGTAGGTGAATTACAAGATTGGGGGCAACCATTGGATTCTTGATAGTGGGTGCACTCAACACATGACCGGTGATGCAAGAAAGTTCAACATCATTGATTCAACTCAAGATAATGGCAAGCCTATTACATTTGGTGATAGCAAGAGTGGCAAGATTCAAGGCATAGGCAAGATTGCAATAACCAATGACTTGACTCTATCAAATGTGGCACTAGTTGATATCTTGAAGTACAATTTGCTTTCGGTGGCATAAATATGTGATCTTGGTTACAAATGCATCTTTGGTGAAGATAGTGTTGAGATTGTGAGCACAAAAGATTCAAGCTTGATCTTCAAGGGAATTAGATTTGACAACCTCTACCTTGTTGATTTTGGTGCAAGTGAGACTCAAATTAGCACATGCTTGATATCTCAATCTAGCATGGGTTGGCTATGGCATAGAAGGCTTGGTCATGTGGGCATGAAGCAACTCAACAAGTTAGTGACACATGATCTAGTTAGAGGCTTGAAGGATGTTCACTTTGAGAAGGACAAGCTATGTAGTGCATGTCAAGCCGGCAAGCAAGTTGCCAACACTCATCCAAAGAAGAGCTTCATGAGTACTTGCAAGGCATTTGACTTGATCCACATTGACTTGTTTGGCCCAACCGCATACACAAGCATTGGTGGCAACAAGTATGGATTTATGATTGTGGATGACTACACAAGATTCACGTGGGTGTTCTTTCTCAATGACAAGAGTGATGTGTATTCATTGTTCAAGACATTTCTCAAGAGGGTGCACAATGAGTTTGATATTATAGTGAAGAAAGTGAGAAGTGACAATGGAAGTGAGTTCAAGAACACAAGAGTTGATGAGCTATGTGATGACTATGGGATTATGCATCAACTTTCGGCCAAGTACACACCGGAGTCAAATGGCCTAGTTGAGAGGAAGAATAGGACTCTCATTGAGATGGCAAGATCAATGCTTAGTGAGTACAAAGCAATCAACACCGCTTGCCACTACATCAATAGATTGTATTGCCATCCCATGGTGCACAAGACACCTTATGAACTATTGAATGGAAGAAAGCCAACAATTGCATACTTTAGAGTGTTTGGGTGCAAATGCTACATATTGAAGAAGGGTGCAAGACTTGGAAAGTTTGACAAGAGGTGTGATGAAGGTTTCCTACTTGGTTATTCCACCACAAGCAAAGCATATAGAGTGTGGAACAATTCAAGTGGATTGCTAGAAGAAGTCCATGATGTTGAGTTTGATGAAACCAATGGGTCCCAAGATGAAGATGAGAACCTTGATGATGTTAGTGGAACTCAATTGGTGAATGCTATGAGAGGCATGGACATTGGTGATATTAGGCCAACTCAAGTTGATGATGATAAAGATGAAGTGCAAATTACCCAAGCTAGTGGTGCTCAACCTCAAGATCAACAACAAGCTAGTTCATCATCTCAAGCAACAACAAGTGATCAACCAACCTCAAGCAATCAAGTTCCAATACTCCAAAGCTCAAGTGTTGCTAGAGATCACCCAATTGATCAAATTGTTGGTGACATTGCAAGTGGAGTTCAAACTAGAGGTAGACTAGCATCCTTTTGTGAACACTTTGCATTTGTGTCACAAGAGGAGCCCGAGAAGATTGGTGATGCCTTGAAGGATGAAGAATGGGTCATTGTAATGCAAGAATAACTCAATAACTTTGATAGAAACAAGGTTTGGGAATTGGTAGAGAGACCAAAAGACTACAATGTCATTGGAACCAAATGGGTTTTCAAGAACAAGCAAGATGAAGATGGCATTGTTGTGAGAAACAAAGCAAGACTAGTTGCACAAGGTTACACTCAAGTAGAGGGTCTTGACTTTGGTGAAACATATGCTCCGGTTGCAAGATTAGAGGCAATTAGAATACTATTGGCCTATGCATGTGCACACAACATCAAGCTCTATCAAATGGATGTCAAAAGTGCTTTTCTCAATGGCTTCATCAATGAGCTAGTGTATGTTGAGCAACCGCCCGGTTTTGAAGATTACCATCATCCCAACCATGTGTACAAGTTGAACAAGGCATTGTATGGGTTGAAGCAAGCACCTAGAGCATGGTATGAGAGGTTAAGAGACTTCTTGCTCAAGAAGGGATTCAAGATGGGCAAAGTTGACACTACTCTCTTCACCAAGAAGATTGGCAATGATTTGTTTGTCATGCAAATATATGTTGATGATATCATATTTGGCTCAACAAATCAAGAATATTGTGAAGAGTTTGCAAAGATGATGGCAAAAGAGTTTGAAATGTCTATGCTTGGAGAGCTAACATATTTCCTTGGTCTTCAAATCAAGCAAATGAAGAATGGCACCTTCATTAATCAAGGGAAATACATTAGAGACATGGTCAAAAGGTTTGGATTGCAAGATGCAAAGGGCATTAATACACCAATGGGTACCAATGGATCATCATTGGACAATGATGAAAGTGGCAATATGGTTGATCAAAGGTATTATAGGTCATTGATTGGAAGCTTACTCTATGTGACCGCTTCTAGGCCCGATGTGATGTTTAGTGTGGGCAAGTGTGCAAGATTTCAATCCTCACCTAGAGAGAGTCATCTCACCGCATCAAAGAGGATATTGAGGTATTTGAAGCACACACAAAATGTTGGGCTATGGTATCCCAAGGGGTCAAACTTTGAGCTTATTGGATATTCGGACTCCGACTATGGGGGATGCAAGGTTGATAGAAGAAGCACAAGTGGCACTTGTCAATTCCTTGGAAGATCTCTTGTGTCTTGGTCCTCAAAGAAGCAAACCGGTGTGACACTTTCAACCGCCGAGGCCGAATACATTAGTGCCGGTAGTTGTTGTGCACAATTGCTATGGATGAGATCAACTTTGAAGGATTATGGATTTGATTTCCATCATGTGCCTTTATATTGTGACAATGAGAGTGCTTGCAAGATGACACAAAACCCGGTCCAACATACAAGAACCAAGCACATTGACATAAGGCATCACTTCATAAGAGATCACCAACAAAAGGGTGACATTGCTATCCAACCTATTGGCACCGAAGATCAATTGGCCGATATCTTTACAAAGCCACTAGATGAGAAGAGGTTTTGCAAGCTAAGAAATGAGTTGAACATCCTTGACTTCTCAAATATGAGTTGAATGCACCTCACTATCATGACATGCCCCTTCATCAAGCAAAGCAAAGGTATCATTGTTTGGCATGGCATTCATGATAACTAAGGACTTGTTAGAACATATAGACATATAACTTGTGCCTTTGGAAGCATTCATGGAAAATAAAAGGATTTCAATGTATGTATGCCATCACTATTGCTCTTTATGATTGTTTGATCTAGTGATGACATATGACATGTTTATGAGCTTGCAACCTCAAGTGTTGAATTTGGCTATCTTTTCACACATATACTTCAACATAGGCAAGATAACCCTTGTCATGAGGTGTGAAGAAGCTTGTCTTTGGTTCAAACCGAAATATATGTATGACAAGTGATCCAAATTTGACCAAATTTGAGTACTATTCTCTCTTCCAATACACAACATGGTCATACCTTTTGTGGAAATTGTCGACAAAGGGGGAGAGATTAGTGCATGAAAGGTTTTGAAAAATTTAAAAATTCCACATGTTTTTGAGAAGGTTTCGAGTGGTTCTCATGTGGTTCATGAGTTAACAAGTGGTTCACACAAGTAGGGGGAGCAAGCTCATAGACAAGTTGTTGCATTTGGTTGTGCACTAACATATGACTTGCTCATTGCACATGTATTTAAATTTCATATACATGCTTGTGTGGTGTATGCTAGTTCTCACATGATTGATTCACTAGTGGTTGATAACTAGCATGCATAGGAGTAGCTAGATTTTCTAAATTCGCTCTTAATTCAAGTACCTTGCTCTTAATGTGATCTCACGTGGTACTTTGAGTTTTGATGAAAATCTAGTTACCTTGGTGCTTGTATGGTGAAAATGGCGCAACTCCGATTGGTATCACGCTTCAAAGGTCCATTTCTTTCACCTTAAGCATCATTTTGGTAACATAGCTCACCCTCAATTTCAATACTCATACATGTATGCAATGCTTCGTTCCAAACTCGTGGCATACATGTAGGGGGAGCTCATGCTACCAAAACCGAACTATGATGATTGTCCAATCCTATGATTGTAAGCAAAATGCTTGGACAACCGTTGTATGTTCAAAAACATTAATCATAAAACCTTTATGCGGGTTGTCACCAATTACCAAAAGGGGGAGATTGAAGATCTCTAGTTTGGTTTTGGATAATTAGTGACACCTAAGGACTAATCTCTCATTGCTAAGTGTTTGACATGTATGGAGATTGGTCGTGCCGGAGTTGGTGCAAGATGATCATGGAGGATGGATCGAGGTGATCCAAAAGATGATCAAGCATGCAACCCGGTGGAGTTTCGGAGAACAAAAGTCCCAAGGCAAAGGTATAACCATAGGGCTTTTGGTTTCACACCCAAGACACCATAGAGGGTGTGGGTGGTTATAGGATCGATAAGCCGTACTATAAAGAGGGGAAAACTTTCGTACATATCGATCCTCACGTGCCTTTAGGTTCAAAATTCATATGCGTGCATTCTAACCTAAAGTGCTAACTCCGTCCTTGTCGGAAATGGTTTCGATAATGCTAACACATGGTGTCGAGGTGTTCTTCGGCGTGTCGGCAACAAGAAACAAGTGACGGAAGTCGGTTTGGAGCAAAGGCGAAGAAACGACGAACTTTTTCGCAGCCCGGCGTGGCCGGACGCACCGACCGGGCTGGTCGGCCGGACCGACGCCCGGCCGAAGGCCCGGCGAGAGCTCGTGATTCGCTCGGCGTCGACGGGTGACCGGACGCATCGACCGGATCGCGTCCGATCGCGACCGGACGCCTGATTTACGGATGCGTCCGATCGCGACCGAAGCACCGATCGGACCCGCGACCGGACGCCGGAGGCTGGGGTTTGAGTCACTGCTCGGGTTGTCGGTTGTGACCGGACCCCACCGACCGGACTCACCGGTGAGTCCGGTCGCAAGGCGTCCGGCCAGCCGCGTAAAACCGTGGGTTTCCTCCCCAACGGCCACATTTCGTGGTGTGGGGTATTTATACCCCCTTGGCTGCCTCTTGCTCTCTCTCTTGGTCATTTGAATCACTCCTAACACCTTTGAGCAAGCAAGCAAGCCTCCCTCCTCTCTCATTCTTGATTTGAGCTTCATTCTTGAGAGAAGAAAGATCCAAAGTGCATTGCATTGTGTTCTTGCATCTAGAGGCACTTGGGGATCGTGTTGTGACGGTGGATTTCCCGTTACTCTTGGAGGCACCGCTCCTAGCCGGCTTGGTGAAGTGGTGGAGTTGTTGGCAAGAAGAGGAGATTGTTTCTTGGCCACCTCCGGTTGGTTTGTGAGAGGATTACGCACTCCTCGTCGGGAAGACAAAGTGCAAGGAATACATTGCTCGTGCTTTGGGTACCTCACTTGGTGTGTGGTGTGTTGAGGCTAGCAAGGGCACCGCCTAGCTCAAACATCACCCTTGTGTTGGTCGGCACAACCGGAGAGTAGTTGTCGGTGTACAACGAACTCCGGGTGAACAAATCGACTTGTTCATTGCCTCTTGTGTGGATCATCACCTTCGAAAGTGATTGATTGGTTTTTCATCTTCCCGGTGATTGGTTGACATCCTCTACAAGGCGGTATAACAAGCCTCTCACTCTTGCATTACTTTCCTAAGTTTACTTTGAGTAGAGAGCTAGCTTTGCCTTGTGTAGTTGTTCTTGCTAGCATAAGGTTCATATTAGGATTGTTCATTAGCTAGAGTAGTGACATAGACTTTGTGTGGACTAGAGATCATAGAATTATTTAGTCTTGTCACTAGAAGGCTTGCTTGACCATTAGAGCTAGTGCAAACCGCTTTACGCCGTGTTTTATACTAATCGGTTTGTTTAGTTGAGCTTGTAGAAAATTTTTATAGGCTATTCACCCCCCCCTCTAGCCATCTAGGACCTTACACATGGTGCGTGCCAGTCCATTCTCGTGGATCTGCCGAGCGAGGACGCAAATGCTCATCTCCAACACTTCCCGAGCTATGCGATACTATCGCCATCAAAGATGTCGCAGCAGACGCCATCGGGCGCCGTCTTTCCCTTCTCCCTCGTGGGGAAGGCGAAACAGTGGTTCTACAAGGACAAGGAAGTTGTCGTCACGTGGGCCAAGTGCTCCGCGGCGTTCCTCGCCAAGTTCTTCCCCATGGGCAAAACCAATGTCCCGAGGGGAAGAATCGCCAATTTCCGCCAGACATCAATGGAACCTATCCCTGAGGCGTGCGCGAGAGGCTGCAGGAATACATTCTCGGCATGCCCGCACCACGGGATGGAAAATCGGGCTGGTGCTCCGTAACTTCTACAATGGTCTCACGGCCATATCGGCGGGGCACCTCGACGCCGCCGCCGGTGGCGCATTTCTATCGCCACCATCGATCGTGCAACAGCCCGATTGATAAAATGGTGGCAAATCGAAGCCGGGCGAAGACGAGCCCTCGCCAAAACACAAAAAGGCATGCATACCGTGAAGGAGGCGGATATGCTTGCCGCAAAAATGGACCTTCCGCTAAAGAGGCCGGAGGAGCGCAAAGACAGATGCTACTACCCGCCCGCGCCCCGCCGCCTACGCCACGACGCCACATAACCTCGTGAGACGTGTGGTGAGGTTGGCCACTCGGGGATAACTGTCCCGAGACCCGTGAAGAAGTCGCCTTCATCAACAACAACAGAACGGGTACGCCAACCGCAGCAGAAAGCTGGAACAACCAGTCCAGCCGCCATTCCAAGGCAACCAGGATACAACTCCAACTATAACCCCGGGCAGCCATCATTGAAGGACCCGGTACTGGGCCAGCGAAAATTAACGAAAATCTCACCAAAAGATGAGCCACCAAGACAAGATCTTGGAAGGTGTGAATGACAAGCTTGAAGGGTTGACGCCGGCCGTGAAGAACCAACTCAGCTTCAACAAGATGATAGAGACACGCCTAGCCCGGATTGCAGCCCAAGTGCCGCTTAACGACTGAAAGGATCCCGTGGCAACCTCGAGGTCCCACACGAAGTCGGGCTTAACATGATATCTCCTCGAGGCTCACCAACCCGAGAGCTGAAAAAGATCCCTATGGACTCGCCATTCATTGCCAAGAAGGGAGATCCCGGACGTCCGATCATCACCGTGCCATTGGCCCCCACAATTTTGCTAATGCATTTTGTGACCTGGGGCCGTGATAATGTGATGTCCAAGACCACCTTCAACAAAAATCCATGGAGGGACGCTTTACTCCCGCCAAATTCGGCCCTCCAAATGGCGCATCAATCAACAAGGCGCCCGAGGGAATACCGAGGACATGCCGATTAAGATCCAAGATGAATACATCTCTCGCAGACTTTGTGGTCTTGGACATGGGCCCAAAGGAGGATGTGTCTCTCCTCCCGGGGAAACCATTTCTTTATACCGCCAAGGTCGACATCGGTCCGGGGAAGGGCTTCATCGTCTTCCATATTAAGGATAAGGCGGTAAAGTGCCCATTCATTGGGTACAAAGCAACAACACACCCTAAGCAATCATCGTCATCAAGACCGGTGTGGAATGTTGAAGGATCCGCCCGAGACCCCGGAGCAAAAGCCTCTCGCCAAGATGGGGGGAAAGTCGACACGCTAACTATAAATAACCCTGCTCAAAAAAAATAGGGTATATTCAAAAAAAAAAAAAAAAAAAATGGGGTATATCCAAAAAAAAAAAAAAAATGGGGTATATCCAAAAAGAAAAAAAAAAAAAGGGTATATAAAAAAATCTATATATATATATTAATATATTTATGTGTTTCATAAAATATTTTTATTAACAAAATATTTTGGAAAACTAAAATAAAAATCTTTATAAATAAAATAAGTCTTTACATGAAAATAAAGAAAAATATTTTCTACATAAAAAGTATATACAAAAATATTTTTTAAAATAATTTTTCTATTTAAAAATAAATTTATATTTGAAAATTTTTGGAGAAATTCAAAAGGGGAGAAAAACGGCCGAACCAAAGATGAGCACACAACGGCCACGAACTTTTCGCGGACCGTTGGATACGCCCGCCAAAGCCGAAAGGCCAGCCGCGGGCGGGGTGCGCGCACCCCAAAAGTGCGGCCGCACCCGCAGCCGGCGCCGTTCGGGGCCCGCCGCCAACGGCTCCTAACCGGCTTGTGTGAGGCAGCCCAAACGGCCGTGGGCTCGGCTATAAATAGCCCGGAAAGCACCGGTGTGAGAACTCCCACCCCTTATTTTCACTCTCTCTCACTCTCACACTCTCTCCGCTTGTTCCACACTCCATTTTCTCCACCAAAAACATTGTGCCGAGCAAGATTTCGGGTGTGAAAGTTCATACTTTCAACTAACCCTTGCACACCGAGGTCTCGCTCGATCGTTTTTGCAAAGAGCCATGAAGAAAGCCGAGGATCTTCACGGGTTGAGGCGGTCGTCAAGACAAAGCTCACGACATACAAGCACAAGCTCCGCCCTCAACTTCGACAACCTCGAAGACTCTCCTATGCAAGAAGATGCCGCACCCGCCGGGAGGAAGAAGCTCAAGCTCCCCGACAATCGACGGCCGACGCGCCGCACCTCGACCTTCGAAGGACGGAGATGCAAGCATATCTCCTACTCAAGGATCATGTGTTCCAACACACGCCCGAATCGACCCCGACCTCCTCCTCGGACGCGTGTATGGACGATGAACTTCTTATCCTTTGAGAGCGCGGGTGGCGTGACATTCCCTCTCGAGGAGGAAGGTTCTCGCCTCCTAACAATTCAGCTTTTATGCACACTAGTAGAGGATCGCCTAGGAATTTCTTTCCGCCTCTTTGGTACACTTTATCAATGCTATCAAGTGACACTTGTTATCATATAAAAAATTATTAATCAATTAAACATGAGAAAGGGGTATAAATAATAAAAACAACCTAGAATAGGGGGTCACTAACATATTTCCATCAGTTTTGATAATGTTGTGAATTGCGTGGACTAAACGAGAAAAACAAAGAGTTCGCGAGCCATACGACTACGCGACGCAACGCAATCCAACTCCGAAAAGACTCTAGAAGGCTCCGGATTAATCCCCGACATGGACCAAACTTAACACCGAAGAAAACATCATCTAGAAGACTCCGTAAGCCACGATGCACGACGGGACCCGGGGGACTCCCCGGGCCGATCGGCCCAATAATGGGGCCGATCGCCCTACTTGGCCACCAAGCAAGCCCCCGCTCTCCTAACCTTCCTCCACCGCCTCTAAGACGCAATCTAAACCGGTTGTTTAACGCCGGTTTGATCCGAGGGCGTCGGTAGAAGCACGAGATGAATCAAAGATTAGTACCACATCGCCACAAGCCGAAGGGACATAAGAAGACCCATATATATAGACCCCTAGACCCCCTTTTCGGATCATCAAGTTCTCAATTCAGCAACAACGCTTCAAGATCCAAGTCATATCCCACGCCAGAAACATCGCTTTAGGAAGAGTAGCAATCAAGACTAGAACTAGTAGGAAGGGAGAAATCCGCCCGGATCGCTCTGAGGCCGGCTCAAGATCAGCCTCGCTCTTGTAAGTTCTTCATTGTAAGTAGTCTTCAAGTTCCGCATTACGTTCTTAATATGAATATCTTGATCATGTTTATATTCGAGATTATTTGTTCTAGTATTTACTTTGATTACACGTTTAGCATAGTTGAATTATCAAGTATGTTCATACATGGATTCGTATAGCGCCATCTATTGATATCATGGGTGAGTGGTAGAGATGATGTAATCGTGGTGATTAGATCTTATTTACCTGCGCGCTTGCACCCTATGTGCCGGGTCGTCGCGGTAGAGATCGTGGTGGTGACAAAGACCATTGAGTCCTTTGCAATCCATCCCCCGTATGTAGGCCTAGCGGATGATATTATTCGGGTTGTTCTAAGTTTCGCCTTAGTCTTCACGGATTCTCGTCCTCATGTAAGGATTTAATTAGTCTTTCTTCAATGATTGTTAGATGTATTGCACTAATTGAGTAGATCCTAACTTATAGTTTAGAGTTACATATTGGAGTTTCTAATGCTAGCTAGCCTATTAATTGCCGTCAGTCCAATTTGTTGACACTTTCTATTTTCGCCCACTTAGATATGACTTTGGTTGAATCTATTTATCAAGAACTTTATCATTATCTTTATTGTGAACTTTGATCCTTGTTTAATTAATTGATAAGTTTAACACTTAAGCTTTGCACACGAGAGATGATTATGATGTTTAGCACCTATGCATAGTTAATTCATGATAGAAGACTTCTTTCCCCCTGTGGTAGAATATAATTTCAACACCTGGTTCTTACTCCCTGTTAAAATGCTACAATGGTATATTCATATCTCGTGCGCTATGGATACCCAGCTATAATTGTTTATTTACTTATTAAGAAGTTATCAAGGCATAGTACGAATATTTTATTCTTTGCATATTAGTAGTTTAACTATAGGGATGACAACCTTTTCGTATATGCTATGAACTCGCAATGAATATTTCTTTTAGTTTTATCTCGAAGCAACATCCGATATTCTTTCTAAACGCCATTACTAGTTAGTGACGTTAGAAATACCAACAAGCATTTTTGGCGCCGCTGTCGGGAAAGAAAGTCTATAGCCCAATAAAATAAAAAAATATAGGATTAACTTGCATACATCTCTCTCACGCATTGTAAAGTATTAAATTTATCAATTTCTTAAACAAGTTTACCCCTCGTTATTATTCTTCTTATCTATTTTAGGGTAATGTATGAAAAGGAATCTTCCCGAAAACTTCCAAATCCGATCCGTAAAAACTTTGAAGGAGGCAAGATCTAAGTTGAAGTCTCAACCTAAGATAACTACCTCGAAGACTCCTCCATGCGCGAAGCTTAGCACCCGTGTTCAAGTCATGGCAAACAAGACCCTCCGCTGAGTACTCGCGACCGACTACGGCCAACATCCGCACCGACCGACAAATCGATGTGGGAGACAAAGCTTTTGAGCTCAAGCCTGCGCACTCATCAACATGGTACAAGCTAGCCAATTCGTGGAAAAGCCCATGAAGATGCCAATGCTCACCTACAACACTTCCTAGAGATCTGTGGCACCTTCACCATCAAAGATGTCTCAAGTGATGCAATCCTACTTCGCCTGCTCCCATTCTCACTCTTGGGACGAAATGCAAAGGGTTCTACGCCAACAAAGACAAACTCACTACATGGGCACTTTGCTCTACCGCCTTCCCGGCAAAGTTCTTCCCTATAGGCAAAACCAACGCCTTTACGGGAAAATCTCAAGTTTTTCAAAGAAGAACACGACGAACCGCTCCAGAGGCGTGGGAACGCTTCCAAGACTACATCACTGAATGCCCACACCATGGAATGGAGAACCGCTACTCATGCAGACCTTCTACCACGGGCTTAACAACAACACCCGTGGAAACCATGGACGCCGCCAACCGGAGGTGCTTTCCCCGTCCCCTTACACCGAATCAAGCTACGACCTTGTGGAGAAGATGGCATCAAACCAAGCTTGGAATGAGGACCGCCAACCCCGCAAGAAAGAAAGAGGAATGCACCAAATGAAAGAGGTAGACATGCCGGCCCGCCAAAATGGATTTAATTATGAAGAAGCTTGAAGACAAAGCCCCCGAGAAAAGGAAGTCATGCAACTCTTCGATTCCCGCATGACATGTGAAGAATGTGGCAACACCGACACTCGGGCAGCCAATGTCCCGAGCTAGAAGAGGACGGAATTACATCAACAACAACAACAACCAAAGATCGCCCTCCGAATCAAGGATGGAATCAACAGAGACCCAACTACCAAGGTAACTACTCGTAACTATCAAGGTAATAACTCTTTCAATAATTTCCCACCTTTAAGAGAGTTAGTACAAAACCAAGATAGACTCATGGATAATCTGCCTAGGAAGTTAGCTTCCAATGATAAAATGCTAGAAACTATTAGTACTAAAATGGAAAGCTTTTCTTTTGCAATAAAGAACCAAAGATAGCTTTAATAAAATGATAGAATCTCAATTGTCTCACCGGCTTTATCTGCCCCTATGCCTAACCTGTAAGATTCCTGCCAAAATTTAAGAATTAGAATCTCGCAAACCTTGTCGATATTTACTATGCAGGTATTCGCACCAAGGATGCACGAGGAGGACTGAATTGTGCCGACCGGGTATGCCCACCAAGAAAGGAGATCCAGGGAGACCGCCCGTCACCATTGAAATCGGCGCCGCACCTACGACGCGCCACGATTTTGGCTCAAGTGTCAACATCAAGCCTAAGGTAAACCTTGAGCCGATGCATTTACTATACACAACCATGTGCCTACAACTTGCGATCATCGCCGCTATGCTATCCCGAGGGCATCCCGAAGACGCTTGTCTTTACATCGTAAGCTCTATGTGGCCACCGACTTCGCGGGTCCTCGATACGGCAAAGGTAAGAACGCCCGACATTCGGGGCCGCCCTTCCTTGCCACCACCAAGGCCATCATCTACGCCGACACCGCAAAGATCGCCTTCACCGCCAACTGACAGAGGGAGAGATTCAACCGCAAACACAAGACCCTAGCTCCCCCGCCCCAATCGCACCACTACCGCACTCCCCGAAATACACGCACTCAAACCGGCCGAGAAGAGGACAAAAAGAAGAAGCAAGAACAAGAAGAACCGCCAACCTCGACCACATGTGGAACGAGTCTTGATGATCAATCAAGTCCCAACAGTAACGCAAGACTCGACGCATTCCACCACCATTAGAGAAGCTAGACGACCCTCGAGTTCCATCAATCCACCGCCCATTAATCAATGGAACTTCTAGCAAGTTGTCTCGCGACACGGATCGCATCAACTTAATGTCAAAGGTAACGATCAATTAATATATGGTAATCTGCCTTTGTGTTCCACCTATGTAATGCTACGTATGGCGGACCAATCATACCGAGTCCCTAAAGGTATTGCACCTAAACGCCCCCGCCAAAATCAAGGACTGCCACGCCCTCACCGACTTTTTAGTCATGGACATGGGAGAAGAAGAACAAGATCCTCCCATAGTACTTGGAAGACCGTTCCTCGAACACTACAAGAGCTATCATCTACATCGACGGGCGAGATCCACTTCCGCATTCAAGGTAAAAAGATACGCTGCTTCTTCAATACTTATACTAACTATGAACAGCCCAAGAAAGACCAAGAGCCGTAAACGCCTCCGAGACTACAACAAAAGCTGGACTCGAAGATGGAGCACATTGAGAGAATAGAAAAAGACATCAAGGAAAAGTACACTCAGCTCCTACCCATCTTGAACGCCGCACCGGCTACACCCGAGAGGTCTCCACCAAAGAAACAATCCCGAATAAGAAAGAAAGCCGCGCCGCTAAGAAGAGCAACAAGAGTACACCTTCTGAGACCCAACCAAATGGCATCAACAACCGAACAATCGACTTCCTCGCCACTTCGCCTACGCCACCCTTTGAGATCATTGAAGGAACCTTACCAGTACAACATTTATACGAGGGCCCATAGACGACACCACGCCATGGGAGTAAGTGCTTTAAAACTCTCGCCGAGAGGTAACTCGGTATTTATCTCAAGATATTTAATTTTCTCGCAAAGCATATTTCAATTAGCATGTTTCCTTTAGCATATCTACTTTTTCTAAACCTACACTTAGAAAATCTCAAAAATATGTTTGCTGCATTTGCATCAAGCCTCCTAAGCCCCATGCAAGCACTCCTTGCTGTGGTGGCATAAATATAAAAATACAAAAAATTTTGCACTCATATGTTTTTGCATTAGCATCCCTATTGCATAGAAAAATTTCAAAAATATGTGGGCACCTGAAGGTCCACACCTTTAATAATAAAAATAAAAAGACGTGAGCACATGAAGGCTCACATTAACATCCTAAGATTTTGTTCCTTCGGGTATGTGCAAAACTAATATTAACAGGGAGAACATTAAAGGAGACCCCCGAAAGAGGAGCAAGCTCCAAGGATGAACAAAGAACTACTTCAAGATCAAGCTTGGGGAGCACCCCCATTTACCACTATAAGTATCACTATCCTATGTCTTATTTATTAGCTAGTTATATTTGCTTAGAGTTAATGAGTCTTAGTTAATGAGTCTTAGTTAAAAGTCTTAGTGTTAAAGAGTCAAATAAATGCCGAAACTTGCTAGATTACTTTCTTCCTTTTAATTATGATCTTGATGATGCTAAGGAGATGATGAATAGTTGCTCCGCCCTAATTCCTCTTAAAAGTACTTACACTTTGGACTTAGATTCTCCCAAAGCTTTAAATGCTTAATTTGCTCTAAACCCAAACACTGTGGGAAGCACATGCTTAATCTGAGTCTTCGCATTAAAAGATAAAAGTACATGAAAAGTTGAGCTGTCTGCTTTATCATAATCTTAGAGATACTTGACTCCCCGGATTTTATCTTTAAAAATTATAAAATATTACATGATGAGTTCCTTAGCTATGACCCTTAAGAGTTTATCATCAAGATCATCCCACTCCACTAATACGCTTTCTAACTCGAAGTACGCATCCTCATCCTCCATAAAGCCGCTAGCCATAAATATAAAAAAATAAACTCTTGCAATCTTTTGATATGTCTCTCTCAATGTTTTTATAAAGGCCGGGCTACATTCGAAAAAAAAAAAAAAAGAGAGAGAAAAAGAAAGAGAAAAGAAAAAAATAAATAGAGAAAAAGTGAGACGAGAGAGGGAGAGTAACTGGACAAAAGTCATACTAGGCGAGAAGGGCCTACCTCCCTAATAATAAAAATATATTTAGAGATGAATAATGGACACGTGTCCGAGGGTGAGTAGGGCCCACATCTCTAAGGAGAGAGAAAATGGACACAAGTCCGGGGCAAAGCCCACCTCTCCAAGAATGGACAGCCCTGTCCTAGCAATTTTTAGAAAGAGAGATATAGTCCAAGATGCTTGAGAAGAAAAAATACTAGAAAAGGCTAAGGGCTATTTACTACCTTTCATCCTCATCCACTTCACCACAATCATCCCACTATGTATGTTCCGCCACTTGTATAACTCCATTACCACCATCCACTTAAGAGGGTCATACATAGGATCTCTCGAAGTTTTCTTTTGAAAAATACTACAAAACCCCGTGATGATAGTTGATCAAAGAACTTGAGACATGGTACTTAACTTGATTGTTTTATCTTGCTTATGATTCGTGAAAAGGCTACGCCCCATGGTAAACAGTATGAACAATCTGGTTAAGAGGAGAATTTATTTCCGAGTAACACAAGATTTCGAGGTATGAAAGCGTAGTAGCAACTCCCCGATCCTACTATAGCATATAGCTTTGCTAGGGACTAGCAAAGGGTAAGCTTGGGGAGTTTGTTGACACTTGTTATCATATAAAATTATTAATCAATTAAACATGAGAAAGGGGTATAAATAATAAAAACAACCTAGAATAGGGGGTCACTAACATATTTCCATCGCTTTTGGTAATGTTGTGAATTGCGTGGACTAAACAAAAAACAGCAGAGTTCGCGAGCCATACGACTACGCGACGCAACGCAATCCAACTCCGAGAAAGACTCTAGAAGGCTCTGATTAATCCCGACATGGACCAAACTTAACAATCAAGAAAACATCATCTAGAAGACTCCGTAAGCCACGATGCACGACGGACCCGGGGGGACTCCCCCGGGCCGATCGGCCCAATAATGGGGCCGATCGGGCCCTACTTGGCCACCAAGCAAGCCCCGTCTCCGGAACCTTCCTCCACCGCCTCTAAGACGCAATCTAAACCGGTTGTTTAACGCCGGTTTGATCCGAGGGCGCCGGTAGAAGCACGAGATGAATCAAAGATTAGTACCACATCGCCGCCGGCCGAAGGGACATAAGAAGACCCATATATATAGACCCCTAGACCCCCGCTTTTAGATCATCAAGTTCTCAATTCAAGAACAACGCTTCAAGATCCAAGTCATATCCCACGCCAGAAACATCGCTTTAGGAAGAGTAGCAATCAAGACTAGAACTAGTAGGAAGGGAGAAATCCGCCCGATCGCTCTGAGGCCGCTCAAGATCAGGCCTCGCTCTTGTAAGTTCTTCATTGTAAGTAGTCTTCAAGTTCCGCATACGTTCTTAATATGAATATCTTGATCATGTTTATATTCGAGATTATTTGTTCTAGTATTTACTTTGATTACACGTTTAGCATAGTTGAATTCATCAAGTATGTTCATACATGGATTCGTATAGCGCCATCTATTGATATCATGGGTGAGTGGTAGAGATGATGTAATCGTGGTGATTAGATCTTATTTACCGCGTTTGCACCCTATGTGCCGGGTCGTGTGGTAGATCGTGGTGGTGACAAAGACCATTGAGTCCTTTGCAATCCATCCCCCGTATGTAGGCCTAGCGGATGATATTATTCGGGTTGTTCTAAGTTTCGCCTTAGTCTTCACGGATTCTCGTCCTCATGTAAGGATTTAATTAGTCTTTCTTCAATGATTGTTAGATGTATTGCACTAATTGAGTAGATCCTAACTTATAGTTTAGAGTTACATATTGGAGTTTCTAATGCTAGCTAGCCTATGAATTGCTATCGCCCAATGCTTGACACTTTCTATTTTCGCCCACTTAGATATGACTTTGGTTGAATCTATTTATCAAGAACTTTATCATTATCTTTATTGTGAACTTTGATCCTTGTTTAATTAATTGATAAGTTTAACACTTAAGCTTTGCACACGAGAGATGATTATGATGTTTAGCACCTATGCATAGTTAATTCATGATAGAAGACTTCTTTCCCCTCGTGGTAGAATATAATTTCAACACCGTTCTTACTCCCTGTTAAAATGCTACAATGGTATATTCATATCTCTGTGCACTTGCGATACCCGCTTATAATTGTTTATTTACTTATTAAGAAGTTATCAAGGCATAGTACGAATATTTTATTCTTTGCATATTAGTAGTTTAACTATAGGGATGACAACCTTTTCGTATATGCTATGAACTCGCAATGAATATTTCTTTTAGTTTTATCTCGAAGCAACATTCGATATTCTTTCTAAACGCCATTACTAGTTAGTGACGTTAGAAATACCAACAGCTACATGGGTGGACCTAGCTCGTTCATCGGGGTTTCAATTGTAGATGTGCAATAAATATAGATGTTTGCTCTCCCCGGCTTTGTCGAAACCACTTTTGGGAGGAGATATCCGGCACAAGAGGCGTGTACTTTCAAACCTCGCCACTCACGATCCGCCAAAGACCCATCACTTAGATTTATCCATCGCCGGATCTCGTTGACTTTGTTTTCTAGACACGGTGTTAGATGGGTGAATAAGGTTGAATTAAAATTACTCTATGCTGTTGTTCACAAGATTAAGGTAGCTCCAAGTGGTGGAGATGTGCGAACTTTTTACATATTATCACAAAAGTTGTTGTTCCTGCCACCCGCACATCTCTTATCACACGCCGCTTCGCGATTGGGGCTTTGGAAAATCAGCGAGATAGAGTACATTTCTACACCCAGGGACCTTTTGGACTGTTATGCAGCTAGTGCAGGGGCACTTAATTAAGGTTTTACCATCCGGCGAGCTTGGTCATCTTTTTTCCCGGCTATGCAACTATAGTTCGGTTACCTAACCCGACTTACAGTTGTATAAAAGCCGTGCACTAACATTTGAGCTCGAGATCTGGCGATAGCTTGCGCAGAAAGATACCCCCATCGCCTTCTTCACGCAGCGATTAGGAGACCGGAGGTCGGATCCTCCTCCCACGAGCCCTACTTCACGCCACAAAGATCGCCCACCCCCCTACACCAATGTTCCAGCAAAGATGGCCTCACCCCTATGGGGACCCCTGGGGTAATACCCGGGTATGATCCTAGGTGGGAGCCGCCGCCTCGGCACCGACACCATCGAGTGGCTCCGAAGGAGATGCAAAGAAGATGGAGGGCCAACAGATTTGACTTTGACGACAGCTCCGACGATATGCCCCCGCCGCCAAGACGGCAACCACCACAAGGGGTGGAGGCTATCTGTCCAAATTCAAAGACCTCGACGTCCGCACTAGGAACATTGAGCACACGCTCAATACCCATGTGCAAAATACCGCATAAAGGGCAGCAGAACCGGGAGCAAAGAGAGTCACAGAGATGGACCCAATTGGAGTCCAACATGGCTACTCGCACCAAGACGAGGAAGCATTCGAGGTACCAAGGCTTCGATCCCGATCAATAGGCCTCCAGATAGCTTGGGAGGACCCCCGAGGTATCATTGCATTGCATATTTAATTCCATCAAATTTTATTTTATTTTAGCATGTTTACATTTCAGCAATATTGCATTGAAAAAAAAAATCCAAAAATAGAATAAGTAGCTCTTCTTTGTGCCTTAATGCTTATATATATGAGCTATAAAAATGTTTAGTCCTAGTCCCTTGTTGAAATGATGAATAGTTGCTCTGTCTTATGCTTTGCCTCGTGCCTAGTTTATAATTCAAGTTCTCTAAAGTTTGGGTTTAGTGGCTAATTCTAAAACTCATCCCTGAAAAACCCGATTCATGTGGGTTGCATATGCTCTATCTAGTCTAAGTTGTTGCCAAATATGATATGGTACAAATGGATTTGCTATGACTTCGTCCAAAAGAGAAACTTGACATCCGGGAATCTATGCTTTAAAAAAAAAGAGAAATGTTTTTGGGCTATGCTAAAAAAAAAATGAGATGAAAAATGGACAAGTGTCCGAGGGCTAGTAGAGCCCACATCTTTAAAAAAAAAAAAGAGAAAGAAAAAGAAAAGAGAGAAAATAAAAGACAAAAGTCTAGGGCGAAAGCGAGCCCGCTCTCCAAAAATATATATATATATATATATATATATATATATATATATATATATATATATATATATATATATATATATATATATATATATATATATATATATATAGCAATAAAGCCCATGCTTTCTAAAAGAAATAAATATTATCTAAATAAAATCCGATAAAAAGTCGATCAAAAGGATGAATGATAAGCACCTCTCGTTATAACCGTTCTATCTGGCAACCGCTCAAGGCTTTGAGAAAAGCCGAAAGCCCCGCTACGATGAAAGGTAATAAAAGGGTGGGGAAAAAGATGTGCCATTTTATTCAAACTCTAGTAGACACTCTTATTATAACCCCGCACTTGTAAAACGTAATCGGCATAGTAGCAACTCCCGATCAACAACCAAGTACTTATCTCTTTTGCTCGAGGACGTGCAAAGGGTAAGCTTGGGGAGTTTGTTGACGGTAACCAACGACATATTTTTCCCGTCAACTTACTACCATAAAGGGAGTAAAATTAAACCTTTTTATACTCATATACTTTTATCACTAATAAATTCCACTTGTAGTGTCTTGTATTTTATTTTTGCAGATTTATAATAAAAGCAAGTGGAAAATCGACCAAAGTACGCCTTCCTGAAAGCGCATTATTGCAAAACCCAAGCCCAAGAGCAAATCGACCCAAAACATCAAATCTGGGCGAGCACAGCCCGCCCACAACTTTTCAGGGCGAAAGACGACACCCCACCGAGACCCGGCCGCCGAGCCTGTGGGGTGCGCACCACCCAGTGCGGCCGCACACCCTCCCCGAGGCGGTTTTCGTCCCAAAATCGGGGAGGCGGTTCGTGCACTTTCCAAACAGGGTTTCCCGCCCTGCGTTGGTCGGTTTGCGCATACAAGGAAGGTTTACTGTGTCGGTTTTGATGTAAATTAGCACTTAGGCCCCTCCTCCAAGTGTATAAGTAGGCCCCCCTCTCTCCCTCTCTCTCAACACACACCACTTGGAGTCCAAAGAAACCAGTAATTTCTCTCTCTCTACCACCTCTACCTCTCTCTCTTCTTCTACTTCTTCCTTCTTCTTCTTTCTTCTTCTTTATTCTTTCTTAGTTAACACTTGGAGTAGAAGAGCTACAAGGAGGGCTTGTCTCCTAGAAGAAAGTGCTTTGGTAATACATCTACTCTATGGAGCATTCTTCTATTTGCAAGTCTTATATTTATGTTCTTGGCCTAACTTATGAACTAGAGTATAGTTTTGTTCATGTTCTTGTGTTGGTATATGAACTAGCATATAGTTTACATATCATAATCTTGACATGTTCATTACGTTCATCATCGATCATCATATGCCTAACTTGATTAGAGGTGGGATAACGGTTCGTAGTTCCTTCGGGGTTTGCTCTTGTTCTAGTCCGTCCCATTCGACGAGTGGGGATCCCGGGGGGGACAAGAGTAGTGTTCTAATATGCGGGCATGGTGCCCGGGTATTACGACACCCGCGAATATGAGTGCATGCCACGGTTGAGGGGTAGGCGGCTTGGTCGTGACAAGCCTTGACCGTCCCTTGAAATCCCCCCCGTTACTTTGTCTTTGTAGGAGTTCGTAAATGCTTCTATTGGGCCGTATGGCACCCGGGAGTCTCCCCTCGTTATCCTAGACCTAACCACGATTAAATCGGTTTGCATATGATCCTAACTATTCATTTGTATGGCCATGACTAGATACATTAGAACTACTCCATTAGGTTATTCATTTATTCATTTATTCTTTATCTATTTTCTTTATCCTTTTGCTGGTGGATTCTTAAGTGTGTGTCACACTATCCATGAACCATTATTGCTTACCCCCGTTATGAACATTTTGGTCTAAGCAAACACATGTTCCTCTATTCGGATGCCATGCTAATTTATTAATCACATGCCTTCCTTTGGGAAAATATAAATAACGATACCCTGAATACTTCCGGTGAAATGCTACAATGATAGATCCGTGCGCTTTGATGAATATCTAAGATGGCAAGATCTATCCTGTTGACGATTCCATTTCGGATCACCGACATGGTGGTTTACTTGGGAATGTCAGCGGCGCATTTCGACGCTTTTATTGGGGATGGCTTTTATACCTATTTCCTTTGATTGCGTTAAGAAATGCCAACAACGGACAGGGCCAAAGCGCCCGCGGCGCATACATGAAGCTGAGTCGGCCTACAAGCGGCCCACGTGAGTCACCACGACGAAGGACACCGAGTAGTTGCTCGATTAACTTCCAAGCCAGGTCTTTGACCAGCTTGTCTTCATCCATGAATCCACGACCAAACCGTCGGCAAAGGAGCTCGCTACGCCGGGGAATGACAAGGCCATGAACCCTTACAAGACGGAGAACCGAACGCTCCACATCATCACCAACCGACCCATGGCTCGGACTCAACCCTAACCTCCGCCTCGCCCGAGGGAGACACAGCCTCTCCATCCCGGGCACATGGATTCCCTCATCCGAGGGTGGCTTAGCTCACCACCCTCGGGAGCAAATCTCCGCCCCGAGGGAGACCCAGCTCTCAACCCTCGCGAGGAAACCCAACCATCTCACCCGGGGTCGCCGACCCTTAGGCATGGGAGGTTCCGTCTGAGGAAGGGAAACAACCGCATTTAATGCGGTTATGCTTGCACGAGGCGCCCGGGGCCATCGATTACGCCCGACCAAATCGGCTCGCCAAATCGCTCCCCAATCCGACCGATGGGACACAAAAGCTGAGCCGGTGGCGTATTCTGCCGCCCGGAAGACGGGAAACCAGACAACACCGTTCATTCCCGTAAACACCGCCAAGACGCCACGCTGGGCCGGACCCCGGGCGCATGACACGCCACAACCGGCGTTCACGGGGCCGCCCCTCGCCATGCGGGCCGTGAGGGACGCCTCACGCACCGAGGCCGCACCAGAAATGGCACGCCTACCATCGATCGGGACGCGTGTCTTCATCAAGCGACGCCCAAGACAACCGACCCTCTACCGTGCACATGCAACAAGTGTAGCCTCGAATTAGCCACCTAGGCACCCACGTATGTAAACATTATTTCCCTCTTCCTACTATAAAAGGGGGGAGTAATGCCCCATTAGCGGGAGTTCGACCAAAAATTCAACCGGACAACCACCACCACCACCACCACGATCGTGGGGCTTGAGACCAGCTTCTCTCCCTCACGCCGCTTGTAACCCCTACCGCAAGCTCTCCTTTTGAGCGAGGTAACACGAGCGGGACACCACCCGGCTGGACGTAGGGGCCCCGTTGGCTGAACCAGATAAACCCGCCGTGTCCGTGTCCATCTTGCGCTACGCCATTGGGGGAGGAGGCACACGGCCTAGAAATTCTTTATTGCCGGCTCCCGAGGCACCACCGGCTCTCGGAACGCCGACACGCCGATTTGTAATTAATATTTTAATCTAAACATTTTTAGCTTAAACCACCTCCTAGAAAGTTTTTTTTTTGGTAAGTTTTGTGGCAATAAGCTAAACGGTGGGGGTGGCCACACTATTTTTTGGGGCTCCTCCAGGTCGGGGCGGCGGGACGTTTCCGTCGCCAAAGATGCATGGTGATGGCCCTGTTTAAAATAGTCCGCTATAGCTTCGGAAAGATTAAGCCGCTAAGCTATTTGTATTTCCTTTATAACACCGCTATTTACAACTACTTACCGCTATTTAGCGCTATAGCGCCGCTATTTACCGCTATTTCATATTTCATTTGTTACTAATTTGGCATTTTGGTTGATTAAATTTTTATGAAAAATGTTGTAATATCATATTGGTATTTGGTAATGTTATTTAGACTTGTAAAACCTTGTAAACGTATTTGTATTCGCTAAATATCATATTTGCCTTGTTTTGACATAAATAATTGGAGTTTTTTCATAGTTTTCTTATAAAACGTTATCTGTCATAGCTCCGCTATAGCTTTATATCCCCTAGAAAAAAATACGCCGCTATTTTCCGTAGCCCGCTATTTAAAACTTGGGGTAATGGTCACGACGTTCAACGATGACCATGGCGGCCAGAACTTTCTTGTGATTTTTTTCTTAGGGGCTTCCAAGTAAAGTTATCAAGCCGCTTGTCTTCGCTTTCCTGTTAAGCTCATATCTATACGTGTATGTCTTTGTGTACGTTTTCCTTGTCTGAGCAATACTGATATGTTTGTATAAAAAAAACAAACCTTAGTCACTACCCAAACACACTATTTTTACCACCGATGTGTTACCAACAGGGCAATAGGCAGGGCAAACTATGGCGGTGGGCATCAAACATGCCCTACAAGGGTGTGTTTAGGCCGTCTCCAACAGCTCACCGTAAATTCAATACCTATTCCACGATTTTGAGCTAGCTACAAGAAAGAATCGAGTACCGACAAATCAGCCGTCTCCAACAGCGGACCTCTCGCACACGCCGGGCATCTTGAGAACACTTTTTCACAGAGGACCCTGATCTTTTTCTAAATAATAAAAACTAGATTTAGAAAAACCTTCTCTCTAGCGCTTTTACATCGGGAACCCCGAGAGTGAAACAAAAATGTGTTGATACCCTGCCTTGCCGCCGGCCACCGGTGGTCGGTCGCGAGGAGCTAGCGCGCCACCGCCAGACGAGGAGCAGCGTCGGGCCATCACCATGAAGTCCGTCGCCGCCGCGTTCCGCTCTGGGGCGGGCACCGCCAGCCTCATCGACTCCCCGGGCCACATCGACTTCGCTCCGAGGTATCCTCCGCCGCTGGCCTCCTCGGACTCGACGCCATCTTCGCCGACGCCGCCGAGGGGGTGCACATCCGTGCGCACGTCGTGCTGCGCCAGCCTTCATCGAAGTCGGTCGCACGGCGACGCCGGCGACAGGAGGCGCTCGTTGCGCCGGACCTTCGCGAGCAGTTGCGGCAAATCCTAGAGGCGCCGCCGCCGCCCGTCTCGCCCGCCGCGAGCCCACCACTTCAAGCGCCGTCATGGGCCCACCACCGCTTGCCTTCGCGCGTGGAGGCGACGCAAGTTTGCTTGTCCTCTCTCCTCAAACTCAAAACACGTCTTACCGTATGCATCATCTGTTGGAGGTTGTTTTCACGACGTAGACGACCCATCGAGATGCATATTTGTATTTTGCATCACCCGTTGGAGACCGTTTTAGAGCACGAATTTTGGCTGGATTTTGGTCCGAAAAATACTATTCCTACTATGGCGTAACTAGGCTCAAAAGAATCGTCTCACAATGTATATCTAAACTGTGCAATTAGTTTTTTTACTTATATTTTATACTCCGAGCATGCGTTTTTTTTTAGAAACATTTGTTTTGATGTAATGGGAATTCTAAAAATTTTGAAGAGAATTTGGTGCTCTAAACACAGTTTAGGACTGTTTTGGCACGTGGCTTCAGTTTAGGGTTATATAGGACACAGTACACATAAGAGTCCAAGCTCCAAGGCCTGCCATGGGGCCTACGTGCCTAAACCACGGAGAGCGTCGCACCAGCACCAGCAGCACTCGCACCAGCGCCCCCAAGGCCAACATGGTAACAACACCGTGGTCCTTCCGTTTCACAGCTTTTTTTAGATAATGGAAATTAATCCGGCTTCATCTATCAAAAAAGATAGAATCGGACTAATTATTACAAACGTTTGGCTGACAAAAGTTGTCTGCATAACCGAAACAAAGCAAATTTAATCTAAAATCAACCAATGTATCTTGATGACAACCATCCATTGGAACTAAAAATTGAAGAGCATAAGTTTCGAGATGCTTTGTCCTGCGTGAATCAGCATACTCCTCCGATCTTCATGCTGCTGTAGACTTGCCCATTGTCGCAGCCAATGTGTTCCCCTGAATATGACCTGTAAAAGATTTTTTGGTCGACATTTATCAAAAACCACTTCATTTCTAGTTATTCATAAAGTCCAACATAATGCCGCAGCTGCTGGTAATAACAATGAATTAATCTTTTTATTTCCCTATCTTGGTCCACAGCTCCGCTTCCACCAATAATGCCGTCGGTTTGAGGTCTCCTTCGGTCCTCAGGCTCAGGCGTCTCCTGCTCGGCTGCTCGCATTTGTCCGCCGCGTTAAGCCTCGGCCCTCGGAGGAGCCGTCACATTCTCTCGGCTTCAGCGGTAGGCCTCGCCACTCCCTTTCGTTGCCCGCCTGCCCCCGATTTGCTAGATTAGATTTGGTTCCTTCTTCTCCCTTCGATTCGATGTGTTCTTGGCGTTGGGGCTGCCTGGCTTGGGTTTTCCTACGGCGGCCCGAGGATGCGTCATCTCCGTCTGATTTCTTGGATGTATCGGTGCTGGGCCTCCCCGTTTCGATTGCTCTGTGCTCTCGTGCTCATCTGCTGGCTGCCGCAGTGCCGCCTCTCGTTGCTGCCTGTATTTATCTTGCTTTATTTGGGTTCTGCAGCTTGCGCGGCGAGCAGCGACTGCAACTTCTGGGGTTCCGGAGCCAGCCCTGCAGGTGTTCTTGGTTCGGCCGGTCGCTTCATCGTCTTCGTAGCAGGTTCGCACCCCGCCGCACCCCACCGCCGGCCCCCGGTGCGTCCCTGGAGTAAGCCTTGCATAGCTGCTGCACGTTTGGTTGGGGCTCGGAGTGATTATTATTAAATTAATCAACCTCAGGCAATGTGTTTTAGAGTGTTAAATTAGTCCACGGTGTTGTTTGTTGTTTTTAAAACTTTACCTTTGGAGACGAAGTAAGAATGAATGGAATCTATTTGGTATTTTTAAGCATTGTTAAATTTCACATTGCAAAAGTATTCAACAAGGCCTCGTCACCTAAAACCACTCTAAATTGGAGCGAGTGGTTGCAAATTGGATGGTTTTTAATAGCCTGTGGGTTGAAAAATGAATCGTATGACAGTTGGGAGTTAAAAACCCAGATCCAATCCATAGTTTAAAAAATGATAGTTTTTCACCCAGACCCAATCCATAGCTGAGAGTTATAAAATGATCATTTTTTTTCAGTCCATAGCTGAGAGTTATAAAATGATCATGTCTCAGCTATGGTTTGGGACTTGTTTTCCACTCCCAACTGTAACATGATTCTTGGAAACAAGACCTGGTGCTATGTTTTGCTGGTGTTGACCTGCGAAACAGTTATCTGTTCTAGTTTGTCTCTGTATGTGCTGTCAGTTGATGCTGTAGCTGAGTTTTACATTGTCCGGGTGTTCTCTGAAGCCATTCTTTCTGCATCTAGACAGGTCACTCCTAGGTGGTCAGGTTTCCTCTTTTTTTCTGGTCTAAGTCCTTCAAACTTGCTGAACTCTGTATTTCCGTTACTTGTAATGGAAATGGGGTAATTCCTCGGTTCAAAAAAAAAAAAAACTGTAACATGATTCATTTTTCAACTCTCAGGCTATTAGAACCATCCAGTTTTATAACTTCACAATCTTTGATCGATATTAGCTCAATAAATTATATAATTTGTGTTATAAATTTGATATCATTAGGTCCATATTTGTCAGCCTGGGCACATTTTCACGAAACCCGAAAACCGAACCGAACCGAATCGAAACCGAACCGTATTGTCGGTTTTTCGGTTTTTCGGTTCGGTTTCGGTTTTCAGTTTTGGGAACTAGAGTCTTCGGCTTCGGCTTCGGTTGCTACGTGAAACAAAACCGATTCACCGAGAAACCGATGTATGTCTCGTGAGGCAACACAGTCCAGTCCACACTCAGCAGTCGAGCGGCAGCCAGCCCACCAGTTGTGGCCTAGCCCCCCGCCGGCCCACCAATCAACATCACATACCCCGGCCCTCACGCGTACGCCAGGCAGGCAGGCCGCAGGAACCCAACAACACTCGGCACCAGTACACCGCATACACCTAACCTAACTCTATCCTTTGGCGGCGGCGGCGGCGGCGGTGGCCAACACGGCAGGCCAGCGGCGGAGCGGCGCGACACGGCAGGTCGGCAACGGTCGCATGAACAAGCCACGGGCGGCAGCGGTGCAAGCGCAGTGGTGCGTCCACGGATCCGCGCCGTACGGGGAGCAGCTGCAGCTAACGAACGCGTTTGCAGATCTGTGTGATTGCTTTTCCTTGCTTGCTTGCTTTTTGTGCTTGCTTGCTTTTCCCTGAATCGAAGTGTTCGTGTGCTCATCTACTGAATTCAGTTTCCCTGGCATCAACACTGATTGTTGATTTACATGTTTCTCGAGTTGTGTTATCGTTCATCGGTTTGTTCGGTTATAACCGAAAAACCGAAAACAAACCGAAACCGAACTCCTCGGTTCCTGATTTTCTGGGCAACCGATCGGTTGTCAGTTTCTACAAACCGAAGTTTTTGGCAACCGATTAAACCGAACCGAATTATCGGTTAAAACCGATTGCCCAGGCTGACATATTTGAAAATTGAAATACTTCGTCACAATATTATTGTCATATTTCTTCTTAAATTCAATGGAATGCAACGGATATTAGCAATGTGATATCCCACACTGATAAAGCTAGAGATTTAGAGGGGCTAGAACAATTGTTTCTCTTTGATATGAGTCAGATAATATATACATGCATTTTGAATTTTTGAAGATGCACATGCATGGTAGCTTGGCCGTTGGCTGTGTTAAATTGTTGTAATTTTTTCTAACACAATGGTTTGTTGTCAAAGCAATTGAGTAGTGATCTTTTGGTGATGTGAAACGCTAGTATGGCGCTATGGGCAAGTCTAAAATATTTTGTATAAGTGAAAGAAAGCTAATACAGCAATGACCTAGTCCCTCCAGTTCATGACACACGTGCATAATTTACATTGTGTAGGATATTTAAATACCTTATTAAGCAATTCATTTTAGTGTGAATTAGAGTTAAAGAAGTTAGTCCACAATGTTGTATTAATTCTCAAATGTTAGTTTTGGAAACAACTGTACTTTTTTTTTTTATAATGCACCGCGTCCTCTCGTTTGTTGCTGCTGCCTGTATTTATCTTGCTTTATTTGGGTTTTGCAGGTTGGGGCGACGCCCGGCGACTGCTACATTTGGGGTTCCAGGGCCTCTCGGTGTTCTTGGTTCGGCCGGTTGCTCCATTGTCTTCGTATCAGGTCCGCCCCTAAGCAATGTGTTTTGGAGTGTTAAATTAGTCCACACTGTTGTAATCCGTTTTTAAAACATTGCCTTTGGAGGCAAAATAAGCTTAATTTCGAATGCAAGGAATGTATCAGTATTGTATTCATCATGAACTCCTTACCTAAAACCAATTTAAAAAAATTAAGCGAGTGGCTGCTAATTGGATGGTTTTAATAGACTGGGAGTTGAAATCCAGATCTAATCCGTAGCTAGAGTTTTTTTTAAAAAATGATTTTTAAACCCAGATCAATCCACAGCTGAGATTAACAAAATAATCGTTTTTTCCTGAAAAACAACGATCATTTTATAACTCTCAGCTATGGATTGGGCCTGGTTTTCAATTCCCAAATGTAGTATGATTCATTTTTTTTGACTCCCAGGCTATTAGAACCATCAATTTTTATAACTTCACAATCTTTGATCGATATTACCTCAATAACTTATACAATTTCTGTTATAAGTTTAATATCATTGTGTTCATATTTGAAAATTGTAATACTTTGTCTTAATATTATCTTATACTTATTCTTGAAGTCGATTGAGAATGCAAGGGATATTAGTAATATGATGTAGTTTTGATGTCTGCATTGATAAAGTTAGAGGGGCTAGAGGAGAATTGTTTCTCTTTCATACGAGTCAACTGAAGATGCACTTGCATGGTAGCTTGACCATTGGCTGTGTTAATTTATTGAAAGTTTTCTGACACAATGGTTTGTTGTTGAAGAAACTGAGTAGTGATCTCTGAGAAGAATGGGGACCAACACCACCACCACCACCACACTTGAGATGAAGCTCCTTATCGACACCAAGAAAAATCATGTGTTGTTCGCTGAGGCAAATAAGGACGTCGTGGACTTCCTCTTCTCACTTCTCGCCCTCCCGATCACAAAGATTGCCGAAATGCTTGGTTCGCAGCACATGTGCGGAAGTGTTGGCAACCTTTATGACAGCGTGTTGGATCTCGATTACGACTACATCCTTCCCAATGCCGAGAAGAAAGACCTCCTCTGGCCCAAGGTCATGCCGTCGGCCGCGAGCACCAGCCGCAGCTCCCTTCTACTGCCACCGCCATCGTCTCCGCAGCTCTTCCTATGCCGGAACCGATGCGACAAATACGTGACGAATAGTTCAAAAACCACCTGTCCGAAATGTGGCCATAAGATGGGTATGGGAGTACAGTATATTGATGGCTCCGGGCAGAAAAAGCAGGAAGGATTCGTGCAGGCTGCGGTGACATACACGGTGAAGGACGACCTCAAGGTGACGCCCATGTCCAACATCTCCACCGTCGCGCTATTCAACACCCTCAGAGTGACAGACTTCAGCGTGCTCCAGGAGAAGACCGTCCACATTGGCTACAGCGAGGTGCAGGCACCGATCGATCCGTGCATCTATATTATGCACATCATTGTTTTCTGCCTCTTTTGCTGAATTACTTATTCATTGAAACATGCAATGCTTTTGCAGGGTCTGCAGATTCTTAAGGCATCGCTGCAGTCCAAGACTGTCCTCACGGACGTTTTCCTCAGCAAGAAGCGTACCCGCGTGCGCTTTGAAGTTTAAGCTCAAGTGCTCAACCGTGAACTGTCCATATCTGCCTGAGTTGCATTGCTCGATTTGGTTGGTCGCAAACTTCGGTGTTTGATTTTTGCGACAACCCGTTAGACTCTTGTTTGGCTTTTGTAGTATGCGCAAACTGTTATTGCGTGTTGTCAATCTTGCGTTCAAATGTTGGTAATGACCCTTCTGGATTGTGTAATACTAATATGCTACTTTTTCCCCCCACTTGTTTCGATTTGCTGACTGATGATGATAAACCTTGTTGGTGATGCACACAAGCTATAATAAACTCTAGTGCTAATTCTCTCTCTTCTAAGAGGACTGATCACTTGCTGCTTGTACGCTCGAGATTGGACCAGAAATCTTAGAAGTCTGCAGTATATATATTGACCATACATTGCTATGAGAAACTAGAAATCCCAAGAGCCCAGGTGGACCGCACGAGCTAATTGAGGTTCGAGAGTGGAAGAGGGCTTGCTTTGCACTAAGAATCTAGCACACGATCAATCATCGTATCGACGAGCGAATGTGCAGTTATCCGGTCATTTCCCAACTCATCAACAGCATACACGTGAGATGTGTGCTGTGTACCTGAGGATTGGCTTGCCCTGGGGTTACTGGTGCCTCTGGCGTGTCCTCCGGTTCTCACCGCGTCAACGTCCAACTTTCGGCCGGGCACGCCGATAGCGACGAACAAGCAGCAAGCAGCGCCAGTTGCCTAGTCCTGATAATTCAATCAACGAGGATATATGCACTGAACATGCAGTCCTGATAGTTCATAGACACTGTGGGCTTGTTTTTATAGAAGCTTGGAGTACTCCCTCTATCCCAAGATAAATGCATCTATGTCTTTCACCTCTCCCATTGACGGCGCACGTTGCGTTTTGCATGAAGCAAGGTCCACGTCGTTTCCCATCAAACATTAAGACACAGTCAATTTTCCCTCAAAACAAAATCCAAACACAGTCAATTAAGGCCCTATTTGATTAAATAGTCCTCAAACTTTTTTAGTCCTAAAGACTTTTAGAAAAAAGACTTACAGGATCTTTTAGACTTTTAGTATAGTCATAAAAAAGTACTTCCCATTTAGTTTTATATGGATTAAAATGGACTTTTTTTAGTCTCAACATTAAAAAGTCTCTCTAATCAAACAGGGTCTATGAGTTTTTTTCAGGACGACAGGACGTACTATAGGCATAATCCAGGGAGGTGGACAACACGCACCACCATGACTATTTGGTAGTATTCCCTCCGTCATACTCTACGTGGTATTTAAAACTCAATTCAAATAATGTACTAAAGTTTGAACAAAATTACGACCGTGTTGCTGTTAAGAGGCAAAATTAAAGTTCGAGGACGCCCACGTCACGTTGTCAAGGTAATATACGGCACCGTCGATGGCGTCGCGCCAGTCCCACTCACACTCAAGGTGCAGCATGCAGGAGTTTCAAAAAAAAAAAAAAAAAAAAAAAAGTGCGCGGGGAAGCATAATTATTCCCATGGAAATACTTTTTCGTCTGTCGTTAGTTTTAATAGGCATGTGGGGAAACATATATAATTGAACTAGTACAATAGATATTTACTCCCACCATTCTAAAAAGAGTGTCGTTTTTTAGGTTTTTTAGACATTGTTTTTAACCGTTTGTCTTATTAAAAAAATAAATCATAGTTTTGCAAAAAAAAAATCATGAAATAAATAAATAATTATTAAAGTATCTTTAGTGATAAAATAAGTCATAACAAAATAAACAATATTTATACAAATAATTTGAATAAGGAGGATGGTCAAACAAGAAGTCAATAAAACATAAAACGATACTCTTTTTTTTGGGACGGAGGGAGTATATGTAAAGTTCTGAATTCGCAGGTTCTCACATTGACCACAACCATAGCTACCGACCAAACACCAAGAGTATCCTTGGCTTGTAACTGTAAATCGATTCAAACTAAAGGAATGTAGATCAATTCATCAGACCATATAGAAGGGGAAGAACTGAAACAACATCAGCGTCTTCTACTATGAGCTCTAGTAGACTGTACCCTCTTTTCCTTTTGCAGCCACACCACACAGCTGCAACTGAAAATGTTGCACCGCTCACATCACACGGTAGGTAACTCACGATATATATATCATCGAACGAGCGAGTTTTCTAAAAATCTCAGAACAAAAAGGCAGTGTTCAAATAGATAGCAGCCACGTGTTGTGTCTTCTGTGGTTCAATATGCATACTATCTAAACAACAGTACCAATCGATCATGTAGTATAAAGTTAGCACAAGTCATGTGTTCAATCTCAGTTTCAGCGAGCAGAACCCACCGGAAGACCGGATAACATTGTGAAAATGCAAGCAAGCGATCAATCAGCTAGGTCAAGGGAACGGACTCATCACGAAGAAGTAACATGAATGAAGCACCTTGCTAATAACGCACGTACGTACGGCGGTGACGACGACGAGCATCTCGCTCTTCGCCGCCGACGCGCGGACTCCGGCCAGCGCGCGCGCTGGCTCTTCTAGGAGGGGGCCGGTGTGCGGCGACACGCTCGGCATCGATGAAGCCGCGCCCGGACCCGAGGGTCGGTCGTGTGCAGGTGGCCGATGCAGGCAGCATTGGATGGTGTCGCGCACGGGCGAGGCCCCTGGCGCAGAGAACGAAGGCAGAACGGACGGTGGGATGGAAGACACACGGCGCTCATTGAATACGGTTGGCAGATTGGGAGACATCAGTACACATCAGGCGCCGAGTAGTACAATAGATAGGGGCAGAGTGTCGTGCAGCCGAACAGCCCTGAAGCAAATGTCGTGTCTATAGAGCGGTTCCATTCTACTGTTTCCATGCAGTGCAGTGCAGTGCGCGGTAGTAGTACTACTCCCGATCCTTGTGCGGGTGTGACGCTGTGTGGAGCGTTTCGCTGCTCCCGTGCCCGACTCCCGCGCGCAGGCGCAAGCGCAACAGCCGCCCGCCACCGCCACCATCCCACCATCGCTTTGCCGGGCGGCGGGCAGGTCACGCCAGCGATTGCAGGCGGTCAGGCGGAGGCGTAGCCGGCGGTCGATCGTACCCACACAAGCTTTTCTAGCAATTGGTCAAATGCAAGCTTTTCCAATCCTGGCCAATTGCTGGACACCACACAATCTTGTTATCAACTTCCTTGTTCGTTGTTCTTTCTGAGCTCTTAACCTCAACTCTGTTACTACGACCGATCCAATCCAACCTTTGACTACTACTGTGTCTCTGTTGCACTATACGAACATCCCTGAAGCAAATGGCATGTCTAGCGGTACACAAGCCAATACTACTTGAACTCAAGTACATGGATCGTACTTTGAAGGAGATAAGTGTGGGTTTGACCTTTCAAGGCCCATTTTTATAATTTCACATCTATTCCCTTAAATTATTATTCTAATGGGATGGAGAGAGTGAAAGTAATTTGGTGGATAGGAGAGGACAAAGCTTTAATTGAGTGACAACATGTCTACTACAATACAGTAGACATGGAGAAACAACTTGATTGACGAGAGAGGGTAAAGTTTTAATTAGCTGACAAGTACTGTGCATGTAAGGAGAACTTGATTGATGGGAGGGGGCAAAACTTTAATGTGCATGCAAGGAGAACTTAATTGATGTGAGAGGGCAAAGCTTTAATGTGCATGCAAGGAGAACTTGATTGATGTGAGAGGGCAAAGCTTTAATGTGCATGCAAGGAGAACTTGATTGATGTGAGAGGACAAAGCTTTAATGTGCATGCAAGGAGAACTTGATTGATGTGAGAGGGTAAAGCTGTGCATGCAAGGAAAACTTAATTGATGTGAGGGGACAAAGCTTTAATTGACTGACAATGTGTGCATGCAATGTGCAGTAGTACACAGCTTTCTGCAATTTTCATTAAAAAAAAATGGACAACAATTTTGCAATTTTCACTCTCAGCTCTTTCATCACGCCAGACTTGTACCGTAGACTTAATACGTGTTACAAGTCCGTGTACTATGTCTAAACGTGCATGCAACTTCTCTTGCATGTTCTTTTGGATGATACTATGCTTTTACTGTTGCATATAGGCCATCCTGGCCTAGTTTAACCTCATGCTCCACCACTGGTCGCAATCGCACAGTTCCGAATTCATGCCACGGATCGTCCTCTGTCGATGGGGTCATGGGAGTAGTAGTAATGAACAAGTGAACAAGGAAGCTGCTGGTTGGGCCTGCCAGTGGCAGCATTGGAAAAGCTTGTCTTCTCCAGCAAAACGAACTTTATCCGCGCAGGCGCAAGCGTGTACTTCCATTCAACTGCATTTGGCTGCTTCCCTTCCCAACTCCCGTGCAGGCACAAGCGCAACAGCGTCCCGCCACCACCACCAGCCCTGCAACATCGCTTTGACGGGCGGTGTTGGTAAAAGTTATCCTACAGAATTATTTATAAATTTGTATAGTCTGCAAGCGAACAGAAACGATGAGCACTTCACCCAGGTGAGGGTTTTAAATATCGAATCCACAGGGAGAATGGTGTGAGAATAATGAGACAAAACTAATCCCTGAGATAATAGGAAGGAACGGGAGTTCAGATAAAAGGTGAGAAGAATTCTATGGTTGTCTAGTTTATACTTTTATAAGGCTTAAAGATATTCCTTAATGGGGACGTACTCAAAGGAAAGTAAGGGCGAAACTTACTATTCCCCCAGCAACTATGTCCTACGTGTCCTATCTTACGGGAAGTGGAATCCAAAGGAAATCAATAGTACTGTCACTACCACGATCTACCACGCTCCGGCAAGTAGGGTGTATTTATGAGTTATCTAGTCTAAACACCACGTTTACACTAGGGGTAACAACTTCAATTCAAGAGCGACAAGAATTAAAGTACTCTAATGAGTCATAAACCAAAATAAATATAAATAAGTGAACTTACTCAAATATAAGGTTGATCCACCAAAGAAGTCTCAAGATCAAGTGCAATGAAGCCTTTGATCCCAGAGGTACAAGCGTAGAGAGTCACCGACAGATCCGGTACTTCTCCTTACTTCTTCTCAACTCTACTTCTTATCTCTCAAGAACAGATCTAGAACTCTAATCAAGTTCTTTGATCTATCTCTCAACTTTCTACTAATCTCTCTCAACTTGATCTAGCTCTTCTAATTAGAGAGGTATGGCTCTAGCTATGATCAGAGCTGAGTATGATGAATAATGATTTTCATGCCTAAAGCCAGAGGTAGGACCCTCCTTATATAGTCCTTGTGGATGAATGCTGGCCCTTAGATCAAACCGACTTCAACAATGGCGTAGATACAACCTCAAAGTCGGTTAGAAACCGACCTAGGAAGATGAGGCCGACAGGTGGGACCCACCTGGCGGTCGGCCCCATCTGAGCTGGCGGCCGCCAGGCTAGGGTGGGCCCTGCCTGTCAGGTCTTTCCTGGTGTCTTCTGGTGTCTTCTAGAATGTTTTAGTTCACTTTTCGGATCGAAATTCTTCTCTGGTAAATCTCCTTATTGTTTGGGGGGTTTTCTCTCAGTTTTCCGATATTTTCCTGTTAAGTCCCTGAAAAGATATAAATCACCAAAACTCGTGGAACTTTATCAGTATAACACCTATTCTACACATTTTATTCTTTTTATATCCTTATTATATGTTTAATTAACACATAAAAACATGGCTTAAGAGGTGTCAACAGGCGGCGGGCAGGCAGGCCCGGCCCTGGGGTGGGGCGGGAGGGGCGATCGTCCCAGGTCCAGGAATCGTATGGGCCCCGGTATACGTACACAATACTAGTATTTACATTCTAAAGTAATGGGAAATACAGTCTTCGGTGTTCTAAAACAGCAGAAAGCAGAAACCAGAAAACCAGAAAATACCATATGTACATCCCGATCATGATCGACTGATCCCTAAGCATCTAGTATTCCAATTTCCATCATCCCTGTTCGAGTCGCCAGAAGCCCACAATCAACGGTTCAGTGAGGTAGGCTAAGAATTCTAAATTTAGTTATTGACTACATGTAAGTGCTTCTCACATGATCCCTATTTTATGAAATTGTACTTAGTAAATAGTGTTATGTTCATATAAAAAGGTCCAAAATTTTAGGTTCGCTCCAGGTCCAAAAATACTCAGGACCGGCCCTGCGGGCAGGACATGCCACGAGCACACGGCTCGACCGCACCCACTCCAGAAATCCGGCGGTCAAGGCGGTCATGGCCGAGTCAAGGCTTGATAGCAAAGATGGCCAAGGCCTCTGTTGGTTGCAGCATCGAGGGGACACAACACAAGGAGCCACCGGGGTAGTAGCACGCTAGCTGCAGCTTTTTTTTCTCGAATACGCAAAAGGTTTGCTTAATTTTTTATATTAAGCAAAAAGATAACAAAGTTTACAACGACGCGCCACAAGTGACGCACTAGGGGGAAAAAGAGTTATACAATCAGTTCAGCCCACCCTAGCGGAAGGAAATCGAGACGCTATTACTCACTAATCGAACAACCTAGACGCTTCCGACGATCAGGCGTGTCGGCTAGCGCGACGCCTCGATCGCCTCGGCGTCCCACCTGCGAGGATCCGCCGCAACGCCTCCTTATGAGAGGGGTTAGGATCCACGAGGCAGTTGTCGTACGCCTCCTTCTCCGCAGCTGTGGGCTCCCTACAACGGTCGATGAACCCCATCCGCTGCATCGCTAATATCTCGCCCCGTTTCGCTAGCTGCAGCTTCGTTACTGCTTCTGCAACGAGCAGGCCCCGTCGTTGGGTGTGGCGGTTTCCCAAAAGTCTCCCAGGACAACAAACAGTATGCACTAGCTAGGTCAGCCCGCCGGTTTGAGCGCTTTCAGACGGTGCCATCATAGCATTAGCTCATATAATAGTGTACGTTGAAGATCTAATGGACCAGGATGCAAGTTTGCAAGTTTCCATCCAGCGTGGAGTTTACACTGCATATTCTCCCCCAATACATTGTCGGGCCGACAGAATGGAACGCACAAGACGTGTTTTGAGGTTCAGTCGTCTAATGTCTACGAGCAAGTTTACCTTGGTCACAACTCACATGCAATACCTTGCCTGTGTCGTGTGAGGGAGACAAGTGAGACAACAAGCGTTTGATCGTATATAATCCGGCGCACAGCACATAGCTGCAACTTTTGGAGCACTGACACGGTAATTCACGAGATTATCGAACAAGTGACTTTTGTAAAAATCTCAAAACTAAAGGCCCGCTGGTGTTCAATGCAAATCGATAGGCACTTATATATGTCCATCCAGCCCGGCGCCGTCGGCCCGGCTCGCGACACGGGCGATTTGGCCCGCCCGGAAGCACGGCCCGGCCCGAGGCACCAGCACTAGTAACGAAATGATTTTGCGAGCACTTGCAAAATCTTTTTCCGTTATGGCACTTTTTTGCCCGTCACGGAAAATACCCCGCCATCGCCCAGCTTTTCTTTTTTTTCACGTGGCGGGCATTTTTTGCCCGTCACGGAAAAGATTTTTTGTGTGGCGGGCATTTATAAGTGGCCGTCATGTAAAATAGGTCTATTTTGGCGTGACGGTCCTGTTAGAAACGCCCGCAACGTAAAAAGCGCCGAGGCCCACTCCCAAGCCCAAACTCACTCCGTATCGGGCCGTATATAAGACGACACTTAGGGTTTGGGCGCAGACTCATTCAGTCATTCCTTCTCCCCACCACTCTCCCACCTCCCCAACCACTCTCTCCTCCCCAACGACAGCGGGTCTCCACCTCCCTCCCTCGATTCCTTCTCTTCCTTCTCCACCTCCTATGGCGGGCGGCGGCGGCCTCCCCGGCGTGGAGGTGAAGGCCGGCGAGATCCGGCGCGAGGAGGCGGTTGCCGGCGAGATCCGGTGCGGGGGAGGCGGTTGCCGCGAGATCCGGCGCGAAGGCGGAATCCGACGCGGCCGACCCTCCCTCCCTCGACGCGGCCGACCCTTCCTCCCTCGACGCGGCCGCCTCCTCCTCCGGCGGCAAGCGGCGGGGCGCTCCATTTCCGACGGATCGGGGCGCGCTGGCGGCGGATCCGGCGGGTGGCGGGCCAACCGGCGGCGGATCGGTGGAGCGGCTCCTGGCGGCCACGGATCCACTCCGCGGCGGCGGATCGAGGCGGGACTCCTGCGGCGCGCGCCCAGCGGGATCGACGGCGGCGCGGCGGCTTCCCCGGATCGGCGGCGGCAGGCTTCCCCAGCGTCCCAGCGGCATCGACGGCGGGCGCGGCGGCTTCCCAGCGTCCCCAAAGGGATCGACGGCGGCGGTCGGCGTGGTGGTTCGGCCGCGGCGCGGTCCGTCCGTCGTGTTGCCCTAGATGGGCTCCGGCGGGCCCATGGATGGGCTTTAGCGGGCCTGTCTAGGGTTTTTGTATTTTTTTATTTTTTTTCAAACCATCCCGTGGCGGGCGTTCTAATGTGCCCGTCACGGATAAAATCTTTCTTGTGGCGGGCACTTGTAGCCCGTCACGCAAAGTCACGCAATTAACCGTGACCTTTCATTAGTGACGGCTGCCGGTGCCCGCCACGTAAAACCTATTTCGCCCGTCACGCAAAATCTTTTTCAGTACTAGTGCAGGCCGTGCCTGGGCTGCCATCCCAGCCCGTGGCACGGCCCGAGCACGGCCCGACAAAAGGGCCGGCACGGTGGCAGCCCGGTGAATCGCCAGGAGGGCAGCCCGCCAACAACCCCAATATGGCCTGCTCTCTTCCTAACCCTAACTTCAATCCCCACTCCATCCCAATCCCGTCGCGTGAGGCCGTGCCCGTGACCGCACACTCCCTACGCCGCCGCGACAGCCTCCTCCCTCCGCTCCGCCTCCGCCTATACTGTGTCTCCTCCGCCTCCTCCCTCTCCTCCGGGCAGCCGCCGGTGCGTGCGCTCTTCTCCGACCCCAGCCAGCCAGCGCGCACGGCGGCAGCGCTCTTCTCCGACCCCAGCCGAGCCAAGAGGCAGCGGGCGGTGCTCTTCTCAACCCCAGCCATCGTAGCGGGCGGCAGCGCTCGCCGACCCCAAGCGACCGGTGCGTGGGCGGCGGCGCTCTTCTTCGACCCCAGGCGGTCAGCGCGCGGGCGGCGAAGGCGTGCCGGGCTCGTCGTGCCGCCCGGCCGCACGCCGTGCTCACGGGCGGCCCGGCGGCGCAACAGGTCGCGCCTCGGGCCGGAGGCCGGGCATGAGCACGGCACGGCGCAAGCACGACGGCACGGCGGGCCGTGCCGGCACGGCACGATGGACAACTATATAGGCACTTGAAGTGTGTCTTCCATTGTTCGCTATGCATAAATCCAAACAACAGGACCGATCGATCATAGGATGAATATAAAGCAAGCACACGAATGTACGGACGGGCCGTGACGACGAGCATCTCGCTCTCCGCCGGGCAGCGCGCCCGGACCAGAGGGTCGGTCGTGTGCAGGTGGCCGATGCAGCGTTGGATGGCGTCGCGCACGGGCGAGGGCCCTGGCGCATAGAGATACTCCTAGAATCGTAGAAAAGGCAGCACAGACGGTGGGATGGAAGGCACACGGTGCCTATCGATCTACTAAATGCATTGATCCGCTTCGACTTGCTGTGTGGATGCAGCAAATCGGGCAGTGGTAGATACGAACGATCTACTGCGAGTAAATTTGCCAGCTGATATTCCGGTGCATGCAGGTGCATGCATGGTGTTGCATTGGGTTGGCGGATTGGGAGGACACACGCCGAGTACTCCTATACTAGTACAGTAGTAGTAACGGGTAGAGGGGGCACAGTGTTGTGCAGCCGAACAGCCCTGTGTCATAGCTGTGTCCGTCCGTCACGTAGCCTGTGCAGGCGGTCAGGCGGAGCGGTGGCCGGTGTCAGTCATGGCATCACACGGCACGGCTAGGAAACCGGGGTCATCGAGTCAAATGGATAGCAAGGAACGCCCAGGCCTCGCTGAGCTGGTCACAGTGTCGTCGATGAGACACAACACAAGGTAATAAATGCCCGAGTTTCCTTAGGATCTCAATGCGTCGTTAGATCATACTGCTCCACTAAGAAAACATAAAGTTAAAAGAGTAAACCCTAAACTAAGACACGATAACTCCTGGCATCAGAACACTCAGTTAATTGATATCTGTAATAATTGGAAAATACGGGAAATGAGTAGTAAGGTTCCAAAAAGACAGCTGTAGATACGGTGATGTTATGACAAACCACGTTCACATGGGGGAATCGACGTTGGGCGTTCGGGTTTGCTCATACCCTCCCCGACCCCGCAACGACAGCCTTGGGTGCAGTGCAATCCTGGCATAAGCAGAGGTGCAGCAGGTTACACTGGCAGAGGTGCGGCCTGCAGCTCCACTCATGACCCGTATGTTTGGTTGGAGAGCGGAGCGAGCCGGGTTGGGTTGAACCCCTTTTTTCGGCTGTTTGGATGGAGGAAGCGGGGGGCGGAGCCAACCCGGGGAGGAATATTCGGTGAAGATGCGGGTTGGCTCCGTCCGTCCAAATCTGGCGGACGGAGCCAACCCACGCGGGGTTCGAGGCACGGCGCTCGCTCCGTCTTCGCCGTCTGGCGAGCCGCGACGCCGCCATGGTCCGACCGCGTCCGCCCCGCGAGCGCGCCCCTGGCTCCGCTTCGTCCGTCCATGGTCGCGCGGGCGGCGGGAGCTCGCCCAGGCGGGCCAGCGGGAGCGCGCGGGCGGGAGGGAGTAGGCCAGCGACGACCGCCGCGCGCTCGACGCGAATCCGCCCGCATCGAAGCCGTGAATCCGGCCCGCTGCCGCCGCGAATCCGGCCGCGACGAAGCCGCGAATCCAGCCGCCATGAGCTCGCCCGCGAATCCGGCCGCCACGAGCCGCGAATCCGGCCGCCACGAAGCGTGAGCGGTGCGGCGGGCGGCGGCGCTTCCTGTACGTGGCGAACGAAGAGGAAGAGGAAGGATAAAAATTTAATTTGATTTCTCTTACACGGGGTTTCTGATGTAAAAATACCGTAGAGAAAGATTTATTAATATAGCCTTCACTGATTTCTAAACAGCTCAGAGTCCTGATGTAAAAAACACCTTCACAAACGGTGTTATCCAGTCATTCAACCCATATTCTCAATTTCTTCAACCAAACACGAGATGGGTTCACTCCATCCCCAAATTCAGAGCTGCAACCAAACAACGAGTTGGGTTCAACCCAACCCAGAAAACTGGGTTGGATCCAACCCAACCCACCCAGGCCTCTGTTCCTCTATTCCCATGTCCGGCCGTTCCATCGACGCGCTACTGCGACCTCGCCTTCCTTCTTATCCAGCCTTGGCTCTGACGCCTTGACCCACTGGGCGCTGGATCGAGTGGGCGTGCGGCCGCGCCGTGTGCTCAACAGGCAGTAAAACTGTGCTCAACAGGCAGTAAAACAAGCTCGTACTAGTGTTGCACATGTCGCTTGGTGTCTCCCAAGACAACAAACAGTATGCACTAGAGGTCTGCCCGCCGGTTTGAGACGGTGCTATCCGTGCTATCTGTGCTATCTGCCCCGTCAGAGTTCGTGGCAGGTTTCCCAAGTCTCGCAAGACAACGAACAGTATGCACTGGAGGTCAGCCCGCCGGTTTGAGTACTCCCTCCGTTACACAATACTTGCAATTCTTTGACTCATATAAACTGTGTTTGACTGCTCGTCTTATTCAAATTTTTTATGTAAATTATAAAACAAACAAAACGTCATTACAATATCTTTAGTGATGTAATAAGTCATAACAAAAGTGGTAATATTTATTAAAAAAAGTTGAATAAGACGAGAGGTCAAACACAGTTTATATGAGTCAAAGAATTGCAAGTATTGTGGAACGGAGGGAGTACTCTACTAGTAGAAAGATTTTGCCTGGACAACACCCAACAGGATGCCTGCTCAGGTTGCCTACGGTGGAGTACTATTCTTGATGAATTGACTGTCGGAGAAAGTCGGTCATCACAGCGACCAAGATCATCAAGGGTTTGGGTTTGCATGCTCGCTCACAGAGCTGTTTCGTTCACCTCCGGTCCACGCAACAGATGCATCCATCCTCCGCGGACGATGAGTCTGGAATCCGGATTATTGCTGCGTCATTTGGTGACATTTTACTTTCGACTAACAAAAGATAATGCTGGTCGTCTACAACGTCGCTGTTGTAACTTGTATTTTGGATTATTACCTCCTTTTAAGAATCTAGCTGGGCATGTCAACAAGTGCTAGAAAAGAACATCGGCAGGATCGTAACAGACCCCTGCTGTATCAACAAAGCTTCAGGGCCTGTTTGAAACACAGGAATACAAAATAGAGGAATGAAAAAAAAACGCAGGAATATGATGTAGGTGTTGTGAGAAAACAGAGGAACGGAAAAACATAGAAAAAAAAACATAGAAACATGATGTAGGTGTTTGGAACGCAGGAATTTGCAACATAGTAATAGCATAGGAAATAAACACACATGACACGTTAATGCTTCTCAACATGCAAACAGCAGGGCTTGCTATGTCGGCCATTGGCCAATGCGAATAAACTAGTACTTCCAAACAAGTAATGCAGCATGCAACCTTGGACTTCGTGAAGGAAATGAAAACAAGGGGGAGACCGGATGTTTTATTTCATGCATTTTTCAAAGGAAGGCAAGCCTTTCCTCCGGAAAGGAAATACGCAATCCTCCGTTCCAAACGCCCTGTGACGTCATCGAAATGGAGGAATTCGATTCCTACAAAATTCCTTTGAAAAGCCTTTGTTCCAAACAAGCCCTCAAAGTCCAAAGCAAAATCTTTTGTTGCAGACGCCGGATTTCCGTCAGTGCACTTGCACAGAGTCTACTCCTAGGCCTCTAGGGGACTACCTAGGCTATATAGGCCCTTTTTGGGAGGGTTCTATAGGACTGTATTGTTAATGTGCGTCGAAACTCTCTCTTTTGTGTCAGTGAGACAGATCAAGTCATTAGAGCATATACAACAATAAATGTTCAACAACACTCTCTCTTGATGGGACACAACACAAGGTAAGGGGCCCAACACTAAATGCCCAAAATTTCCCTAGGATTCTACCCCTCCGTCCCGATTTAAATGTCGCCGGAGCTACAGTGTATTGTCCCGTTTTAGTTGCCGTTGCCTATACCTACTAGGCCACTCAGGCTATACCTGTACACCGCATGCAGTCTTGTCCCCTCCCTCCCCACCACGCAATCGTTGTCTAAAAAAAGCAAGAAATAAAATCGTGGAAACAAATGAGTCGTTGTGTACTGGTTTATAGGGGTGTCTTCGTCATTTGTCTTGGTCTTGGTGCCTCCTCCCCCACCACCACGTTAATAAGGGACGGAGGGAGTAATTCTAAATAGGATCCACAAAGAATATCCACGTTTAAAAGAGTAAACCCTAGACTAACGACATAATAACTCTTGGAATTGAAACACTCAGTTAATTAATATATTTGTAATAATTTACAAATATGGGAAATGAAAAAGGTTCCAAAGCTGTTAGAACAGATACTAGGTTCCAAAGCCAGCTGAGATACGGCGTGGGCGTTTGAACGTGGATAAGATCGGGTTTGCTCATTTCGTGCAGCGGGGAGAGCCAGAGCCCAGCTTTTCCAATGCCGCCAGGTGCGGCCTGCTGACATCGCTTCAATGCCAGGCCTGAGCTTCCCTGTTCCTGTTCCTTTCTGCCTGTGTTCGGCCGCCGTCCCATCGCTGCCTGCCTGTGACCCTAATTGCCTTGGCTGTGGCGCCTTGACCCACTGGGCGCTGGAGTGGGCGTGCGGCCGCGCCGTGTGCTCAAACTCAACAGGCAACAAAAAGGAACTCTTCTGGGAGTGTTGCGTACTAGTACATGTGTTAATGTACAGCTTCACCTCTCTACGTGACGGAGCGTGACATGTCCGTGAGTGAGTCCGCCCTCTCGTGCGCGCCACAGCGCGATGGTCCGGAGTCGGCAAGGGATCGGGCGTACAAACTGCATTGCGTTTGCTGGACACCACGAGATGATAATGGCGGTCGTCTACAGCGCGTCGCCTGTGTGTCAACAAGCTTCAAAGTCCAGCTTGACCCCTTCTTTTGTTGCAAACTCTATCCGGCCGGCAGTGCACTTGCACAGTTGCGCACAGTTGCACTGGTCTACTCCTTGGCTCTATAAATATGCCCACATGCCTCCTGAAGTGAAACCATTCCTTCGCGGGTAAGAAAGAAAGTAGTATCCGAGTTTCCAACAATGGCCGCCGCCGCAGCCACCACCGAGCCTCATCACCGTCAGCTGAAGCTGTTCATCAACCCCAACGCGCGGCAGGTGGTGTTCGCGGAGGCCAGCGGGGAGGCCATCGAGTTCCTGCACTCGATCCTCGTCTCGCCCCACGTATCGCTGCCGTTCGACCTCGCGACCACGAGAGCTTGCATCGGCAATGTCTACGACAGCGTAGACAAGCTCCGCGTGTTCGCGGCCGCCGAGAACGACTCCCGCCCGCCTCTGCAGCGGCAGCAGGAGAAGGAACGCTACTTCGTGTGCGGCGGCGACGGGAATGGCGGCTCCAGCAGCTGCGGCAGCTACGTCGCGGCAAAGAGCGGCGCGAAGTGCCCGGCCTGCGGTGGGGAGATGACGGTGGAGGTGCCGCGCGGCTTTCCCGGGGCGAGCTGCTCGGATGCATACGCTGAGCTCACCGCGAAGGGGGCCGACCTCACCTGCTGGGTGATGGACGACCTCCGCGTCATGCCGGCCGGCGAAATCCTCCCGATTTTCTCCACCTTTATGACGAGCTTCTTCGTTGCCCCCGGCGCGCATCAGGAGAGGGTGGTGAGCCTCGGCTACACGGAGGTATGTACCACTGCAGCTTCATCTGGTAGCTAGAACTCCTTCCTGCGATTTTTCTTTTTAAAATGATTTGGATGGAGTAAGTATCATCCACCTTCATATATTTAGGTCTGAATAAAAGCTTAGGACTTGTTTAGATGGCTAAAGTTTCTAACCTTTTTCCCACTTTCTCTCCATCAAATCACATTAAATACACCAAAAGACATATATTTGGAGTATAAAATATAGGTTAAAAAATAACTAATTACACAGTTTTGATACACTAGTAACGAAATGATTTTGCGAGCACTTGCAAAATCTTTTCCGTGGCGGGCACACTTTTTGCCCGTCACGGAAAACACTCCGCCACGCCCAGCTTTTTTTTTTACGTGGCGGGCGTTTTTGCCCGTCCACGGAAATTTTTTTTTTGCGTGGCGGGCATTTATAAGTGGCCCGTCACAGAAAATAGGTCTATTTTGCGTGACGGGCCTGTTAGAAACGCCCGCAACGTAAAATAGCGCGAGCCCCACTACCGAGCCCAAACTCACTCCGTATCGGGCCGTATATAAGACGACACTTAGGGTTTCGATGCGGACTCAGCAAACTCATTCAGTCATTCCTTCTCCCCAGTCCCCACCACTCTCTCCACCTCCCTCCCTCGATTCCTTCTCCACCAGACAGCGGGTCTCCACCTCCCTCCCTCGATTCCTTCTCCACCTCATATGGCGGCGGCGGCGGCTCCCCGGCGCGTGGAGGCGGCGCTGGCCGGCGAGATCCGGCGCAGCGGCGCTACGCCGCCGGGCGCGAGGCACGGCGCAACTGGGCGAGGGCGCGGCGGCGCCGCCGGCGAGCGGCGGCGCGCCCATCGTCCCTCTTCGGCGGATGAGCCGGGTGCGGCCTCCCTCTCCCGGCGGCGGCGGACCCGGCCGGATCGACCTCGAGCTCGGGCGGATCCGGCGGCCACGGGCGGATCCGGGCGAGGTGGCGGCGCCACGGGCGGATCCGGCGAGGTGGCGGCGGCTCCGGCGGTTCTGGCAGCGGAGGTGGCGCTCCACCGGCGGCGGTGGCGGGACAAGGTGGGCGGATCCGCCCGTCCTCCTCCACGGCGGCGGATCGACGCCGGATCAACGACGGCGAAGCGCGGGGGCGGCCGGATCGGCGGCACGGCGAGCGCGGACGGCGGATCGATGATCGGGCGGCGGATCGGTCGCGCGGCGGCGAACCCTAGCTGCCGCAGACCAGGCTTGGTGTCGGGCCCGTATGGGCTCGGTGCGGGCTCCGTGCTTTTTTTTTTTTTATTAACCGTGGGCGGGCACGCGTGCCGCCACGGATACCGCGGCGCATTTTCCGTGACCTTCGGTTGGTGGCGGGCGCTGTGCCCGCCACGGATAATTTTTTTTTGCCCGCCACAAAAGAAGATTTCGGTACTAGTGATATACATTGCGAGCGATTTTTGAGCCTAGTTACGTCATGGTAGGATAATATTTACCACTAACAAACGAAACGTGCTACAATGTACGATGTGACATGCGTCTAAAATTTTGCACCAAATTTTGGGTGTATGTTTGCTTTGAAGGTGCTCCCCTGCACTATTATTTACCTCCCATGAGACCTTAAGAACCGAGAATTCACTAGATTTGTTTTTCACTTTGTGTTAAAGTTTAGGGGAGTTTGGTTTGGGCAGCTAAACTTCAGTCCATTATGTCCACTTTTTACCAAACACATGGACTGAATGGGAGCTAAGTTTAGCTACCAGTAGTTATTCATTAATTAGGGGATACAACCATATACTACATATACTCCCTCCGTCCCCACCGACTTTGTCACCCCGGTTTTCCGTGCCATCTTATTCGATGCTTCGTCTTATTCAAATTTTTTGCACAAATATAATTTATTTTTTACGACTTATTTTATCAATGAAGATACTTGAATATTGATTATTTTATTTTATGATTTGCATAAATATTTTAAATAAGACGGATGGTAAAGTTCAAAAGTCAAAAACGACGAAGTCCATGGGACAGAGGGAGTACTAAGGAGGCATGAACATCTAGGTCCTGAATCCCAAGTTCCCAACACCCCTTTCTCCTTTGGCCAACAAAATTCTTTATTTCCAGTAGTCTTTATTATTAATCTCTCTATGATGCATGTACATTTTTACCTGTTCAAATCGAGCCCCCATAAAAATAATAGTATCATCCACAAATTGAATGATCTAGAGTCCCTCATGGTAACATATCAGCAACTCTATGAAATAGCAATGGAGAAAAGAATCAGGTGGCCAGGCCTTCTTATCGTTTGGAGGTGATTACAAATATCATCGTTCACTTTGTCGATTGAAGAAACCAAAAAATAAACAGAGAAGAAGATTCAACACTTCCCATTTTTATTGATTGTTTTGACATGCTACGACATCGATTGAAACATTGTTTTCTTTCTTTTTGATTCATTTTTGGCTGCAGGCTATCGAGATCCTCGAGACGTCACTGCAGTCCAGCACCGTCCTCACTGATGTTTTTCTATGCAAGAAGAAGACCCGTCGCTTTGGAAAGTCGCCTAAATAAAGATGGCGGCCTAGAACCAACCTAGCTGTGTTGGGTCATTTAGGTTTAAGGTTTAGGGTGTCACAACACTAACCTAGTTGTGTTGGGTCGTTAAGATATGGTGCATTTGAATCTTTTGGGAATGCTTTAGCATGTCCATTTTCTAGATGCTCCAAGACAGAGCATATATGTAGTCCTTCAAGACCAGAAGTAGGCGACAACAACGGATGAATCATAGCATATATGTCATTCTCGACAATACTCCGTTTGAGATCCTCCTACATATATAAGTTTGAGATCCTCCTATATATATGAATTCGTGTGCTGCCACAAATACTTGGCCTCGTAGCATATATGTCATTTTTGCTACATGTCATTCTCTTGAATACTTTCGTTTGAGATCCTCCTATATATCATTCTCAAGAATACTCCGTACTTCGTTTTGAAATCCTGCTAGGTAGTTTGAGATCCAATATGACCATGCTGCATATGACTTCTGTCGTGGTCTGATATCGCTGTGACCACGGTCACAGTAATCGACTGGCTAATGCGTTCTCCGAATGGCCTAGCTCTAGAGACAATGACACAAGTTTATACTGGTTCGGGGCGAAATCAAGCTCCCTAGTCCAGTGTGATCACTATCCGAGCTCAAATGCTCATACCGGGGTGTGTACAAGCGGATCGAGAGAGGGAGCGGGCTCCCAAGTCTCTTGAGATTGAGGCAAGTGCCAATATGAGGGTGAGTGAGGATGCTGGTTTTTTGGAAAACAGGGGTTCGTTGTCCCTTACTCCTTGCCTCAACTGAGAACCCTGCCCCTCCTTTTATAGTGACAAGGGGAGCAGGACATGTGAGCTCTTCGAGTTGAGGCGAGAGTGGATAGAGTGAGGGGCTATGGAGCGGCGGGTAGGTGAAAGAGCTCTCCGAACGAGCTCGTTGATTGGTCAGGGGCTCTCTTCGAGCTCTCGGTAGCTTTGGATGCCGAAATCGATCATCGTCGTACGCGTGAATCCTGGTCTGGGCGGAGGTCGGGCGTCGTCCTGTCTTTAATCGTAGTTGGAAGCCGTCTCTTCGGTATGGGAGGAGCGGCCATGCCGCTGACGCCGAGATGCGCTTCGTGTGTACCCGTTGGGGACTGTAGTAGAGTTGTTGGATGCGACGGGGTACGGCGAGGGAGCTCTCTGGACGATCTCTTTGGTCGGGCAGGAGTCTTCTTCGAGCTCTTTGCAGCCTTGGATGCTGAAATTGGTCGCCGCCGTACGCGCGAATCGAGGTTCGGGCGGTGGGCAGGCGTCGCGCCGTCCCTAATCGTGGTAGGAATCGATCCCGTCGACGTGGGCGCGACCATACCATGGATGAGGCATGCGCACGTCGATCGTACTTGAGGGTACTGTGGCGACGCTGTTGGAGCCGACGGGGTATGGCGGTATGATGGAGGAGACCCCTCCCTGTTGCTGTAGCGATGCGCGGCTACAATACTTGTCAGGGAGTGGTTGGCCAACTCCGTACCGGCAGGCTTCGCGCGGAAGACAGATGAGTTCTTCCGTTGTCGCAGGATTCGTTGAGCTCGAGCTCGAGCGAGACGGGAAGAGGTCCTCAGGAGAACGTCCGTCACGTGAATGGGGGAGCTCGCCTTCGGGAGAGCTCGGTCGAGGCGAGAACAGGTCCCTCGGTACGGAGAGCTTGTATAGGCGTGCTCGGCCATGGTGGGAGCTCGTCCGCGGGCGCGGAGCTCTTTGGAGGGTAGTGACCTCTTTGCGTTGACCGACTGGGCTCTTAGGGCTGCATTAGCTTGTTGACGTTGAGCGGGGAGCTCCTCGTCAGTGTCCCGAATATCGATCCCCCACAACTTCATTACAATTATATCTACACATAACCTTTTGTCTTGCATGCCGAAGCCCCCCTGCATCTCCGGTTCTCCATCTCGGCCAAGTTTGTAGCATTTGACTCTGCAGTACTCACAAGCTATTTTATTTTTGGCTTATTCAATTGCATTATGTGGGAGAAACAAGATGGTAGAGAATAAACCGAAACAGAACAAACGAACCCACGAATACGCTGAAACAGAACAAAAGGATGCAGTCCATGGCTCCGGACTTAAGAGAACACACCCAACACTGTAGAGGAACAGGTCCAGTGAGCACGCCTATGTTTAACCTCCTTGCTTTGCTTGCATTTCGCTTTCGCTGGAAGGGACCAAACCATAAGTCCATAACCTTACCTAGAAGCACATCGCGATCTTAGGATGAGAGTCCTCCTGTTCAAATGGAAGATAAGTGAATTAAATAATTAGAAAGCACACTTCATGAATCCAGCCTCCAGGAAAAAAGCAGTCCAACAGAGGTAATAAGTTCACACCGGTGGCAAGCCGGCTGAGGTAAGTTGATAGAGGGTAGTAAATCCGTTGATGGGAGAGGGCAAAGCTTTAATGGACTGACAATGTGTGAGCTGAAAATATTTTGCGTATTCAAGAAGAAGAAGATAACGTGTGAGCAAAGACAAGGTAAAGATTTGATCTGTAAACCAATGCACGTCACAGCTGTACACCCGATCCCTGTGCGGTGCGGAGCAGTGCCTGCGCTGCTTCCCTTGGCGACTCCAGTCCCGTGCAGGCCAGGCGCAACGCTCGACCGTCGCTCCGCCGCGGGTCAGGCAGCGAGCGGCCGTCGTAACTAGCACAGGCGCCGCCTCAGCTGCACATGTAGTACGACACTATTCATTTTGCTCCTAGTGAACGGTGACTGCTCAGCACGGCCGCACCCACTCTCGGACAAGGAGCAAGTACAAATCAGCCAGCGCTTCGCTTTTCTTTCCTCGATCATGTTTTTAAAGCACCCACTGATAGCGATGTTGTAGTGGAGATGGTAAGTTTGGATGTGCGAATGAAACAGCTGCGGAAACTCATTTTCGAAAGGGGATTTCCTTATTTACTTTATTTCAGGTCAAGGGCTCAACCGCTCAATGCTTCATAGGCAGCTTGGATAGGAAGGAAGAGTGAGGCTTGGATGGGAAGGAAGAGTGAGGCTTGGATGGGAAGGAAGAGTGAGGCATGTTTGCAGCGTCCATGAGATGGGACGCTATTCTGTAGGAAGGAAGAGTGAGCCGTCTCCTCCGGCCGCGCAGCTCATTTAGGAGTACTTCCATTGTACGGAATGCAACAGCCGTCCGCAACGACACCGCCAGCCACCAGCCCACTATCATCGCCTTGCCGGGCGGCGGGCAGGTCACGGCCGAGCTGCGTCCGTCACGTAGCCGGGCCTTGTTTAAATGGCTAAAAATTATAACCGCATGTCACATCGGACACTGTAGCACGTTTCGTTTGTTAGTGGTAAATATTATCGTACCATGTAGTAATTAGGCTCAAAAGAATCGTCTCGGAATGTACATCTAAACTGTGTAATTAGTTATTTTTTTTACCTACATTTAATACTCCAAACATATGTCTTTTGGTGTATTTAATGTGATGTGATGGAGAGAAAGTGGTGAAAAGGTTAGAAATTTTTGCCATCTAAACGAGGCCCCGATTGATGCTCAGCTGTCCGCAGTCGGCCTGCATAGCATAGCAAGGAAGGCTTCTCTGGTCGCAGAGTCGATGGGACACAACGCAAGGCCAGGAGCCAATGTTCATGCCTTCTTTTTTTTTTAGAAGGAACATGTATTAATCTTGGTGCATTACACCGACCCTTTTACAAACAGAAATCTCAAGAAAAGGAAATTATAAAGAAGTACAAAACTCCTGTTCATCTTCCTCGAAGCCTTCAGAGATCCGTTCGTCACCGCCGTCGAAGCTGCTTCCCAATCGTCGTAGGGCACCAGAGCCAAACTCCACAAGGTGGAGGCCGCAGAGGAGGACTTACTTCTAGGCGAATCAGCCGAATAAACTGCCTCTCAGCGCATCGGCCAACTCCCGTACCCATGACGCATCCTTCGATTCCACCGCCGGCAACCCGAGCAAAGCTCCGATTTTCACCAAAGAACATCTTCCTTGAGATTAACAGGGTCAACAACATCATCACCTGAAGAAGACGACGATGCGCCGGCCCTCGACTCCTGGATAGGTCTCCACAAAGCCTCTCCGTTGACGTCGGAAAAGATCGCCACCGAGAACGGAAGAAGCTGCGAAATTTATTCCGCTGCATCGTCGCCGCTTCCGCATCGCCGGGCGTCACCAAGAAAAAAAAACCGCAGGGCAAAACCTAACTCCACCGCCGAACATCGACGGCGAGCAAACCCTAGACCTAGGACTCGACCAAAACCCTATGAAGACAAAGGCCGTTAAAGGGACGGACCCCGCTCCTCGTCACCATCGGCAGCGAGGCCGGAGAAGAGGAGCGGGGCCATACGGGCAGTGGCGGCGGCGGTGTCGCCCGACCTCTTCTTTCCTTCGCGAGCAACCCTAGGAGGCGGCGGCTATCGTTATTGGAAGAAATCTCTATGTTCATGTCTTCATTAGCCAATACTGCTCCAGAGTAGCTACGGTTAAAAAGAGTTAACACCTAGACTAATGACACAATAACTCTTAAAATCGAAAACACTCAGTTAATTAATATTTGTAATAATTTAGAAATACGGGAAATGAAAACGGTTATGACAAACTACGTTCGCTAGGGATCGACGTTAGGCGTTTGAACATGGATAAGATCGGGTTTGCTCATACCCTCCCCAAAACGACAGGCATGCAGAGGTGCAGCAGTCTAAGCTGGCGTCTGCCTGGGAGACGGTGGACGGACAGCCTTGGGAGAGCCTTTCCAATGCCGCCAGGCCTGCAGCTCCAGTCTTCCCTGTTCCGGCGGGTGTGTTTAGATACCAAATTTCCTCCCAAATTTCACTATACAAAAAGAAGATTCCCCATCACATCAAAATGCCGCACATGCATGAAGCATCAAATATAGGTAAAAAAATAACTAATTACACAGTTTAGATGTACTTTGCGAGATCTAATCTTTTAAGTCTAGTTTCGCCATGGTAGGATAATATTTACCACAAACAAACGAAACGTGCTACAGTAATGCGATGTGACATACATGTCACGTCCCTCCAAAATTTTGCACCAACTTTGGCATCTAAACACCAGCCTTGTGTTCCATCGACGCTGCTGCCTGCGACCTCGCCTTCCTTCTTATCCAAGCCTTGGCTCTCGAGCTCTATTCACAATGATACAAGAAACTAGAGAGTGAATCGTTTCTCGCCGGTGTTCCCCCCCGCCGAGCCCTTCCCCGGCGGCTTCTCTTCTTTCCATGGGGGATGCCGCCCGGTGTCCTTAGCGCCATCAATCAAGAAGGCTTTTATGTAGGATCACGGCGAAGGATCCCCCTCTCCATGTCGATCTTGAAGCGGGCGAGACAAATGCATCATCTTCGCTGATTTCCCTCATCCTTCGTCGAATCCAAAGAGGATGGAAGGCAAATTTTGGGACTCCGACTCGAGTCCGAGTGTGAGTACATCGGTGTTGGGATTCTTTAGCCAAGATCTATGCAGCCAAAGTGGACGGCAAGACTTCCTCTTTGAAGCTTTCGACTCCTCCTCAAGCCGCCGGCATTCAATCGGCGGAAGGTGAGAGACATGTCTCGCGCGGGGTCAAGCTCAAGTCGGGGCCACCTCCAAGACTAGCGAAACCCCATGGAAATCTCTCCGAAGGGGCCGCTTCCACCACCGAGGAAATCTCCAACGGTGACGCTTTGGGAATTTCTTCCCGTCGGTGATGACATCGCCGACGTTTCACAAGCCGATCCGGATTTGTTGGATCGTATTTCAAATGCTGCGAGTAGGGAGCGGGTGGAGAAAATTGTGCCCGGTCTTTCTCGACCCGTTCCCTCCTTTGGGTCCCAGCCATACCGGTCCAGCCCCTCGGACTCTCCTATCGACCGAAGTTCAGTCCCAACAGGATCGCGACTCCTTTCACCGGGAACCCTAGGCGCCGCCTCATCCCTCGTAGTGCCGCGGAGTCTCCCTCATCCAAGCCATCATATCGAAAGCAAAGCACTCATGGCTGGTGGCCAAGGTCGCCGATTCCGGCGTCGGGGCCAGATCGTGGGTCGGTCGAGATCGTGGTGGTGGAGGGAGTCGCAATCGTGAAGAGGCGTACCGATCAAGAGCCTGGATCGCGGCATGGCTGGTCGCGGGAGCGCGGCCGCGTGGTGCGGCGGAGCGTGGACGTGGAGCAGGTGATCGTGATCCGCTGGTCGCGGCGACAGCCGACCGATCGTGGTCGTGGACCGGCGACTGATCATGGTCGCAGCGCGGCGGCCGTACGCGGGCGAGGTGCTGATCGGGCGCGCGGTGTGGCTCCGGAGCCTGCTGGCAGTGCTAATCGCGGCGGATATGGGGGCTGCGGCAGTGGAGTTACCCGTCGATATCGTTGCATCACAGGATGCCGACGGCCGGGCTGCACCCCATGCCGCGGCCGGCAATCGCACTTGGGGAATCAAACATTGAAGATCCGGGCAGGGCTAAGCGGAAGAGACCGGGAACCGGGAGTGTGTCATTTGCTTGCGAGGATCATTACACTAATCGGTGTCCGCTTGTTGCGTGGACCTAAACCTTCGGTTGCCTACTGTGGTGCCCTTTGAAGATGGCATGGGCTTCTTTGAGATCCAAGCTGCCAACCACAACGACATTGTCCCTCCTCTCGAATGCAGTAGCTGCTCCGGATCACGGTATAATCTGGGTGAGGTTCCACCTGCTTTATTGCTGTCCGAACTTTCAAGGATCATTCCCGTTGGCAATGGGAAGTGCGGGAAGTGCGGGTCGAACATACATCGTTCCTTTCGAAAGCAAGGAGGAATTGGATCGCTTGGTGGCTATTGAGACAGATCACGACAAAAACAAGGAAGGTACCGCTTTGATCAAGGAGTATGTTGATGATGTTAAGCCTATCAAAGTGCTCGATAAGGTTTGGGTGACGGTTACCAATGTACCACGTCCTCTGCGTTCTTTCTTACCTTTGTGGGCTGTTGGAACAATGATTGGTGCTACACAAAAGGTGGACGTGTATCACCTGAGGAAGACGGAGAAATTAGAATTTTGGTGGCGGTTTTCGATGCTAAGAAAATCCCTCCTTATGGTCATGTTCAGTGTCAAGGGGAATCAGATCGTCTTTATTTCAAGCCGCAGACGAAGCAGCTCCTGATTTTAATCTTGTTGATGATGATCTCCGGGTGATGAAGACAAAGATCTTGATGGTGATAAGAGGATGAAGGAAGCGTAAAAATATTGATGATCCAAAACAAAAGGTCTCGTGACGGGCGCTTCCTCTTCGTCTAGCTCTCTTCCACCACAGTCACAAGGTGGTGCTCCTCATAAACAGGCCACTGTGGTGACTGAGAAGCTTAGTGAAGAAGTTAGTATCAAATCTCTGGCCGGGAAGGAGAAGAATATTGAGCTGATTTCACCTTTCTCCGGGGATGAACTAACCATGTATAATTATTTGCGAGCTCCTCCAATTAAACATCATCCTGGGCTGGGAAGTGGTGCTTTTGATAGTGGAGAGTTTCAGCTCTGTCCGGCCGAGGCAGGCGGTTTACCCTTGCTCACCTACCATGTGTCGCCACCTAGTGCTCATGAGATGGGTGCCATTGTAACCACGGTTTTTTTTCTCCCGCTTCGGTTTATCGCGGTAAACCGCGGTTACCGAAAAAACCGGTCCGGTCCGTTACCGGACCGGCGGTATAAAAGAAGCCAAATTCAAAATGTAAAATTTAAAAAAAAATCGTTGAAAAATTCTCAGTAAAATAGTTCGTGATTTATAGAAGCCAATGGTGTAAAATTTTTTCAAATTTGAGTTCGTTTGGTATAAAAAATTTGAATTGAAGTTTGAAAAAAAAAAAAACGCTGGCCCCGGCCCGTCAAGGCCCATGAGGCCCATTGGCCTCCCCGGCTGCGGATAAGGCGTGGCAAGCGGGGGGGGTTCAAACGCGCCCCTAGAAGCTTATCCGCTCGCGTCCGCCCCGTCCGCCCGCCGCCGTCGCCTTCCGCCAGCGCGGCCGGAGAAACCGCCCGAGCAGCGTTTTCCGGGCGTGCAAGCGCGGCATCAGCGCCGCCGCCCGCGCCGTCCGGTGATCGGGCGGACGCTTCTTTATCGAAATGTTTCTCCGATTTCCGACCGGCGCCAGCGTTAGCCGGGGACCGAGGTGAGTTTTTTTTTTTTTTTTTGATTTAGGTATATTGTATATATATATATTGTAGGTATATATTGTATGGATATTATATAGATATATTGTATATATATATTGTTGGTTTCTATTATATAAATATATATTGTTGGTGACTTTGTGTTGTCCGTATGGTTTATGCGCAGTAGACAATATCCGGGAGACCGAGAGACCCGGTCCGGGAGCACGGTGAAAATCTTGCTCCGATTTGAAGTGCAACTACCGTCACACCGAAAAATCCGGGCGGTGGTTGCACAAGGTTCAAGCAAAGACTTGGTCTGGCCGCTGGTCCGAGGTGTTGCATTGCAACCATGTGCCTCCGGATGTGCGTGACTACTTCCGGCGAGACCTTGACAAATCGAAGAAGAAGGCTAATGACGGGGCTCGTGATGACCGGCACGTGAAAGTGCCGCATTGTGAGGGAAACTATGTCATGGGCGAGGAGGAATATGAGGCTCAGTGCGCTAAGCGCTTGAGCAAATGAGAGCTGAATATGAGTACCAACAGAGGGTGCAGCAGACATGGGAGGACATTATGAGCGTGGAGGGGGTAGTGGTGGTGCGGGTGGCGTGGTGGTGGACGTAGCAATCCACTTCAAAGGATGTTCAAGAGCCAGGAGATCAGGTTCACGCAGGAGACTCCCGTAGTGGTGGAGGACTACCAGCGCCCGCGGTGGTAGCGGAGGGAATGACCCAACCAAGGATTGATACAGGGGGCCCGACGCCAGAAGGGCAAAATGCCAAGCAAGCTATTGGTAAAGCTTGGTCAAAGTGGTTCCATTATGTAGGACAACCCGGACGAAATGCCGACAATCCGTACTTTATCGATGCCATCCGAGAGACACGTATGGGGTAAGTACCTATACTTGGAGATTGATGGTTTCAGGTGGTCTCATTGTTCTTCCGTGTTCTTATTATTCCCTTATTGTTTCAGGTGAAGGCATCACGTCACCCAATTGGAAGGGAGATCGATGGCAAGTACCTAGATGAGAATGAGAAAGACTTGAAGGATAAGTACGTCAAGTTTCGTAAGGACCGGGCCACCTATGGCGTCACTTTGATGTGTGATTCTTGGACTGGCCCAACTAGAATGAGTGTGATCAACTTCATGATTTATTGCAATGGGATCACATGGTTTCACAAGTCTATTGATGCAACCGAAAAAGTCAAGATCATAAGTACTTGTACGGTGTATGTGCACCTCCTAAATATAGTTGTCATGTTGTTCTTTTTAGTTTATATATATGTATATAAATAATAAATGTTGTGCCTTTTTTCGAAGATTCGGCAAGTGGTGTTGGAGATTGGCCCCAAAGATATTGTCCATGTGGTGACCGACAACGGCTCCAACTACAAGAAAGCTTGCAACCAACCTGAAGCATGAGTGGGCTCACATTGTTTGGACACCTTGTCTTGCACACACCATCAACTTGATGTCGAAGGATATTGGTGACCGGACCGATCATTCGGGTATGATAGCCGCGTGTAAGAAAATTTCAAATTGGTTGCACAACTATTCGGGTTGAATAATATGATGAGGAAAGCAATTGGTGGTGAGTTGGTCAAGTGAAATGCCACTAGATTTGGGACCAACTACATGTTTATGGAGAGTTTTTCTTCGGAAACGTGAGAAGTTCATGCAAAGGGATGGGATCTCCTGAGTTTTTGCAAAGCAAGTGGGCAAAGTCTGCGGAAAGGTGCATATGCTCATGCAAGATTGTCAAGTATCCAGTGGTGGGATGGATTGGCCTACATCGTCGGCACAGTGGAACCAATTTACAAATTCCTTCGTTTCGCCGATCAAGACAAGCGCCCGAACATGGCTGATGTGGTGTACGAATACCAGAGTTGTAAACAGGGAGATGGAGTCATTCTTTGGAAGAAACAACCAGGACATGGAGCGAATATAAAGCGATTATGGACAAAAGGATTGCCGACGCCTACATCGGGACGTATGTGGGATCGAGGTATGATAATGGGTTGTGTGTTTATTTCGCAAGCTATATATATTTAATACTTACCGCTTGCTTATACGAATTTATGTTGCGTATTGCTGTATTAAATCCAAGTCTCTCATATAATCTGGATCCAACTCCAGAAATGTTCGGTGGCCTAAAGGAGACATTTCAGAGAATGACAGATCCGAGAGCGCCGTCTGCGTGCATTGCGGGGAGGCTGAGATTTTCCGCCAGAAGATTGGTGAGTTTGGCACAGAATTGGCTCAGAAAATGGCGCTTGATCCAAGGACATCCCCATGTAAGTATTTTCTACCTCATATACTGTGGCCCAATAGGTTTCTTATACTAAAACATATAGCTAATATAATGTGGTACCTTTGCAGCCAGTTGGTGGATGATATTTGGTAGAAGTACTCAATGTTGCAGCGCCTTGCTTTTGCGGCTTGTTGCACAATGTGTCTCCTCCAAAGGATGCGGCGAACTGGAGTACATTTGCCTTGCTGCATACCAAGGTTCGGAATAGGTTGTCGCACAAAAAATTGAACAAGCTTGTTTATGTCAACTACAACCTTCGGCTGCGACTTGCGGATGTTACCCCACCAAGGAATTATGATGATGATGACTTCATTGACCGGTTCACCGTTCTCATTCTATGATCGGAGCAATCCGATTAGGGAATGGATGGAGTACGGCCGATCTAACCAGCACCGGTTCTTGATGACGATTCTCGACGAAGTGGGCGTCCCTCCGCCATCAAATATTGTCGTAACAATTTATATTTATATATATATATATATATATATAAATGTATGTCCACCTCACCTTCTATTATTTGCTTGTGTTGGCAGTGTGACCATATAGCAACCGAGGATCTACGTCGGCGACGGGGATGATAACATCAGTGATTGGGCCCGTAGAAATGTGGGTCAAACTCACATGGGGAAGAGGAAGCAGCAAATGCCGCCTAGGAAGGCTCCCTCCAAGCGGCGAGGAAAAGAAACTGGCTCAGATGACACGACTGACGATGGTGGGAATAACACGACTGACGATGGCTCCTCAGGTGATGACACGACTGACGATGGTGGGAACGATAAAGGCGGTGCTGGAGAGTATGGCGGTGGCGGTGGTGGAGGGTATGGCGGTGGCGGTGCTGGTGCGAGTGGTGCTGGTGGGAGCGGTGCTGGTGCGAGTGGTTATGCAGGTCTTCATTTCACAGGTATCAATTGCACTTCAACCTACATACGCACAATTGTTTCTGTCTATGACCACTAATTATGGTTGATTGCAGGCGAGACCCAGTTCACACATGCGACTCAAGACCGTGACCATGGCCAACCGGACTCGCGCAGAGGATGTACGATTCAGCGGGCGGACTACGGCACTCCACAAGACTCCTCATCCTCCTACAAATGAGACCTCGCAGCCTTCTTATACCTATCCCATTCCTGACGTGTCCGCGCAGCCTATGACTAGATGGGTGTACGAATGGGAAGACCCCGATTTTTACAATCGGTTGGTTGAAGAATGGGAGACAACAGCAGTATGGTCGGGGCTAACTTGGCAAGATTACAAGGCTCGCCTGCTTCAGCAGCGAGGTATCTCTATTATGTCTACCGCCGAGTATGAGGAGTCGTGCCGATATGGGGTGTTCCCGTATATGCTACGCCGTTGATTATTTGTATGCCACCACATTTTGTTACCGTATTGACTTATGCTATTTATTTCCGCATTGTGTGCCACTTTTTACATCAAAATGTCCAAAGCAACTACCAAAAATTCCTTCAAAAAAAATTAAAAAAAAACAAAACTTCCTGGCGGTTTGGAATTTATACCGCTCAAACCGGGCGGTATAAATTCCAAACCGCCCGGTTTACCGAATTTATACCGAACGCCGGGCGCCGTTTGAATTCAGCTGAATTCAAACTTCAAACCGACCGGTAACCGTGATTGTAACCACATCTGCTACTGCTTTGTATGACCACTTTGAACAGGTTGTTGGGGAAGTGGCCAAGGCTGCTTTCGTGGAGCCATTAACTCAGGCCACTGCGGTTGTGGATGATGATGCTGGTGGATGGTCGAAGTGCGAAGTCAAGGAGCAGCTGCCTGTGTTCACCTCGGAGACAGTGGAAGACGACGCTGCTGCTGCTTCCCGTTTGAGCACGAGGTTAATACTGCTGGGCAGCCGGTCGCCTCGCGCTCGGTGACGCTCGAAGCCGGCGGTGAGCAGCCGTTCTCTGCTGCTGCTGCCATGGTGCCCGAGCCGGCTGCCGCTGCTGCCATGGTTCTGCCCGAGCCGGCTGCTGCTGCTGTGCTGCCGCCGGCCTTGGCAGCAACGGTTATCGACGACGTTGATGTGAAGCGGGTGTTCGCTGCAGCTGCCACTGCTGTGCACTCGGTGACAGACGACGATGCCGGCGATGTGAAGCTGGCCAGCAATGCTGCTGTTCTGCCCGAGCCGGCTGCTGCTGCTGAGCAGCCGCCCGCCTTGGCAGCAACGGCTTCCAATGAGGCTACCGACGACGTTGAGAAGCGGACGTTCGCTGCAGCTGACGACGCCGGCGATGTGCAGCTGGCCGGCGCTGCTGCTGCTTTTATTATGGAGTCTACACCGCCCGTCTTGGCAACAGCGAATGCCGCTGTCGTCGAGGCGAAACTGGCCATCGCTACTGCTCCCACCCTTATTGTACAGGTGGGAACTGAACCGGCGTTCGCTGCTGATGAGAAGGATCTGCAGCCGGCGGTCGACAGTGCGGCATTCGAGAAGCTGGAGGCTGCTGTTTTTGCAGGTGGAGACGTTACGAGGGGAGCTGCTGACCGGCAGCCGCTAGCCGGGGCTGCTAGCGAGGTGTCCAAGCCGGTTGCTGATGTTGCTGAGGAACAGCCCCTGGTGATTCCCTCGGACATGGGGGCCACTGGGGCAGCGGTCGAGGTGCTGTCAGATGTTGCCATGCACGCTGATCTGGCCACGGGTGGGGCGGGGGCGATTGTCCCTACTCCACCTCTTCGACGGAGCCAAAGGAATGCAACAAGGGCGGACGAGCACACCCTATGCAAGACAGAACGGATGGCAATGAAAAAGAACCTCGAATCTTCAGGTACCTCTTTTTCTAGCTTTTCAGATTCTGTTATTTTTTCAAAACTTGGTAGGGTAGGCATTGACCTTTCTTCCTCTGATATTATTGCTATTAAAAATTTAGAGGTTGATAGAATGGTCCTCGGTGCAAATTCAAAGAAAAAACGAAACTTAGGGTTAATAACCTTGCTAGCGATGATGAAAGGGAAGAACGTCTGGACGCAGTTCTCAACCACGTTTGTGGAAATTTAAATGAGGACTTGCCTGTTTCGGAGAACGATCATATTATAGATCTGTCTCCTGTCCGGCGTAGAAAAAATATAATAAATCTATTTACCCTAAAAGCCTAAAACTCCGTCAAAAATAATTATAAAATGAAAGGAGTATTCTGGAATAGCAGAGGTCTTGCTGACTTGGCTAAACACAGATTTTTGGCTGAATTAGTAAAAGAGGAGCGGCTAAATTTTATTGCTCTCTCTCAAACCGTAGGGACTCCTTCCCCGGATCATGTGCTCAAAACCTATGTGGAGGGCGTGACTTTCTTTGGCATGCCATGGCTCCCCATGGTAGATCCGGGGTATTCTACTTGGAGTTGACTTGTCGGTTTTTGATATTGGAGCCATTGACGAAGGAGATTTCTATGTGAAATTCACCTTGCGGTATAAAGTAAATGACTTCAAGTTTGTCCTCTATTCTATCTATGGACCAGCACAACATCAAAACAAAAGTGCTTTCCTCGCAGAGCTAGCTAATACATGCTCGAAAGAGAACCTTCCGTATCTTATTGGAGGGGACTTTAATATTATGCGTAGCCCTGACGACAAGAGCACTGGGGACTTTGACCCTAAATGGCCGAACCTATTTAATGCGGTCATTGAATCTCTTGTCCTCGTGGAAATCACCATGTCGGTCATCAATTTACTTGGGCCGACTGGGGGATAATCCAACTTTTGAAAAACTTGATAGAGTCTTAGTTAGTACGGATTGGGAGACTCAATTCCCTCTATCGATGGTGGAACCTAGAGATCGGAATATCTCCGACCATACTCCCCTCGTTATTAACACTGGGGCTTCTACCCATCGCACCAGGCTTAGACCCTTCACTTTTGAGAGAGAGTGGCTAATTAGGGAAGGTTTTTATGACATGGTTGCAAATGTTTGGCAATCGGAAACCTCGGGATCCAATCCTTTAGAACGTTGGCAAGCCAAAATTCGGAAACTAAGACAATATCTTAGAGGGTGGGCTGCAAATACCGCAGGAACCTATAAAAAAGAGAAGAAAACTCTTTTAGCCCTCTTACAACAGCTGGATAAAAAAGCTGAGACTGTTTGTCTTTCGATCAAGAAATTAATTTCAAACATTATTTAAAAAGAACGATTAGTTTCTCTTTTGAGAGAAGAGGAACTAAAGTGGTATGAGAGAGCCAAAGTTAAATCCTTATTAGAAGGAGATGCGAACACTAGGTTCTTTCACTTATCTTGGCTAATGGGAAACATCGAAAACAACATATATTTAGACTTGAAAATGATCAAGGAGTTGTTATCGGTGATGACCGCCTTAAAAGCCACATCACAAATTATTATAAAAATCTTTTTGGTCCACCTATACAGACTGAAGTGACTTTGTTGGAAGATCAAATCACTGATATCCCACAAGTTACCCCAGAGGAAAATGATATCCTCATCGCCGAATTCACTCAATTTGAAGTGAGGGAGGCCATCTTCCAAATGGAACACAATAAAAAGCTCCAGGACTCACTGATGGTTTTCCCCGCCGAATTCTATCGTCTTTTTGGGAGGTGATTAAGGATGATCTTATGTCCATGTTCTATGAATTTCACAATGAGAATCTAGATCTTTTTAGTCTCAATTTTGGAATAATCTCTCTAATCCCTAAAACTCGAAATGCTACTACTATTCAACAATATAGACCAATTTGTGTCCTTAATGTTAGTTTTAAAATTTTCATAAAAGTGGGAACTAATAGACTGAATAAAGTGGCTAAGACCGTTGTGAGTCCAACTCGCATCGCTTTCATGCCGTGTAGAAATATCATGGAAGGAGTAGTTATTCTACACCTAAACTATCCATGAATTACATACCAAGAAAAGGAATGGTGTCATTTTCAAAATTGATTTTGAAAAGGCCTATGACAAGGTCAAATGGCCCTTCCTACAACAAATTCTACGCATGAAGGGGTTCTCTCCCAAATGGTGTAGGTGGGTCCGTAACATGGTTACTGGGGGGAGTGTAGGGATTAAAGTTAATGATGACATTGGTCCCTACTTCCAGACCAAACGGGGCCTTAGACAAGGAGATCCTTTGTCGCCTATCTTGTTTAATATCGTTGCTGATATGCTAGCTCTTCTTATTAACAGAGCAAAAGCCGATGGACAAATAAGAGGGGTTATTCCACACCTTATTGATGATGGCTTATCTATTTTACAACATGCAGATGATACCATTATCTTTTTAGACCATGACCCCGAGCAAGCAAAAAATTTAAAACTTTTGCTTTGTGTTTTTGAACAACTCTCGGGTCTCAAGATTAATTTCCACAAAAGCGAAATCTTCTGTTATGGTGCTGCCAAAGAGATGGAACACTATTATACAACGCTCTTTGGTTGTAATGCAGGGGCCTATCCGTTTAGGTATTTAGGGATCCCAATGCACCATAGACAACCCCTAAATTCTGAATGGAGAAAGGTGGAAGAACGCTTTGAACAAAAAACTCTCTTGCCGAAAAGCTAAGTACCTATCCTATGGGGAGACTTGTATTACTAAATTCTGTATTAAGCATCTCCCAATGTTCATGATGTCCTTTTTGAGGTTCCAAAGGGAGTCCTCAAAAATCTTGATAAATTCAGATCAAGATTCTTCTGGCAAGATAAACACAAATATAGACTTGCTAAGTGGGATATTCTATGTCGCCCTAAGGATCAAGGTGGTCTTGGAATTCTAGATTTGCATATACAAAATAAATGTTTATTGGCCAAATGGATCGTTAATTTTATTAACACCGAAGGCACATGGCAATCCTTGCTAAGGAATAAATATTTGAATTCCAAAACTCTTACCCAAGTGTCAGCCAAACCAAGTGACTCTCATTTAGGAGAGGCCTCATGCATATTAAAGATGAGGTGCTTGCTAAAGGTTGCTTCCTAATTAAAGATGGAACCAAAGATAAGGTTCTGGGGATGATACTTGGTTGGGTGATAAGCCTCTCAAAAATAGATATCCGAGCTTATATTATATAGCTAGGGATCGACATGCTACAATGTCGAAAGTTATGTCCTCTAATCCCCTTAATATTTCATTTAGGAGATCTTTAGTGGATAATAACTTATTAGAGTGGCTTAACCTAGTAGCACAGATCTCCAATGTGGTTTTGGTGGATGGAAAAGACTATTTTAAATGGCTTTTATCCAAGTCTGGAGTATTCTCAGTCCGGTCTATGTATCTTGATGCTTTAGATACAGATCCACCATTCCAACAAAAGCGGATCCGAAATGGAAATTACCTCTAAAAAATTAAAATTTTCCTCCGGTTTGTCCAAAGAGGTGTCATTTTGACAAAAGACAATCTTGCTAGGAAAAATTGGAAAGGGAGTCAAAAATGCGAGTGTTGTAATACGAATGAAACTATCCAACACCTCTTTTTTGATTGCCCTTTTGCCAAGATGATTTGGAGGATTATTTTCTATGCTACTAACCTCACCCAACCCATTTCTACTAATCATATGTTTGGTACATGGCTTGATAATCAGCATAAACAAGCTAAGCCTCTGATTTGGGTTGGTGTGGCTGCTTTATTCTGGACTATATGGAGATGTCGAAATGACACGCTATTTAAGAAAATGAAATCTAACTCTATTATGCAGGTTATCTTCAGGGGAGCTTATTGGTTACGCTTCTGGGCCCAACCGCAGCTGCATCGAGCAAGCGAAGGATGCCCTCGTGTTCTTGAGCAAGCAATTAGAGATGGTTGCCTTAGAAATTTCAAATAGAGGGTGGAAACATCTTTTCCGTTTGTTATAACTCCTTTGTCTATGTTTAAAGACATTGCGGTTATTTTTATTCTTACATACTTTGTAATAATTGGCTGTGTACATCCCTGGATGTAGAGGTCAGATTTTATTATCCATTATCTAAAAAAAAAAAGCCTTGGCTCAATGACTGAACAGGCAGCATAAAGGAGCTCTTCTACTAGTACATGTGTTGATGTACAGCTTCAGCCGTCTGCGCCCACGCTGGATACGTGACGGACCCTCTAGCGTTACATGTCCATGAGTCCGTCCCTCTCGTACGCGCCACAGCGCGATGGTTCGGAGTCGGCAAGGGATCGGGCCTACAGACGCATTGCATTTGCTGAACACCACGGTAGCACAAAATCTGCTGAATTCCTTGTTCCTTCCAATCCAAGCTTGACTACTACTGTTGCACTATCAAAAATTGCGCTTGCCCTGCTCACACGTTGTCAGCCACTGTCTGGAGCTCACGCAGCCGCAGCCCGGCGGTGTGATTAGACGCTGCTGCTGCCCGGGACTGGCGTTATCAGACTTGGAGCAGTCATAAGAGCATCAGCAGTGTAGTTCTATCCCTAATTTGATGCCACCTGTAGAAAAAACGCGTAGGAATGTATAGAACTGGTCTATCGGACCTACTCCCTCCGTCCCTAAATGTTTGTCGTTCTCGCTTCCCGAGAAACTAATGCCGATAATTATATATTAAAATATATAAATATTCATGCTACATAATTAGTATCATCGGAAACATCTTTTCATCTAGTTTTTTAATAAATTTATTTAGAGATATAAATGTTGCATGTATTTTATAAAAATCGAGTCAAACTTGTGGCACGAAAACCAATAACGACGGTCAATTAGGGACGGAGGGAGTAGAGTGGAGCCGGTCATCACAGCGACCAAGATCAAGAGTTTGGGCTTGCATGCTCGCTCATTACAGAGGCTGTTTCGTTCACCTCCGGTCCACAAAAACCTTGCCTGCTGCACAGAGTGCATCCATCCTCCGTGATTTTCCCGAGCCTGGAATCAGGATTGCTGCGTCATTTGGTGACATTTTACTTTTGATTAACAAAAGATAATGCTGCTGGTCATCTACAGCGTCGCCCCTGTGTGAAACAGGCCTCCGTGTGAACAAGCTTCAAAGTCCAAGCTTGTGACCCTTCTTTGTTGCAGACGCTATCCCGGCAGTGCACTGTTGTGCACAGTTGCACTGGTCTAAATATGCCCATATGCCCCGTGAAGTGAAGCCATTCCTTCCTTCGTTCATTCGCGGGTAAGAAAGTATCCGACAATGGCCGCCGCTGCCGCCTCCACCACCGCGCATCATCGCCATCAACTGAAGCTCGTCATCGACCCCAACGTGCGGCGGGTGGTGTTCGCGGTGGCCAGCGGGGAGGCCATCGAGTTCCTGCACTCGATCCTCGTCTCGCCCCACGTATCGCTGCCGTTCGACCTCGCGACCACGAGCGCCTGCATCGGAAATGTCTACGACATCGTAGACAATCTCCGCGAGTTCGCGGCCGCCCCCAACATCTCCCACTTGCCTCTGCAGCGGCAGCAGGAGGAGGAACGCTTCTTCGTATGCGGTGGCGGCAACGGCGTCGCCAGCAGCTGCGGCAGCTACGTCGCGGCAAAGAGCGGCGCGACGTGCCCGTCCTGCGGAGGGAGATGGCGGTGGAGGTGCCGCGCGGCTGTCCCGGGGCTAGCTGCTCCGATGCCTATGCCGAGCTCGCCGCGAAAGGGGCCGACGTCACCTACATGCTGATGGACGACCTCGACGTCATGCCGGCCGGCAGCATCCTCCTACCGATTTTCTCCAACTTTATGATGAGCTTCTTGGCCGGCACGATCCAGGAGAGGGTGGTGAGCCTCGGCTACACGGAGGTACGTACCAACTACACCATCATCTGCTAGCTAGAACGCCTTCCGGCGATTTTTCTTCTTAAAATGTTTTGGTTGCAGTAAGTATCATCCACCTTTATATATTTAGGTCTGAATAAAAGCTTAGTCCACCAAAGTGTACTATGTCTGTTAGTACTGAAATACTACCTTCCAGATGATCATAAAATTTTTGATGTTTTCCGCGCATATAGAGTTGGTGCTACTGGTTTATCAACTAACACATGCTTATCAGTTCATTTAGTCCCTCGATAACTACATCTGCATTTAGACATACTTGACTTGTGTCTTTGCGTACTGTATGTTTGCTTTGAAGGTGCTCTCCCCTGCACTATTTATTTACCTCCCATGGGACCTTAAGAACCTTGGTGTGGCGGTGCTGCTGGTAGAGGTTTTGCCATCCTTGCTTATTTGATGAGTTCATGACTCGGGGTGCCTCTGAAAGCATGCCAAGCACGGCGTGATACTTGGGCTATGCTGACAGCATCCTAACTGCATTTTTCTCTTTTCCTGTCAGAACTGGAATTCCGAATTAACCCATTAGGTGTCTTTTGCAAAACCTACATAAAAAGGGGATCATGTTCTTCCTCTTTTTACTGAAGTGCCAAAATCTTATCCATTGTGTGGCCCAAAATAATACCGCCTGCATCTATTGATTATTGATGAACCTTTTTCTTATTATAAAATATAGTATTGTTTTAGGTAAGTCATATTCTAACCCCATCAAGATTTATAACAAGGTTTTTGAGTCCACTCCATGTAGCCTGGAATTGAATATGTGCTTGACGATGCTATTTACGAGGCGTTAAAGCAAACTAAAACATTATAAATGAGTTTGAAAATTAACTTAACACAATGGCAAGGAAAAGAACAAATGTTGATTTGTCTTATCCTTATTACAAAACCAATATGGTGGCAATGAAAGAAGAATGTTGATTCAACACTTCCCATTTTTCTTGATAGTTTTGACTTTTGACATGCTAAGGCATCTATTGAAACATTGTTTTGTGTCCCCTTTTTTTTTTTTTTCATTTTTGGCTGCAGGCTATGGAGATTCTCGAGACATCACTGCAGTCCAGCACGGTCCTCACGGATGTTTTTTTCTCTGCAAGGAGGCTCACTTTGGAAAGTCGCCTAAATAAAAAATGTGGCCTGGTGGAACTAACCTAGCTGTTTTGGATCATAGGGTTTAAGATTTAGGGTGTCACAGCACTGACCTAGCTGTGTTGGGTCGTTAAGATATGATGCATGTGAATCATTTGGAATGCTTTAGCATGTCCATTTTCTAGATGCTCGGAGACCGAGCTTATATGTAGTCCTTAGCAATCTTGGTATTATTCAAGACCAAAAGTAGCTGCTACAAATACTTGGCGACAACGTATGAGTCATAGCATATAGGAGTATGTCATTCTCTTGAATACTTCATTTGAGATCCTCCTATATATCATTCTCAAGAATACTCCGTACTTCGTTTGAGATCCTCCGTGATACCGTGATGCATATAACTTCATTACAATTATATCTACACAGAACCTTTTTTCTTGCATGGGTGGAAGAAGAGTTGCTGCAGCTGCATGCCGAAGACCCCTGCATCTCCGGTTCTCCATCTTGCCAAGCTTGTAGCATTTGACTCTGCAGTACTCCACAAGCTATTTTACTTTTGGCTTATTCAGCTGCATTCTGTGAGAGAAACTCGAAGGCAGAGAATAAGCTGAAACAGAACAAACGAACCCACGAGTCATGGCTTTGGACTTACACAGAGCAACACACCCAGCACTGTAGAGGAACAGGTCCAGTGAGCACGCCTCTATTTAACATCCTTTTTTTTTTTTTTTTTTTGAAACGGGATCTCTATTTAACATCCTTGCCTTGCGTGCATTTCGCTTTCGCCAGAAGAGACCAAACCATAAGTCCATAACCTTACCTAGAAGCACATCGCACGATCTTAGGATGGGAGTCCTCCTGTTCAAATGGAAGATAAGTGAAATAATTAGAAAGCACACTTCATGAATCCAGGATGGGAGGTGGGTGTTGGTGTTGGGTTCAGCTTCAACTTCTAGTAGCGACGAAAAAAAAATCTTCTACTACCCCTGTTCAAAAAAGCAGTCCAACAGAAGTAAGTAATAAGTTCACACCGGTGGCCGGCTGGCTGAGGTAAGTTAGTAATTCCGATGGGAGAGGGCAAAGCTTGAATGGACGAAGCAAACTGACAATGTGTGAGCCCAAAATATTTTGCGAATTCAGAAAAAGAAGATAACGTGTGAGCAGGGGCCGGGCAAGGTAAAGATTTGATCTGTAAGCCAATGCACCTCACAGCTGTACACCCGGCCCGATCCCTGTGTGGTGCGGAGCAGTGCCTGCGCTGCCGACTCCGTCCCGTGCAGGCCGCGAGCGGCCCGTCACGTAAAACTAGCACAGTACAAGCTGTTCATTTTGCTGCCTGATGAACGGTGACTGCTCAGCACACGGCCGCACCCACTCTAGGGACAGGGAGTCGAGGGCTCAATGCTTCATGGTGCAAGGCAGCTTCGATGGGATGGGACATTATACTTTACTCCCTCTGTCCCCCTTTTCTGTGTCATTCTTGCGAACAAAGAAAGTGTCTGCCACACATTTAAAAACCATGTCATAACCAGGAGACCCTAGCCCTAAAACCTAAACCCTATTCAGTGGCATATGCTAGCACTACGGTAGTAAATATGAACAACTAGCGTGTACTAGGGCCTCGTTTAGTTGGCAGATTTTTTAACCTAAATTTCAAGTTTTCAGACTCTCCATCACATCACATTAAATACACCAAAAGAAATATGTTCAGAGCAGTAAATTTAGATAAAAATATCTAATTACACAGTTCTGTTGTACATCACGAGATGAATCTTTTGAATCTAGTTAGTTCATGATTGGACAATGTTTACCAAATACAAACGAAAATGCTACAGAAGTGTTGCAGGAGTTCTAACAGTGCTTTTGGCAAGTTTCTTGCCAACTAAACAAGTGCAAATTCACGCCAAGCTAAAGATTTAATGAAAGCTTAGTAGTGTACATGCATGTTTGTACTTCATGTATTCATTATTTTGCGAATTTTATAGAAAATTAAATATTGATGTGAGATCAGTCTAATTTAGATTCATAATGTTTCATCTAGTTTGTTTGATACAAACACATAAGGTTCCAATTTCTTTCCTAAAACAACTCCCTCCGTTCTAAATTATAAGTCCCTTTAATTTTTTTGGGTTCATACATTTCGCTATTTATTTAGACATATTTTTATATCTAGATGCGTAGCAAAACCAAATCCTCAAATTGTATATCATTGCTCAATAAAAAAAAAAGCAAATCGAACATGTCGAGGCAACATAAAACAGATGACCAAACTAGCTCAAAATGGTATACGCTCCATGTAGACGCGTGATATGTGAAGAGAAAAGTTGTCACATATTTTTTCCCATTTCCACCCCTATGTAGAATATCAGTATGGTTCTAACGAAATTACTCATGTCGGAAGGGGCTTCACTAGAGGAGTTGTAGCCGTTTTGAAGAAGTTTGAAATTGGGACTCCTCCAAAATAGCTCGCTCCTTTTTCACCGAAAACGCTCCAAACAGCTCCTCCTCCTAGACCATTTGGTAGGGCTCCTCCAGGCGCTCAACACGCACCACCCATTGACATTTTGGAAAATGTTTGTGTCAAATATTGGAAATATAAAGCATCAATAACTTTTAAGTTATTAAATTTAAGTTAATAAATTTGCAAATGTGAAAACTATATGAATATTTTTCTCTTAAAAAATAGTTTCATAAAGTATACATATATCATTTTTTCATAAATATATATCTTTTTTTGAGATTACACCGCAACAACACAGGGCGCTCAACTCACATGTACACTCACCTCTAAGAATACATGCACACAAACCCTACCTTTATGCGCACCTTTGAAGGACTGAGCCGACAAATATTAAAGTTCACGAAAGTCACCACAGAGCCTCGCTGTGGGCGGGGGGCGTCACCTACCACTTAATGCATTGCGTCGGAAAATTCTGGAATAAATCTAGAATAAAGTGTCACACCTATGATTTGAGCTCTGGGTTGGAGCCACCCACCCACCCACCCACCCAACAAATGACCTTTGCCATTACGCCGTGAGACTAGAATAACGTGAGGTAAAAGTTGTGTTTTGAAGACCGTGTTGTTATCCTAAACATTATGTTTTATGAGTACGGAGGGAGTATATAAGCTTATATGCACTGAGTAGCTTTTTCAAGTTTTTTTTTAGCAATGAGAGAAAAAAGACGGGTGAGAGAAGAATGAATTCATGAACAGTGTATTGATAGGGCATGCTACAATATTTTAGCAGGGAATCCGGAGCACCTGGAGCTCTCCAAAGAGGCCCAAATTTTCTCCCTCCATTTGTATGAGTCACCAACAAAATATAGAAGTTACGATGTAACTATATTGCAGCTCATCCTTGTATGAGTCTGTTGTAAGAGATCCGAGTCACATGTAATATCCACGGCGGGGGCTGTTCCCGTCTCTTTATTAACACGAAGCCGAGCATCGGAGAAGGGTTGTCTCGTTCATCCCAATTCTACTATTTTCACATGGTATTGAGAGCCTTCGTCCAAACGGAAATCCATGGTGCTTACTCCTCATCCACCACACACTACTACATAATCCTTCATTATTGCCGCCGGCATCACTATCCGAATTTAGTCCACCGGTAGTGCTAGACGCGGGAAAATCAGAAAATCCATGGACTCGAGGAACACCGGCAGTGAAGATTACATCACTACCACAAGTAACGAAATGATTTCCGTGGACGAGCAAAATCTTTTCCGATTAACCGTGGCGGGCGTTTTTCTATTTACCTTGACACGCAAATAAGCCCACCACGGAAAATCGATTTTCGATAACATTATGTTGTATATACAACACTAGCAAACCCTAGCTCTCCTTCATCCCACTCTCACCCCTCCCCGTCACTCTCGCGGCGAAGGGCGCCGGATACGGTGAAGAGGCGGCGGGGGTCGGCGGCCTTCCCTTTCTCTCCATCGATCGCGGCACAAGAGATACTCGCCTCACTCTTCAATCCTCGTTCTCTATGCCTCACCTCTCTCTCGACCTCCTCTTTCCCCATAGGCTTTGGATTCGACGAGGAGGCGGCCGGTTCCGTGAGGAGGCGGCCGTCGGTGCCCTGGATCCGGCAAGGAGGTGGCCCGGCCGCGCACGGATCCGGCGAGGAGGCAACGGCCGCGCACGGATCCGGCGAGGAGGCGAGCGGATAGAGCGTTTCCAGGGGCGACGGCGACAACGCGAAGATCCCGGCGGCGCTAGGGTTACAGGCTAGGCATGGGCTCGCCGGTGGGCATTATTGAACCTTTTTATTTTTATGCGAATCACATCCATCCTTATTTCATCCTCTTGTGATGTTCTTCAAACTAGGATTTCCTTTTATCAGTATATCATTGTAATGGCTCAGCAAAGATGGTTCGTATCAGGAGTTCAGAACTTTTTTTTTTACTTGTTTTACACACTTTGTGAGAGTTCTATATATGTTAGCATGTACTGCTGGTAATCGGTAAAAGACTACTAGGTTTTGTGCTTGTGCATTGCTACACGCAAACAAAAAATAGTGGTTTTAATAATTGTTTTCATTTGCATTTGGAAAACGTGTTCATCTGGGGGAAAAAAGCTTCTGCTAGCATTATTGCATCTGCTCGTGTACTGGCACTGTACCTACGCTATGCTTTGCATCTCAAAATAAAGCTGCGACATGTCTAGTTAACTCGAACATAGATTAATATAAAAACTTTAAATACACAATTTCGTAGACATGTCTCGCCAGTTACCTTGAAGACGTGTACAGATCTAACTTTGCACACCTTAAGAGATCAATCCGACAAGTTTAATCTCCAATATCTCGATACCCTACTCGGAGGCAGCGTCCTCGTCGTCATTGTCGCCGGCAGTACTGCGAGCCCTCTTGTTGGTCTTGGCCAGGAAGACATCGGTCAGAACGGTCTTGGACCTCAACGACACCTTGAGGATCTCCAAACACTGCAATCCAAAAACAACACGTTTTCAGTTGATAACCTAGTACTAGAAAAATACAGTAATGAAGCATGCAGATCGATCGAGATAGCGTCACCTCTTTGCGGCCGACAGTGACCGTCTTCTCCTCGATCGCGCCGAGGTCCTGACGCCGATCTTGCCAAGCAGTGCGACGGTGGACATGTTGGACCCATGCGTGACGGTGAGGTCGTCCATGATCGTGTAGGTCGCCACGCCCTGCACGAACCCTCTGCTCCCCATGGTCGAGCCCAACGCGTTGCAGGCGTGGCAACGATACAGGGACGGCGGCAGCAGGCCGCCAGGGCAGACAGCGTCGGGCGGCGGCAGCAGATCGGCGGGCCGCTGTGGCGCTGGCGCTGCTGGTGGTGGGGGAGGGTACTGCATAGCGTAGTAGGAGGCGTAGTCGTAGGTAGGGTAGGCCGGCGCCGGCACCGGAGCGATTGTTGGGGCGCCACTAGCGGGGACAAGCCGGAGAGAGGGGCCGACGGGGAGGCTGTCGTGGACGACCAGCGCGTCCCGGGCCTCCGCGCCCTGCATGTACGCGTCGTCCATCTTCTCGGCGCTGGCGTAGACGTTCACGACGCTGCCGAGCGCGTCGGCGGCGGCGTCCTCGGCGCGGAGCAGGCTCACGACGACGCCCACGGGCATGGCCAGGACGCTGAAGAGGAAGTCGACGACGTCCTTGCCGGCCTCCGCGAAGAGGAAGCGCTGGGACGCCGTGTCGATCAGCAGCTTCATGGTGGCGGAACTGATCCCGGCGGACGACGTGGCGGCGGCGTCGCTCATGTTGGTTTGTTTTTTTGTTCAGCAGAGATGGATTATGGATGGAGTCGAGCGGCGAGGTTAGGGTATGGCTATGGCCTTGCCAGACTGATCGACGACTTTAGATTTATAAATGGGGCGAGACGTGGGACGTCGTACGTCTGTTGTTGGAAACAAGTCGGTATCGAGGGATATATGGTAAAATAGGTGACGAGCTCTCATCGCAAACGAACGGTGGATCAGACTTCCAAGTTTTTTTTTTTTTTTTGAAGACTTCCACGTTTTGGACGACCGTATGAGGTGTGTTTACTCTTTTGTCTCGTGTGCATATGGAATTTAAACAAAGGGTAATCTCAAAAAAAAAAAAAAAATTAAACAAAGGGTATGTTTCGTTCGTGTGACCTGTATCTAAAATGAGAAATACGAAAACGTGACCAAAAAGTTGTTTGTCATGCTACCGATACGGACAAAATTAATGTGATTCCTGTTTCATGACATGTTGCTAGTTTTTTTGTCAAACTTTTAGATACTGTGTTTTCCTTTTCCTGAACTTTGTCCAGCCGATGCCGTTGCCTACGGCACCGTCGGATAGGCCATCTCTGCCCATGGGCGGACGAGACCATGGTGGTTTGGTGGCTCACCTCCAAGAACCGATTGGCGAACTTGTTCAAAAAGGGCTTTGAATATTCTCTCGTGCTCCTGGTGTCATGGGAGGTGTGGAAGGAAAGGAACTGAAAGACCTCCGACAACGTCACCAGAACGCCGATGCAGCTTGTCAACTCCATCAAGGAAGAGGCGGACGGGTGGATGACCGCGGGGTTCAGGGACCTTGCGCTGCTCCTCGCGGTTGTGCAGCATCAGTAGTTCTTACCGCTTCTTTCGTTCGTCGGCGCAACTGTTTGCCTTCTAAGTACAACCGTATTGCTCCACCGTTTTAGCCGGGCGATTTGTGCATGTATGTGATTGTGCGCAGCTGTCAATTGTTTTGTCTAACGCATGCATTATAACAAACTCTATTTTTTCTTTAATGCAATACGTGCAATGTGTACGCTTTCGAGAAAATACAGCGTTGGGACCTTGGTCATGTCCTCAGATGGTTTTCCCATCTGCTATGCTGTAACAGAACGATTGTCTAATATGATAATGGACGGGAGGAAAGGTCCTAATTTCAAAAAAAAAAAAAAAAAAATATATATATATAAAAAAAAATAATGTCATTCCAATTTGTCAAAAATCTATGGCATTCCTTCTAACGTCATGTTAGGGACGAGGGTTTAGAGCATCTCCAACCGTGTTTTGAAAACAAACTTCTAATCCTAACTTGTTTTGATAAGATTGAAAAAAAAAAACTGCTCTCCAATGACTTCGTATCCAAACTCCAAATCTTTCTGCACTAAATTGACCCCATCCCGCGAAAGTATACATGCGTGTGTCAATTTGTCCAGTCTTGTGGGATTTCAATGCAAGTATATATCCAAGAGTCAAAGGGTTCACAGTGCAATGGCAAAGTCCATTGGTTGTGGGGCTCCACCCAGGGTTCAAATCTTGGTTTGCGACACTTTATCATGAGTTTATTCCAGGATTTTCTGGCGCTGCGCATTAAGTGGTAGGCGACGTCCCCGTCGACAGCGAGGCGCCTGTGGTGACTTCGTGAACTTCAAGATTGCCCGGCTCAGTCCTTCGAAGGTGCTCGTAGGGGTAGGGTTTGCGTCGCGTCTGTTCATAGAGTGTGCGCGTGCGTGTTGAGTGTCTGCGTTATGCTTGTGTAATCTCAAAAAACAGTATATATCCAAGATAGAGATAGAATATAAATGTGGTTAGTGATTTGGAAAATGGCTTGAGATATAAAATTGTTTATTTTAGATTTTAGAAGCCGGATTTTGTAAACCCTGGGAGGAACTCAACAAATGTTGTCCGAGCTTGATTTAGTCACTTGAAAATAAAAAATCATTGAGCTACCAATTGTTTTTTAGAACTATCGGCGATGCTCTTACTCTAACATATATGAATTGGGGTTGGATACTAGTACAACATATATGATGGAATGGCAAAACATATATCAATATACATATATATAGATGTCGTCTATTTGCATTTAGTGGAGATAGGGTCCTAAATGGCTAGAGGGGATGAATAGCCTATGAAAAATTCTACAACAACACTTAATTTTGTTGGATAATAAATGGTGAAGCAAATTTAGTACGAGAGATGCAAGCCACCTATATCCACAATTCTAATATGCCTATTGTCTCTAATTCGCAACAAGGCTAGGTCTCTAAATTACTCCTAGGTGATCACACTAAATAACTAGAGAGCAAATAGCTTAATCAACTAAACAAGATATAGCTACACAAGATATATATCAAGCTAAATACAAGAGAGGTGAAGAAGCTTTATACCGCCGGTGCGCCAATCAATCACAATATGATTCAAATGAATACCGAAAAACACTATAATTTTTCCTCCAAGGTTCACTTTGTTAAACACACAGCACGCTCCCCGTCACCAACGGCTAGCTGGAGCAGCGCCCTCGCGAGCTCGATCCCGTGGTGAACAGCAGCCAACAGGCAGAAAGAGAGGAGCAGTCGAGTAGCACTTGCAGTCTTATCTGCCTTGGGTCGAACCAACCAGCGGCAGCGGCGGCGGCTTCAGCAAAACGGACGAGAGAAACCGGACCACTCAGCAAAGCCAAAACGGACAAGAAGTAGCAGCAAAACGGACCAGCTAGGCATACTTGGAAGAGGAGTGAGCGGCCGGTGCATGCCACTGCTAAAACCAGACGCCGGCCCGGCGCATCACCTATCGGTCAACTTGCATGCTGCCTGTGGCATGCAGCGGCAGCATGAAACTAAACATAGCGCGGGTCCCACGAGCTTTCTCTCTTTCTCTTGGCCATAGAAAAAAAAAAAGACAGCAGCATCGGGCTGCTTTTCCTCATGATTGACGGACTGGCCCAAAGAGCCAACAGCCCTCAGCGCCATTCACCTTGGGCCAAGCCCAGCAGCAACAGCGCAGTTGTACTCCTTATCTCTCTCAGTGTTCATTTCCAGCAAGCGTTCCAGGCTGCTTTCTCTCCCAAAATCAACAATTAAAAAAAAAAAACAAATTTCAATCCAAATCAAATGACATCATATCCAAAAAATATGGCAAACCTTATGAGCGTAATTAGATAGCATTTCTCAAGCCTTTCAAGGGAAAACTCAACCCTCTCACTATGTCAACTAACCCCTTATGCATATGCAAAATGGAATTCAAATTAGTTGCACTGGGTGAGTAAAGCAACTATAGTTTTCCTCTATTCATAGTACGGTTATGGAACTTAAATCACTCACATCCTCTATGGTGTCTTGAGCATCAACAAAACCCAAAAAATATACTTTTTTGCTTTGATATCCATGGTTTTGTTCTTTTCTTTCTTCTTTTTCAAGATGGAGCATGTCATCATCTCACCATGACCATAGGATGAGCTCACTACTAGTGGTTTCATCAATTACCCAAAACCAAACAAGGGCTTTTATGAGATGACGTGGATAACTTGCATTAAGAGGTTGAAAGCTAGTGACATATATAACATGGCTATAGTGTGTGGGAGATATTGATGTTGATGGCTTGTATATGTTTAGATAGACAGAACTTGTACCTAAACTTGCTTTATAGAGGTACAGATAAACTGAGATTCAAGATAGTTATGAATCAGTGTCAGTTATCTTTGATAAACTTCTGTATACATATTGTGTTCCTACTCCATAGAAAATTACAGAGTCCAGCCCGTGGGTCATGGATGCTTGAAGCTAGAGATTCAACTAGATTTTTTTGTTGTCCTACTTCGACGATGTCCATATTATAGCATGTGCACATCCAAGTTGTTACCCAATATCACTTTTACTCATATTTGAACCTTTTTTAGATATATAAAGAAAAACAATCGATCTAGCCTTAGCATTCACGCAAGAATAAATATAGCCGATGATATAGACCAAAAGCACTGAGGCTATACACACAAAAGATGGCAAAACTTCAAGCAATACTAAGCTTCAATCTATTGCTAAACTTCAAGCCAAAAAATAATAATCTCCATAATAGTGACTAACAAATTCCCGCTTCCCGACTTCAAAACATCTCTCTTGCACTTTATAAAGCAAAGACCAACCTTTGATCCAGTAAACCCCCTGAAAATAACATGCATAAAATACTCCATTAAGAAAACACATTATGTCCACTCAACCAAAATCTTAACAAAAGAACAGCTGCCCCAACAAAGTTTGTAATTGAGGCATAGAAGTAAATCCTTTGAGTCAAGAACAAAACATATTGGATGATACACTAAAAAGGTGGCCAAATGCTAGAAAGTGATGAAAATGATATTCCAAATGAACCTAGACATGTATAGTAAAAATTTTGTCATATGGTTTCATTGTTAGTACAAAAACAAAATTTAGGGCTGCCTTGAAACCGTATTTTTCTTGAATGATCTTTACTTAGAATCAACCGTTTTTGGAAATACCAAAAAATAAGTTTTGATCTTAACTCTTAAGAGGAGTTCTTAGTCTCCAAAAATCACAATTCCTTGATAAAATGTTTTCCTACCTTTTTTCTGAATTTTGTATTTTTCCACTCTGGAATATAGAGCGGAGTGGTTAAAAAAAATAAAATCCTATTTAGTATAATAATTGGATAATAGAACCTCTATCATTTTCTACATCAACAAAATGTACATCGAGGGAATTGCGAAGTTGCTCATCTTGTGCAAATCCTACACAAAAATGACTTCTTCATTGGTTCAACTAACAACAACCACTTTTGAACCAATGAAGAAGTCATTATTAAGTGGTGAGACATTATTTTAGGGAAGGATTATTGGCGTTCATGCAAAGTGCAAACTTGCCCTCCAACCGGCTGTGAAACTTGCCAAACTAAAGATAAGATATATGACTCTCTCACTTTAACCAACCATAATCAACCACAATAATTAAGGGATCCAAACATTCTGATTTATTAATTCATAACCAACCATGATTACAGTAATCCTAAGCATAATCTAGATTTTAACAATCTAGTTGTGATCTAAACATACCCGGCCTCACGGTAGCTTAAGTAATCGCTTTATTGTGTAACATAAATGGTAAACCAATAAGCAATTAAGCATGAAATCCCTAAATGATTACAAAGCCTTTCCTTTAATTGGCATCGGTCCCATTGTTGCACCCTTTTATGTGCTTTGTAGTACTTATATATGGTTTTTTTATCCTCACAGTTTTTCATAACCTGCAAGCTGATCAGCAAGAACTTTTACCTAGCTCATGGGGAGACTAAGGTACATATCAGGTCTCATGCTTTGTTCCAGAGTGCCGTTCCTGTAGTGAAAGCGAGACGAATCGCTTCTCTTGCTCTTCAAGAACACATCTGTCAGCACGGTCTTGGAGCGCAACGCCGCTTTGAGAATATCTCTTGCCTACAAGTATATGTAGTATAAGTATGTCATACCAAAAATCAGTGCTCCATCGCATGCATAGATTTCTTTTTCCCCTTTTCAACATCAGAAAAAGAGAAATTAAAGTCGGTCGATCCTCACCTCTTCGTGACCGACATGGACGGTCCTCTCCTCGAGTGCCTCTAGGCTCTTGACGCCGAGGCTCTTCAGCAGCGAAGCTGGATACGTTGGTCGTGGGCGTCACTGTGAGGTTGTCCATGATGGTGTACTTAGCTATGTCCTTCACGAAGCCTTGGGGCACGACCGAGGCGTGGCAGACATCGCACTGGCTTCGGTACAACGGCAGCGCATGATTTGGTTCTGCGTACACGTTGGCGCTGAATAATGACTGCGGCGCGGGGGCGGGGACACCGGCGACGAGCAGCGCGTTCCGGGCGGCTATGCCCTGCAAGTAGGCGACGTCCATCTTCTCGGCGCTGGCATACACGTTGGCGATGCTGCCGGGGATCCGCCCTCGTGGTGGAGCAGCCTGTCGACGGCGCCCAACGGCATGGCGACGAGGCCCAGGATGAAGTCGGCGACGTCCTTGCCGGCCTCCGCGAAGAGCACGCGCTGGGCTCTCGTGTCGATGAGCAGCTTCATGCTAGAGGGAGCCGGCGGCATCATCGTGGCGGTGTTGGCGTTGCTCGTGTTTCGCAGATGCGCATGGGCTAGATCTAGGGCTCGATCTCAAGCCAGTCATGTATATAGCTATATATATATATACGGAGCCGCGGTCTTGTTTTTGAAACGATCAAGAGTCGGTGCAGTGTTCGTCAAGGAGACCCGACACACGGCGGCATCATGCATGGCTAGACACATGACACGTCGACACGCACCGTGCACGACGCACCTGGCACCTCGCAGCATATATATGTAAACTTTTTTATTGATAATAAGATATATATTGATGAACTTCTATATTACATATCGTGAAATATGAATCTACGTCCAGAGATCTTCTGGACATGCTGGCAAGCAAGGCATCTACAAAGGTGATTGACGGACAGGCGATCGTGGCGACTCCATTGGCGACTCAGCCCCCGACCCCGATCTAGATCGCCACCGCCGGCGATCCTGATCCGCTAACACCGCCGGCCTGCGGCCACGGTGTCCTCGCCCCGCCACCACCATTGCGGTGTGGTGCCGGCCAACGATAACGCCGGTTAGCCGTCCGGGCGCCGCCGTCCAACTCCTACCGCTAGGGTTTTGCCACTTAGGTTTCCCTGGGTTGGGATCTTTCGTCTGTGGCTGTTGTCTCGACGCAGGCCACCGTGTTTTGTTTGCCATCCTCGCCGAGCCTATTCCTATGGCGACGACGGGGAGTGGAGGTGCGGGAGAGGGGACCGATGCCCCAAACCCCTAATGTATCGGATTTACCCAAAAGCTCAGCCGACGGAGGAAGAGGGCGATGCTGTTCGGAGTTCAAAGGACGATGAGGAGATGGAAGCTATGGAATCGATAGAGTGGGCGTTGGTGGGGAAGGTACTGTCTCCGGTGCCGATCCACGTTAGTAAATGTGCAATCGGCTATGAGACCGGTTTGGGGTAACCCGGTTGGCCTCAAGATCCGGGCTATCGGGGAGAAGGGAGACAACCTCTTCGTGGGCAGAGTTTGGTTGTGGTCGTGACTGGATCGGATTCTCGACCGGTTCGCCATGGATGGTTGGTAAGTACTCGGTTCCGCTCCAAGAATATGATGAAAAACTCAGTCCGGCAGAGATAAAGTTTGATCATGTGGAGCTTTGGGTTCGTATTCTTAATCTCCCGCTGGGCTGGATGAATCGTACAAGAGGTGCTAGGGCGATGGAGCTGATCGGACATGTCGTGAAGATGGATGTAGATGCCGATGGGAAAGCAAGTGGTGTTTTTCTCCGGGCAAGGGTGGCTGTGCGGATTGACAAACCAGTACGCCGCGGCATTCTTGAAGGATATGGGATCGCTACGCTAGCCAGAAAACAAAAATTTTTCTACCCATAAACCAAGGATCTACTGCTAGTTATAGATCACGGGATTACCACTAGACGCCAGCAGGTGCAGCGGAAGTGTCGACCTTCGACGAAGATGTGCACGCAGCAGCAGCGATTGCGTCGCAGTTGCTCACGCCCGTCCCTCCACGTGCGGTTCGTCCTTGTGCTCCGTGATGCAGCACCTCCGAGGTATCCCACACGCATGGGGGAAGAAGCGTGCGCCTCCGGACTGCTAGGTCCGCGAGGAGCAAGAGGCGAGGCGTGGGCGGCGGCTGCCAAAGTGGCGTGGATTAACCTAGCCCCGCGCCCACCTCATATATATAGGCGTCCCCTAACAGGCTCCCCGAGCCGGAGGCCCATTAGTAACCCTAAACCTCGCCTAATTGGATCATATCCGAATTAGGCCTTCTTCCCCTTAAGCGTGCGACCCTATGGGCTCACGCACACATAGACATGGCCCGAGTACTCCTACTGCGACCAATAGCCGATAGCGGCCTCTAGCAAGACGTGTCAACTCCCATGTGTACGCAATGATCATATCGCACGAACCACCACAAACTCACATACATGTTATTCCCTTGCCACACGATATTTGGCCCACCTCGTGGGTTAACACTTAACCCAAGCACGGCCATGCATTTCTTGATCCAATCATTCGAAAGTGGTCCAGTTGATATCTCTCTCTCATGGAGAGGGGCAATTCCATCTTGATTGACTATGCCTCACAAAGATGCTTCCTGACAAACCCGAAGACCACCTTTATACACCTTTATAGCTACCCAATTACGGAGTAACGTTTGATAGTCCCTAAGTAGGTCGTTTCACATCTTGAGTACATATGACAATCTCAGGTCTAAGGACATAACGTACATGATGTGTAAAGAGACAATAATAGTAACATCTCATGTCGGGTCAATCCAGCCCCATGTCATACATGTGCCCACACTATTAGTTTGACATCTCCATGCCTATGACTTGTGAAAACATAGTCATCAACTAATGTGTGCTGATCTAATATTCATGTGTGTCCTCACATGAACTCCGACCAGGGACAATTATAGAATAACCATACAAGTAAAGAGTCTCACAAATAATTCACATAATTGCCAATCAATACAAGTTGTCTTTAATGGATATTCATGAACACATAATATATCATGGATACAAGGTGATACAATCATCTCTATGATTATCTCTAGGGCATATTCCCAACAATTCTCCTACGTGTGCACAAAAACGAAGATCCACACTGGTTTCAGGCTCAGTATGAGCGTCTACCTTATATCAGCTTCCATTGTGGTTTCATGGGACACTCTTCCATGGAGTGCCCTAATCCGGTTGCTCGTGGGGAGGCCGGCAAGCTACTATATGACGTTAACTTGAGGGCTCCGGAGGACAAAAAGACGGCGTCTCTGCAGTCCTTTCTTGGCAGCGGCGCGACTCATTTGGAAATGGTTCAAAGTCTAGCTTCGTGCACTCGAACCAAAAGGTTCATTCTCGTAGCGTAGGGTCCAAATCCGTCGATGCCTCACGGACACTACTACTACGTAAGCTTCTATAGGGGCGGCTCGTTTTGAATCTGTAGGGGGGTTTTCGAAACCGCCCCTAACTCTCCGTTCCTACAAGGACCATACTTGTAGGGGCGGTTCCCCGCGACCCCTACCGTGGTCACTTTGGGGCGGCTAACAAGGACCGCCCCCTACAAAGCTTTCATTAGGGGCGGCTCAATATAAAACCGCCCCTACTCAACAAATATTGTAGGGGCGGTTGGTTCTAAACCGCCCCTAAGAGGAATAAATAGGGGCGGTTTAATCTAAAACCGCCCCTAAACCGGTTTTGGCGCCAAAAAAAAAATTCAAAACTGAAATACATATAGCCGCCTCTATAAACATCTATAATTCACAATTCTCACAATATATGTACATATTATATTCAATAAACATCTATAATTCACAATTCTCACAATATCTGTACATATTATATCTTACAATTCACATAACTCACAAAGTATCATCTCCGTTATTCAATCTTACAATAAACATTCATTATTCACATAAGTTACAAGTTCAATCTCATCTCTTAGTTCACCTCCCTATTGCTAGCCTTTCCCACTCACGAAAATGTTGAAGTTGTGGATTCTTCTGGCAACTCGAAGTACGATCAAGATAGCAACCTTTTGGATGTATAGCATGATCTAATATGAAGTCACAAAGGCTAGCCACGAGTTCCAAGAGGTCATCATCTCGGTAAGGGTTCCCTTTTTGTCCCTACCGGCGTCTCGCCTACGTAATTAGGAGATAAGAAAAAGTTAGCCTATATATAGAAACACATAGCATAGAGAGAAAGGAATGAGCATATATACCAAGTCCGGTGTCTCGGTATGAAAGGTCATTACTCATCGCCATGCATACGTAATATCCACAAAGAACACTTCCGGCTTTTGCTTGGCACAATGTATATATAAAATTGTTAGCAAATGCATTTGAGATTATGCAAGTACTAAGGTAGGTCATACTTACACAAGTTTCTATTTTGACGCTTACGGCCTAACCCTTCATTCTCGGGAAGATGTCTCCCATTCAACTTTTTAACATACCAACGGTATGCCCCGTTGAAATTGATATTCACAAATACAACATGTTAGTATCTAACAAAAAAAAAAGTTAGGAGGTTATATTCAATCATATAAGAGGATTGTCGTTATTTATACGATTTGAGAATCGCTATGAAGTCGGAATAATGTGCGGTCGGAGTGTGCAATGAATCCAAAACCCACGCTGACGCCGAGCCCGAGATCGACACATATAGCGATCTAGTGGTTACCGCATAAATTCAATCGGGAGGAAAACGATAAGCTCATTTGGCGTATAATATGTATTAACCAACCTTTATATACAGATTGAACTTACCCGAAGTGGTATGGTAGCCATATACTATGATTGTGTTCTAAATTTTTTTGAAAGACACGGCTAAGTATGCCGCCATGTCAATGGCCGCGTCCTTCATTGCCTCTTGCCGGATTTTCTCTTTATCCTCCACGGTCTTTCCAGCCGCTAAGTATTTGCTATCCAGTGGCCACTGCCTAGGAAATGCAAAGCGTGTTTGTGCTATTTGTCGAGGATCCATGTATGCATGTTTCAGACTTGAAACCTGTTTTGCAAGGTGCGCTTGCATACTAAAAGAGATCGATTAAGTTAGTTACAACGTTATCAAAATATCGCAATCATACCATATTAAGAGGGAAAAGGACTTACATGCAGTAGATGTGAACTAGATTAATGTCCATTTCACCGAGGTGATACAATGTATGCATGTCGTTGAAAGTGAAGGCAATCTCACCACCAGGTCCACCAAGAAGGCCATCGGGGTAGGACAATGTTATCGTGGTTATGTCTGTCCTCTCAGATACCAACAAGTACCAATCATGAAACTTTTTCATTCCACGTGGCATCTTCTGCATGACATCGTTTGGTAGGAATATCTTGCCTCTTTCATAATTTTTCGGGCACTTCCTTGACCATTTGATTTTTCCAACATCAGGATACTTTTTGGCCGGAAAGTGATTGGTGATTGAAGGGTCAGAAGTCTGTCCTGCTACTTCTTTGACTTGATTCTGTGGCTTGAACTGTTCATGGGCGAACCACCTGGACACCAACGTGACGTCCTTCATCGCCACAAAGACAGGCCTGCAATGGATTGGATGCTTTTTCCTAAGCTCCGACTCCTCCCAAAAAATCCTCGATGCCATAACTTGTTCGATGCACGAAAGGCCCCTGGCGGAAGCTGCATGTCTGGAATTTGCTGCTTCTCTTTACCCTGAGGTTCTTTCGGAGGCACCTCTGTTTCTTTCGAAGGCACCTCCGTTTCAACTGGAGTTTCTTTTGAAGGCACCGGCTCTGTAGGACGTGGAGAGGAGTGTGGCATCTCAGGCATTTGTCGGTCACGAGGAGGGGAGTGTGGCATCTCAGGTATTTCTTCGTCACGTGTTGGTGAAAGTATCTCCTCCTCCTCGATAACTCCTTCTAGCCGTGGAATATTGGGTGGGGGAGGTGAAGAACCGGTTAATACGATGTCTCGTTTGTGCCGAGGATGAACTGGCGAATGCATTGCCCGAGTTTGGACACTCCCTCGGAGTCGGGTGGTCAAGGTCATAATCCATGTAATGGGGCTCCACGCTATGCACCTCGACCCTAGTGTAGTCCGGGCGGGATAGGCCTACCGTGCCACCCGCCCCAGGGGATGTGCCACACCCGCTTGCGGCAACCTTGACAACTTGAGCCCCTTCCGACGAGAACCACACATTGGCAACTAGTTGGTTCCCCGTATGCGATCGACGGCGGTTGTGCCCGCAGTGGAACCTTGGCTGCTAGGAACTTCCGGAGGGCTCCCGACAACTGCAGGTTGGGCCGGCGGGTTCGCAGCCAGGCCTCTTTCCTCGAGCGCCTTCGCTACCATAGCCATGACTGTGTGCTTTCAAGTTCCGGCGCCGGTCTCTACCATGCTTCTTGTATGTGTGCTGGTCCTCTTCAAAGCCATGTCTCCGGTTGTTCTTTTCCCCTATGCCCCCGCGCCCGGGGTGCTCGGCGTTTCCCAAGGCAAGTGTCGGCTCGTCCTTCTCTCGGAAGGTTTGAATGAGCCCTTCTCCTTTCCTTGACCGTATTCCAATATCTTTGATACTACCTCTTGAGTCTCCGATTTGTCAAACTTAAGGGAAGAACCGGACGATGCGGTGCTCCCGGCATGTATCCAATTCCTTGACCGTATCCCCAAATTCCCATAGGAATCCCAGCCGCTTTTAAGCCTCTTCGTCCCTCTTCCCGAAAGTCTTTTCTGGCCGCAAAGTATCCACCGGAACCTAAATGGGTAGGGTGTATGTTCTTCTTTGCTAGCTCACTGTTACGGGCACTGAGCGCCAATGCTTCCGCCGTAGTCTTTTGAGCCACTAGGTCGTCCCATTGACTCTGAGTTATGTTCCCATACTTGTGAAACGGCGTCGTGCCCTGTTGGACATATTTGGTGTTGAGCTCACACCTCCAACGTCGGAATATCTCCCCCATTATCCTAAAGGCTTGACGTTTCACGACCGCCTCGGTACCAGATGGAAACTTGAAATTGACTAACAGCTTGTTCCATAGGCCTCTCTTTGTCTCGTCCGGTATTTCTGGCCATGATGGGATAGCTGGGTTCAACTGATCTCTAACAAGGGCGCCCATCGAATTACGGAATCTTGCCCTCATCTTCTCCCCGCTTACGGATGTCCCCTCCCGGACCGACCTCCATGATCACATAGACCACGTTCTTGTCAGGAAACTGGTTTGGTTTTCTTATCCCTCCTCGTTTCCTCTTTGGCGCCGAGGTTGTGGTCGTGTCCTGGGGTTCGGGAGCAGAGTTGGTAGTGTTCACCTCTGTGGCACGTGCCTCTTCTCTTTGCTGCTCTCCAGTGCCTTCAACAAAATGTCGCGGCCGCCGACGTCGCCGTTTAGGAGGAGATTCATCATGGACCTATGTACACGGGAGGCCAAAGTGTTAATGGTAGTGACATGATAAAAGCATTAGTATAAATTGATTACTAAGCCTTTGTGTCTCTACCTCGTTCTCCTCGTTGTGCGGGTCAAAGTCTTTGTCCAGGTCGTCCTCAGTGGGCCTATGCCTGGGTTCACGTGGGAAAGGATCCTCGGGACTTACATATCCCTCCCTCGAAACCCTCGCCATCGAGGTGTCATCATCCTCTCCTTCTCTTCCCTCGCCTTCATCCGCGAACGGATCAATATCTTTCATCCCAAATATACTCTTGTCTACCTCGGCGTGGAACTCATCGAAAGTCATGCCACGAGGCTCTCCCTCTTCAATGGGTTTCTCGTGCTCAAGGCTACCGGGTGCACCGCCTCTTTGTCGGAGACATTTTCTGATTTAGTCTAGTACAAAAAAAAAAAAGATAGTGCGTTAAATATGCCAAGAGAGTCCTAGTTTCATGAAGGAATAAAATGACAAGTAGTGGTTTGCTCTCAAATTAGCAGGTTGACTATCATGTAGTCTCGCTTTACCCTTTTGTATCATCGAGCAAAAACTAGTAGAAACATTAGAGGCCTCGGATAGATGTCAATCATCATTTGATCATGTACTCGAGCATAAGGGCATCGTAACGTAAAAGGTAATGAAGGTAATGTAGGGGCGGCTAGCAATGATGGCCAGTTCCTCACAAGTTCATGATCATCGTTATATTTTTATGGAATATGACAATTTCATCATCGGCCAAAGGAGGAGAGGGGACAAATTCAAAAAGGGTCATCATATAAAAACAAGTGAGCACATAGAAGTACGGTGACCATATAAAAACCCAAATTACACCGTCAGGCTGCCGAAATTTTTCGCCGCGCGCCGTCAGCTTACCTACTGCCATCATGAAGGCAACATAGAGAGGAGGCCAAGAGAGAAGTTGAGAGAAGAGTGGGAGGGAAGAGAAGGTAGAGGAGGCTAGAGGGAGGGAGAGAGAGAGAGAGAGAGAGAGAGAGAGCTGACTTAGCCGCCGCCATGATGATGGCAAAGATAGAGAGGAGGCCAAGAGAGAAGGTGAGAGAAGAGTGGGAGGGAAGAGAAGGTAGTGGGGGCTACAGGAGAGAGAGAGAGAGAAGGTGGGAGAAGAGTGGGAGAGAAGAGGGGAGGGAGAGAGAGAGAGAGAGAGAAGGTGGGAGAAGAGTGGGAGAGAAGAGTGGGAGAGAGAGAGAGAGAGAAGGTGAGAGAAGAGTGGGAGAGAAGAGTGGGAGAGAGAAGAGTGGGAGGGAGAGAGAGAGAGAGCTCGCTTAGCTGCTATAGCAAAGATACCCCACTGCCATGATGATGGCAAATATATAGAGGAGGCCAAGAGAGAAGTTGAGAGAAGAGTGGGAGGGAAGAGAAGCATAGGTAGTGGCTGTAGCATCATAGGTGCTGCCATGGCACCATACATGAGCACAATATAATGACATTGAGCATATAAAAACATGAGCACAATATAATGCCAAATAGAGTAGTTATGAAGACAATTAGAGTAGTTGTCTACAAAGTTGACTCCGCATCTTGCCCCTTTGTCATTTCATCAATTCTAAACTGGTTGCTTCTAGTAGCCATCCAAGTTTAGAATGTTACAATTATGTAGGGCGTTACAATCATCATAGTCGCCGCCTCAGCTTAAAAGGGATCGCATCATTGCCTATGCCACTGCCTCAGCTTAAAACAACACCAAATACAAGTGATGCCCACCAAATTTCAAATAACAATTCAAAACAAAGACCAAATACAAGTGATGCCCAGCCAGCCCCAGATATGAATTCAAAACAGCACCAAATACAAGCGCCTCGACCAAAAACAAAGACTAAGTTGACATTTAAAGAAAAACAGCACCAAAAACAGCAATAAGGCACATGTACTAACATTAGGAGGCGGGGAAATAAGCATGTCTGAAATAAGCATACATATAGATAGCAGCAGCAAAGATATATATCTAAGATAGCAGCAAAGAGCAAAGATATATAGATAGCAAAGAGTAAAGCATATATATGACAAATAAACCTTGAAATAAGTAGGGTATGTAGCATATAACCAATGATAGTAAATCTGAGAATGACAAATGCATATAGCCAACAAAGAAGTAGGTAGCATAGATAGGTTTGCAAAAAAACACCGACAAATAGATAGCCAACAAAGCAGTAGTAGAACATTTTAAACTAGGCAAGTATGGACAGCTAGCTTTGATAAGTATGGACAGAAGCATAGAAAGCGTGGATATGGCACCCTCCCATAGTTAGAGTTCATAGAAAGCAAAGATATGGTACTCCTCCCAAAACAGGTTTTATCATTTCAGTCCAAGTATGGCATATTGAGCATGACAAGTCCAAGTATGGCATGACAAATGCATATAACTAGATATGGCAAAGGAGAAATGCACCAAAAACTAGGGAAATTCACCACAAGACTCAAAAATTGAGGCAAAGGAGAAAGTCATGCCACAAGAAGAATTGGCTAAGAGAAAGTCATGCCACAAAGTAAGAATTGGCAATTGAGGCGTGAAAAATTGAGGCGTGAGAAAAGTCATGCCACAAGACTAAAAAAATTGGCAATGAGAAAGTCACCACAAGATGATGATTGAGGCGTGAAAAATTGAGGCAAAGGGCATGTGCTCATCTCAAATAAGTTGGCATCATAGGCAGCAATCATAAACTCATCTCAAGTAATATGGCATCTCGAGAAATAGATATTCATCTCGAAATAGATAGGCATCATATAGGCAAGAGAACAGGGGAAGGGAGCGGGGGGGGGAGGCAAAGACAACAACGGCGCAGAGAAGGGGTGAGTAGGGGGAGGCAACACACCACCGGCAAGAAGACTGTCAATGCAGACGAGCACTGGTCGATACAACTCACCGGCAAGCACACCCGCGGACGGATCTCCACAAGAAGACAGACCACAAATACCGGGGCGGTCGGATCTCCACAAGAAGACAAAGAACCACGGCATCGGGCGGCCCTTCTTCCCAGCCAAAGAAGATGTGCAATGCACCCGCGGCAAGATCATCGTCGGCGAGCACACCCGCGGCAGTCGGATCTCGGCGAGCGCACCCCACGGCGGTGAGGAAGCCGGTACGGGCGGCCTTGTGGCACAGAGGAGGGAGAGGGAGGGTGAGGGGCGCGGGGAGGAGCACACCCGCGGCAGATCTCGTCTTCTAAGGAGCACAACCACGGCTGCGAGGAAGCCGGGCCATGCCCTATAAGGCTACGGCGGGGTTTCGAACGGCGGTGGCGCCATGAGGGCACAGGGGGAGGAGGGAGAGGAGGCAGGAGGGGCGGGGGGGAGGAGGGAGAGGAGGGGGGGGGAGGGGCCAGGGGAAGGAGGGAGAGGATGTCGGGCGGCGGCGCACGTGAAAAAATTTGGGCAGCCGACGGCGTACTTTGGGAAGAGTCGCGCCCCGGACTTAGCCGATTTGGGCGGGCTCGTATATATACCTGTGGCCTCGAAGAGCGGCTCCCGATTCAGCCGCCCTATAGTGAGGGCTCAATAGGGGCGGCTAAATCATGAACCGCCCTATAGTTCATTTTACAATTTGAAAAATAATATATATATAAGGCATATTATCCGCAAATAAAAAATAGAAATATAGTTATAAATAAAAAAAACATAAATATAAACTTTCTTATCTTACAAAACCATGAATTCGACAAATTTTGACATATTAGGATTTGAATTTCAAAATTTTTCAATGAATATTTCAGTTTTTCACTATGAAGCACGCCTCTGCTCCGCCTAACTCGAAACTTCCTCAAATTTTTTTGTGGACACCTAAACCCAAAAATATGGCCCCACGCAAAAATCCTAGGTTTTTTTTAGCCATTTTTGGATTTATCAGATTTTTTTTGACGCGTGCGACAAATATGGTGATTTACACTTTAAAAACAAAATAACCCCGACCGTCCTCCACATGTTGTGCCTCCTAGGGCACAAAAGGGACCTATCGGCAAAGTTTGGCACCATTTCGGGGTTTTTTCCTGGTGGTCGTAGTTCAACATACATTTGCCGGGAGAATTCGCGATAATTAAAATAATTAGAGAAAAGTACCAAACAATTACAGAAAATTCTCAAACTTTGCGGTGCCTTCACACACGCCATGTAGACGCCTCGAAAAAAAGTTTGAGGCTGATAGCACACTTACAAAGCGCACCGTCACACAACCATGAGAAACCTAAGTGTTAGGATAGGCTTCGTGAGAGGTTGAGTATACCACTTTGTGAAGCACGCCTGCCCGCCCTAACTCGAAACTTCCTCAAATTTTTTTGTGGACACCTAAACCCAAAAATATGGCCCCACGCAAAAATCCTAGGTTTTTTAGCCATTTTTGGATTTATCAGATTTTTTCGGGACGCATGCGACCAAATATGGTGATTTACACTTTGAAAACAAAATAACCCCGCACCGTCCTCCCACATGTTGTGCCTCCTAGGGCACAAGGGACCTATCAGCAAAGTTTGGCACCGCTTTCGGTTTTTTCCGGTGGTCGTAGTTCAACATACATTTGCCGGAGAATTCGCGGTAATTAAAATAATTAGAGAAAAGTACCAAACAATTACGTAAAAATTCTCAAACTTTGCAAAGGCCTTCACACACGCCATGTAGACGCCTCGAAAAAAGTTTGAGGCTGATAGCACACTTACAAAGCGCACCGGTCACACAACCATGAGAAACCTAAGTGTTAGGATAGGCTTCGTGAGAGGTTGAGTATACCACTTGTGAAGCACGCGTCACGCTCCGCCCTAACTTCGAAACTTCCTCAAATTTTTTTTGTGGACACCTAAACCCAAAATATGGCCCCACACAAAATCCTAGGTTTTTTTTTTAGCCATTTTGGATTTATCAGATTTTTTTTGGGACGCTGTGCGACCAAATATGGTGATTTACACTTTGAAAACAAAATAACCCCGCCGCCGCCTCCACATGTTGTGCCTCCTAGGGCACAAGGGACCCTATCGGCAAAGTTTGGCACCGTTTTTGGGTTTTTTTTCGGGTGGTCGTAGTTCAACATACATTTGCCGGGAGAATTCACGCGGTAATTAAAATAATTAGAGAAAAGTACCAAACAATTACGTAAAAATTCTCAAACTTTGCGGTGCCTTCACACACGCCATGTAGAAACCTCAAAAAAAGTTTGACTCTTATATGAATAAAGGTAGTCTCACACATACATAAAGGTAGTCTCACTCATACATCGATACATTTTTGAAACACACACATTTAACAACTAGCTAACTCCCCGTGACCTCTTTCCCTTGACTCCTTTTCGCTCCCATGGCAATATGTCTTTGGGTAACTTCTTCTCAACAGCCCGATCTTGTTTGGAAAGTCTGTGAATAACTGTATTTCTGCATAACCATTGTGCTCGTCAACGTCAACATCCTCGATGCCATCAACTCCGATAATGCGTTGTTTCCCAGGGACAACGACATGCTTGATTTTCGTCCTCTTTGGCTTGTCAGGATCGATCGGGTAGGGTAAATAAAAAACTTGTGCTACATCTGGCGGCGACCCATGGGTCCCGTTGGTGGCCTAAATCACCGAGGTCAACGACTTTCAACCCGATCTCGTTCAGTTCGTGTTGTTTCATCCAAATGACATTTGAACACGGCACACCGCACTTCCATTCCATAGTCAATTTCCCATATTTCTTCAATGATGCCAAAGTATGTGATCGCTCGGTTTTTGTCGCTGATAGCTTCTATTCGAACCCCGCTGTTTTGATTCACACATTTACTATCCTTGACATGGGTGTAGAATGTGTACCCATTAATGTCGTATGTTTGCCACGTGGTGACTTGTCTCGATGGCCCTAATGCTAACCTGTGCTTGGTAATATCATCCCTGGTTTCCCCAGTCAGTAAGTTTTGGTCCTTCAACCATGAAGTTAATTGTTCCCTGTGTTGTTTATTGACCCAGTCATCCGAGCGGCCATTCCTCTGCTCCTGAATGAGAGCCAAGTGGTAATCAACGTACGGTCGCATAAGCGTTGAACTCTTACACACACTGTAATGCGCCTGACTCACTTGTTTGTATTCTTGGTCAACGAATACTTTCCTCCCGCTGATGCCTTTCCTAGCTATCCTACCCGTATGACGTGAATCGCGTTTACCAATCCCTCTCTGTACTTTTAGCCACTCTTGACAGCACTCGATGACTTCTTCAGTATTGTAACCCTCAATCATGGAGCCCTCTGGATATGCTCGATTATGCACCTAATCGAAGTTAGAATCGACATGCATCGCTCAATGCACCACATTTCATGCAAGTAACAAGGGCCCAGTGCCTCTATCGATGAACCATGTGAAGCATGAGATGTGGCATTATATCGAAATAAGCGGGGAGGCATACATATCTCTAGCTGGTTTTGGGTCTCCACAAATAAATCATGTAGTTCAGCAAGCTCTTTCTGTCAATCGACTTCGGGATATCTTCGAAAAGAAGTAGCACATGCGAGTGATGGCCATTTTCAAGAATTCGGCTTTATAACCCCGATTACAATAGGTAGGAACACCGTCAGCATTACATGACAATCATGAGCCTTGCAAAGTGTTGTTGATGACAGGTCCTTCATGGACACTAGCTTCTTGATGTTCGCTGAAAACCCGTCGAACTTTGATCGCCTTTAGGTAAGCGCATATAGCCCTTCTCTCTTCTAGGGTCAAGTTGAAGCTAGCCGCGGGCGTGATGTATATATTTTCCATTCTTCTGAAGTACTGAGTGAAGCTCGGGCTTCACATCTAGCTACACCATGTCTTTTTGTGAATTTAGACCATCCTTCGAATTATTCGGGTCCATCAAGAGACCCATGGTGCTTTGAAAGACATTCTTCTTCACGTGCATAGAATCAATTGCATGGGGAACCTCGAACTCGGCCAATATTCGAGATACTTGAAAGAAGATGGATTGTTTCTTGAAAGGTACGCCTTCGATAGGGTGGTGTGCCGATCTCCGATCGTCCCATCTAGATTCTTCTTTCCGTAGACAATGTGCAAGTTTTTGACCATTCTCACACATGTTGTCCATACCGACGTCTCTCCGAGGGTCTTGATCCTCTACGGTGTTGTTGAACCGGTGTTTTGTATTTCACGCTTTGATACTTGTGATTTTTTCTTTAAGTGGCGTCGATTGCCCAAGTAAACCACCTTTTGGATGCATTTAGATACACCCATATAGTACCATCGAGCGCGAGACCACGCATCCGGTCTTCCCTTTGATCTGTCCGCACAAAGCAAATATTGCGGGATAGTCGTTGATAGAAACAATGATTATGGCTCGACATAAGAAGTCCTCCTTTCGGAACGCATCATACATCATCACCCCTTCCTTGTATAGTTTATAGAATTCTTCCAACACTGGCTCAATAAACACGTCAATGTCAATGCCTGGTTGTTTCGGACCTGAGATGAGAACAGTAAGGAAAAGGTACTTTCGCAGCTGGCACAACCACGTTGGGATGTTGTACATTGTCAAGAACACTGGCCAAGTGCTATGGTCAGTCATCCTCTCATTGAAGGGATTCACTCCATCGGTGCTTAACCCAAACCGTACATTCCTCGGTTCTTGAGCGAAGTCTTTGTGATTATTATCAAAGTTTTGCCACTGAGTACCATCGGCCGGGTGTGCAATCTTATCATCATCTATCTTGCGCTCGTCTTGCCACCACGTCATCAATTTGGCTTCTTTGGGGTTTAGGAAGATTCGCCTCAAGCGGTCGGTCCTTTGGCGGGTACCACATTACCAAGGCGAGAACTCTTCTCTGCCGGATCAATTCCTAACGGAGTGTCCTTTTCGAGATTAGAATCCTGTACCGGCTTTTTCCCACCCTTCTTCCTCTTGTTTCCAATGGAGGTCTCTTCCCCGTTGTATAGATTGTTGTTCTTGTACCGACTAGCGCCGCACCTAGGACATTTATCCAGCCCCTTGAACGTGTCACCACGAAAAAGGATACAATGGTTCGGGCATGCATGGATCTTTTCAACACTCATTGTCAATGGACTTATAACCTTTTTTTGCTTGGTAGGTATTCATCGGTATCGAGTTTGGTTGTGGCAAAGAACCATGACAAGAGACGCAACAGATCATTGAAACTACAGTCCGACCAACCGTACTTAGCCTTCAAGATCAACAGCTCAAGCACAAAACGTAGTAGCGTCCAGTGTGTCGGACAACCTTTTTCAACACCATACACAGTTTCCTTCGATGCTGCTCTCACTCTCTCTAGGTTCTCTATACCTTTCACGCTGTTCCGCAATATTTCTGGTCCAAAGGCATTAAGCATGTCATCCAAATAATCACCGTCATCTTCATCCCCTTCACGTGCTACAACATCATCAGCAACATCACCTTTGCCCGTACCATCAACGACATTTGTGTCGTCCATACCATGCCAACCATCATCATCGCGTAGTTGACTATCATGCTCAGGGTTCCTTTTATTTTGAAGCTTATCTACACACTGAGAGAAGCGCTCTAGGGTTTCGGGGTCATCTCCTAGATTTTCGAAGTCGACGTCTTCACCAACATAATTTTCACCGTGATGAATCCAGACTGTGTAATCTGCAACTTTATGATGAGCTTCTTGGCCGGCACGATCCAGGAGAGGGTGGTGAGCCTCGGCTACACGGAGGTACGTACCAACTGCATGCACCTTCATCTGCTAGCTAGAACTCCTTATGGCGATTTTTCTTTTTAAAACGTTTTGGTTGGAGTAAGTATCATCCACCTTTATATATTTAGGTCTGAATAAAAGCTTAATCCAGCAAGGTGTACTATGTCTGTTAGTACTGAAATAGTACCATCCAGATGATCATAAATTTTTGATGTTTTCCGTGCATAGAGTTGGTCCTGATGGTTTATCAACTAACACATGCTTATCAGTTCATTTAGTCCCTTGATAACTACATCTGCTGATCTGCATTTAGACATACTTGACTTGTGTCTTTTGCGGACTGTATGTTTGCTTTGAAGGTGCTCTCCCCACTACTTTTTTTTTTACCTCCCATGGGACCTTAAGAACCTTGGTGTGGCGGTGCTGCTGGTAGAGGTTTTGGCATCCTTGCTTATTGGATGAGTTCATGACTTGGGGTGCCTCTAGTCTGAAAGCATGCCAAGCACGGCGTGATGCCTGGGCTATGCTGACAGCATTTTTATCTTTTCCTGTCAGAACTGGAATTCTGAATTGACCCATTGGGTGTCTTTTGCAAAAGCTTTTTGCTTGAATGAAAACTTTGCAAAATGTGGCTTGATTGTGTCTACAGGACATCGCAAGGCTGTTTAGTTTAGCTGAGACATCAGGGGAGCACTGCATTGCATTGGGTTATGTCGGTTGGGGTAACAGTTAGGAGGGAGAGGGAATGGATATTTGATCAAAGAGTTTAGAAATATTGTGTTTGTTTAAATGGGAGTGGAAGTTTCGGTGAGATGGGGATTGACTGAGTAATTATTGAGCCAGAATTGTGTTTTTTTGTATGATATAAATGAATCCTCATCATTCATCGTCGCTTGTGATATATTGTTCTCACTCAAAACCTACATAAAAAGGGATCATGTTCTTCCTCTCTTTTATTGAAGTGCCAAAATCTTAATCATTGTGTGGCCTGCATCTATTGATTAGTGATGAACCTTTTGCTTATTATAAAACATAGTACTCTCTCCATACTTAAAAAGAAAGACGTTTAGGACAGCGACACGGTCTCCAAAGCGCAACTTTGACTTTTTTTTCTATAAAAATATTTATTAAAAATTATATATGTATACTTTTATGAAAGTATTTTTCAAGACAAATCTATTGATATGATTCTCACATTTCTAAACTCAACGATTTAAAAGTTATTCATGATTTATGTTCCCAATGGTTGCCAAACCTTTTCCAAAACGTCTTTTTTTCAAGTATGGAGGGAGTATTGTTTTAGCTAAGTCATATTCTAACCCCATCAAGATTTATAACATGGTTTTCGAGTCCACTCCATGTAGCCAGGAATTGAATATGTGCTTGACGATGCTATTTACGAGGCGTTAAAGGAAAATTAAAGCAATATAAATGACTTCTCAAAGAAAATAAACTTAACACAATGGCAATGAAAGAACAAATGTTGATTTGTCTTATCCTTATTACAAAACCAATATGGTGCAGTGGCAATGAAAGAACAAATGCTGATTCATTTTTTCTTGATAGTTTTGACATGCTACGTACGACATTGATTGAAACATTATTTTCTTTCTTTCTTTCTTTCTTTCTTTCATTTTTGGCTGCAGGCTATGGAGATTCTCGAGACGTCACTGCAGTCTAGCACCTTCCTCACCGATGTTTTTCTCGGCAAGAAGAAGGCACGTCGCCTTGGAAAGTCAGCTAAGAAGAAGGCACATCGCTTTGGAAAGTCGGCTAAATAAAGATGGTGGCCTGGAACCAACCTAGTTGTGTTGGTCGTCTAGGGTTTAGGGTGTCACAACACTAACCTAGCTGTGTAGGGTCGTCAAGATATGGTGCATGTGAATCTTTTGGGAATGCTTTAGCATGTCCATTTTCTAGATGCTCGAAGACCAGGAGTAGGAGAGCATATATATAGTCCATAGCAATTGTGGTATTATTCAAGACCAGGAGTAGTACTTGGTGACGGCAACGTATGAATCGTAGCATAAATGTCATTCTCGACAATACTCAGTTTGAGATCCTCCTATATATAAGTTTGAGATCCTCCTATAGTATATATTAATTCGTGTGCTGCAACAAAGGCGACGACAACGCATGAGTCGTAGCATATATGTCATTCTCTTGAATACTTCGTTTGAGATCCTCCTATATATCATTCTCAAGAATACTCTGTACTTCGTTTGAGATCCTCCTAGGTAGTTTGAGATTCAATATGACGGTGGTGCATATAACTTCATTACAATTATGTCTACACAGAACCTTTTTTCCTGCATGGGTGGAAGAGTTGCTGCAGCTGCCGAAGACACCACTGCATCTCCGGTTCTCCATCTTGCCAAGCCTGTAGCATTTGACTCTGCAGTACTCCACAAGCTATTTTATTTTTGGCTTATCCAGCTGCATTCTGTGAGAGAAACAAGATGGTAGAGAATAAGCCGAAACAGAACAAAAGGAACCCACGAATAAGCTGAAAAACAAACGAATGCAGTCCATGGCTCCGGACTACAGAGAGCAACACACCCAACACTGTAGAGGAACAGGTCCAGTGAGCACGCCTCTGTTTAACATCCTTGCCTTGCCTTGCCTTGCTTGCATTTCGCTTTCGCCGGAAGGGACCAAACCAAGTCCATAACCTTACCTAGAAGCGCATCGCACGATCTTAGAGTCCTCCTGTTCAAATGGAAGATAAGTGAAATAGTTTTTTTTTTTTTTGGGCGGCAAAAAGCTTTTTTGCCGATTTTTTATTAGACGGGAAGAAACAAAACAAAACGACTATTACAGACTCTCCACTCGACTCCTTAGTTCTACTCGACTTAGAGAAAGGACTAGAAAAAGGCTACTTACAAAACCTGCCAGAAACGGAAGAAACAAACTATCGAAACTTTCTTAGGAAAAGAAAAAACGTAACTAGTGTAAAGTTCCCCCAGATGGGCCTAAAAAGGAGATAAGTGAAATAGTTAGAAAGCACACTTCATGAATCCAGGATGGGAGTGAGTGTTGGTGTTGGGTTCAGCTTCAACTTCTAGTACTAGCGACGAAATAAAAATCTTCTACTGCACGCCTTGCCTGCCTTGTCAGGGAGGAAGCCGGCCGGTGGTGCTTGGCCGGGAACAGGAGGCTGGGTGAGCTGTTAGCAGCGGCTGGCACCTAGTGCACCGTGCTCTCGCTTCGTCTGTACCAAAGTAGCGATTCGTGATGTATCCCGTAGTTCCCAGGCTTTTGTTGGGTAACTCGGTGGTTACCGTGAACTTTGTTTGAACTTTATCTTTGTTAATGAAATACGCCCCGTGTGCAGTCTCGAAAAAAAAAAAATCTTCTACTACCCCGTGTTCAAAAAAGCTGTCCAACAGAGGTAATAAGTTCACACAGCTGGCCGGCCGGCTGAGGTAAGTCGATAGAGGGTAGTAATTCCGTTGATGGGAGAGGGCAAAGCTTTAATGGACTGACCAGAATTATAATGTGTGAAATATTTTGCGTATTCAAGAAAAAAAAAAGATAACATGTGAGCAAGGGCAAGGTAAAAATTTGTTCTGTACAGAGCCTGTGTAGTGTAAGGGAGAGACAAGTGAGACAATGACGCAGTAGCAATAGCAAGCATTTGCTCGTATATAATCCGGCACACGATGCAGCATTTCAGTTGCAGCACTGGCACGGTAATTCACGAGAGCATCGAACAACGACTTTTATCATTATGGAGGGAGTACAACTGAGGAAAGCCCTGCTGTACATAACTTTGATACAACACTACAGCAATCGACTCACCTCCCTACTACACTAGTACAGTAGTATACTTCACTAGCAGAAAGATTTTGCCTGGCCAACATGCCTGCTGTGCTGAGGTTGCCTACGGTCTAGTACTTGATACAACATCAAGGGTTTGGGTTTGCATGCTCGCTCATTAATTACAGAGCTGTGTCGTTCACCTCCGGTTCACGCAAGTTGCATCCATCCTCCGCGCCCAATTTTCCGAGCCTTGGAATCATGATTGCTTCGTCATTTGGTGACATTTTACTTTCGACTAACAAAAGATAATGCTGGTCGTCTACAGCGTCGCTGTTGTAAGGCCTTGTTTAGATGGCTAAAGTTTCTAACCTTTTCCCCACTTTCTCTCTATCACATCACATTAAATACACCAAAAGACATATGTTTGGAGTATTAAATGTAGGTAAAAAAATAACTAATTACACAATTTAGGTGTACATTGCGAGACGATTCTTTTGAGCCTAGTTACTCCATGGTAGGATGATATTTACCACTAACAAACGAAACGTGCTACAGTGTACGATGTGACATTCGGTTCCAAATATTTGCCATCTAAACAAACTTGTAAAAATCTTGCTGGGCAGGTCAAGAAGTGCTATAAAGAACATCGGCAGGATCGTATGAAACCGGCCTCTGTGTGAATGAACAAGCTTCAAAGTCCAAGGCAAGATCTTACTCCTAGGCGTCTAGGTTACGTACTGTACTAGCTAGGCTCTATACTGTACTGAACTGTTGATCTGTGCCAAAACTTTCTCTGAGCTGTTGCAGTGTCGTCGATGCGACACAACACAAGGTAAGGGTCCAAGTAATAAATACACAAGTTTTCTTAGGACCGTCCCAATTCTAATAGGATCTCAATGCCTCATTTAGATCATAATGCTCCACAAAGAATATCCATAGTTACAAGAGTAAACCTTAGACTAATGACACGATAACTCATGGAATCTAGACAATCAATTAATTAATATTTGTAATAATTTGGAAATACGGGAAATGAAAAAGGTTCCCAAGCCCGCCGTTAGAACAGATAGATACGGTGATGCTATGACAAACTACATCCACATAGGCGTTTGAACATGGATAGGCTCGGGTTTATTCGTACATACCCTCCCGCAACGACAGGCTTAGAGCATGAGTAGTGTATAGGATCGACCTTGTGTCTTTGACGGGTCCCACACGTGATTAGACAGTGTAAAGGAGCGGGGAGGGGTCGATATTGGGCTCCACGACCATAAAAAGAACCGACCGATGCCAACTGTTTTTTTCCATCGAACCAAGTCCGATACAAGAGACAGGGGACGATATCGAACTGACGCCACAATATATAGCACCGGGTATCATAGATGCATTAATTGCATCGCACCGGACTCGACCCGCACACTGCGGGTGCTCTTAAGGGTATGCTCATTTCGCATAGTGTCGTGGTCTAATACCACCGTCACATTAATGTCTGGCTAATGCGTGCTTCGATGGCCTAGCTCTAGAGACAATGACACGGGGTTTATACTGGTTCGGGACAAATCGCGCTCCCTAATCCAAGTGTGATCACTATCCGAACTCAAATGCTCGTACGGGGCTAGTACAAGCAAGGTCGAGAGGGGGAGGGGCTCCCAAGTCTCGTGATTGAGGCTAGTGCCAATATCGAAAGTGGGTGTGTGCGTATACTTGGATGCTTGAAGCTTGAGTCTTCTGCCTCAACCCGGAGGCCTACCTCCCCTTTTATAGTCGCAAGGGGGGGGACACGAGCTCTCTCTCGAGTTGAGGACTTCGGGGAGCTGAGAACATGTATACAGGAAGTGTAATGTAGTGGAGAGCTCCTAGACGAGCTCTTAGCGCAGGAAAGAGCTGTCCCCGAGCTCCGGGATGCATTGGATGCTGAAATTGGTCGTCGTCGTACGCGGGAATCGGGGTTTGGGCGGTGGTCAGGCGTCGCCCTGTCCCTAATCGTAGTTGGAAACCGTCTCTTCGGTATGGAGGCGCCCATGCCGTCGATGGGAGGGTGTACCCGCGTGTACCGGGCGCCGCAATCGTAGCGGTGATGTTGGAGTCGACGGGGTATGGCGAAATGGCGAATGACCTCCCCTGTAGCTGTAGCCCTACGTGGCTACAATGTTTGTCGAGGTGGTTGGATCTGTCGAGAGTTGTTGACCAACTCCCGCACCTGCAGACTTCTCGGGAAGGCAGCGGATGAGCTCTCGGTGGTCACTGTAGCGGAGTTCGTCGCGGGAGAGCTCGATCGAGGCGGAAAGAGGTCTCTGACGAGGTAGAGCGCTTTGAGGACGGGGGAGCTCGTGACGGGATGGCCTCGGGCGAGGCGGAGGTCGGTTCCTACGGGGAGAGCTCGTGCGAGGGGGAAGTCCCATGCGCCGCACTGGGATGTCCTGTTTAGGCTCAAGCTCGAGTCGGGGGCTCGTTCTTGGGTATCCCGAATATAGATCCCCACACATAGGCTGTGTCCAGTACTTTGAACTTTCGATCACGTCGTATAAATTTCTATCACATCGAATCTTTGGACGCATGCATATGAATTGCAGGTAAACAAAACAGCTAATTAAACAGCTTGGATGTACGTTGCGAGACAAATTTTTTGAGCCTAATCGGACTATTTAACATAAACAAACGAAATGCACTGTAGAGCCAAATTTAATGCTAGTGAAAACTGAACACAGCATGCAGAAGGCTACACTGGCGTTTGGCTAGCTTTCTACTGAGGGGAGAGCCCCGGCTTTTCCAATGCCACCAGGCGCAGCCTGCAGCTCATCGCTTCAATGGCAGGCCTGAGCTTCCCTCAGTTTCCTGTGGCCATTCCATCGACGCTGCCTGAGACCTCGCCTTCCTTCTTATCCAAGCAGCCTTGGCTCAATGACGCTTGACCCACACGGGCGTTGGAGTGGGCGTGCGGTCGCGCCGTGTGCTGAACAGGCAGCTAAACGGAGCTAAGTTCTAGTGTTGTACTACATGTGTTGATGTACAGCTTCTGTCTGCGCCCACGCTGACGGACCCTCTAGCGTACATGTCCATGAGTCCATCCCTCTCGTGCGCGCCACAACGCGATGATCGATCTACAGTAGCGTAGTACTCCGTAGCATTTAGGAGTACTATTTGCTTCCATTTTGTGCCCCAATCGCAGGAAGGAAGGTGCCCCCGCTTCGACTTGCTCTGTGGATGCAGCAAATCGGGCAGTGGTAGATGTGAACCATCTGACTGCGAGCAAATTTGCCGGCTGATATTCCGGTGCATGCCGCATACGGTTGGCGGATTAGGAGGACACAAGGATACACTAAAGTTGATTGGATGTGCACATCAGGCGTGAGTATAGCAGTAAAAAACCATGGGTAGATGGGCATTGTGTGTGTGTGGTGTATGTCGTGTGGGCGCAGATTCTCTAACTTGCTGAAGGTAAGGCCAGTCTCAATGGGAGTTTTAAGAGTGTTTCATCCACATTAAATATAGCGTCACATCAGCAAAACTTTATTTTTTTTGCATGAAACTCCTAGGAGAGAGAATGAGAAAGTTTCACCATGGTGAAACCTTTGGGTACGATTTCACATGCGTTGGAAACCGTGTAAAATCCCTATTGAGACACAAATAGCGTTTCATCATGGAACTATACAATGAAACCGTGCAATAAGAGAGAGGTTGTAGGAACCGTGAGCATATAAAACTGTGCATTGAAAGATAGCCCTATTTCATGTCAAAGTTTAACATCTTGAAAACCGGGAGGTGAAACCCTCCATTGAGATTGACCTAAGTGAGATTTACCCCATGCCCTATGCTCTCTATGCCCTCCATTCCAAATCCAACGGCTGATAGAAGAAAGTGACTTTCCCAACACAGATAAGAAAGCCCGGTACTGCTAATCTGGCCCAACATGGTTCGCACCACAGATAAGAAAGTGACTTTCCCAGCACAGATGTGCACCGATGTTAGGATTTTAAAGTTCAATGTGCAGTGTGCCTATCCAAGGCTTAGGCTTTAAACCTCGCTCTCTTTTTTTAGCACATATACTGTATAATTTATCTTTCCGCCTATAATTTCCTATGTACAAATATGCTACTCTTTTATGTGCACCTGGATACCAGCGTTGTATGGATAAAATTTCTCAAAATTAAAAGCTTCTGCTAGCGTGTGATTGCATCTGCTCATTGCCTCTGCTCATGTGGAACTTACATCTGCGCTATGCTTGCATCTCAAAAGCTGCGACATCCAACATGTCTCAACACAATTTCGTACGTAGACAGGTCTGGCCAGTTAAGTTGAACACATATATAGATTATCCTATATATATATAATATAATATAATATAATCAATTCCGTAGACTGTCAGTCTACTGCACAGCTTAAGATCGGTAATGCTCTGATTAGAGCGTCCTAATCCTAATTACTCCATCGGACGTGGCAACGGCCCACTGGACCGACCGCGCTACTCCCTCTCGGTCTCTCCGCCCAAGCCTTATCCTTGCCCGCATTCGTTCATTTTCTCCGTCTCGCTCCCCTGCTTCTCCGGCCGGAGTGAGGGCGATGGTGACGCCTTCCGGGCGAAGTCGTGCGCCTCCGTCTTCTCCCCTCCCTCCGCCCCGGCGCGCGGCGGTGGCTCCACCCCCCCCGCGCGGTGGCGCCGCCCCGACGTGGCGGCTCTGTCCTCCCCCCACGCTTCCTCCACCCGCCTCCACCCATCCTCGCCGACACCCCCGGCGTCGCAGCCTCCTCCACGCCGCCGCCGGCGCGCGATGCCTGAGGTCGCGCTCGGCGCTCATCGCGATCGCGTTACACCCGCCGCCTCTGCCGAAGCACGGTCGTCGGCGGAAACGAAGTCACGACTTGGGCTGGGGCGAGGGAGGCGGTCGTCGGCATGTGGAGGAAGGCGGACCCGTGGATCTGTGGCCTGCTACTCCTCTCTCCCTCCGCCCCTTCAGCGACCCTCGCATGGCAAGTTCCAGCAGATCGGGCGGCGATGGATCCACCGGATCCGCGGCAGCTGCCATGGATTCGACGGATCCGGTGGCGGGGCCCCAAATCGAAGGCGAGGTAGGCGTCCCGCTCCTTCTCTCCCTCTCCTTTTTCCTCCCGCTTCATTTTTTTTCCTTTTCGGTGTTCTAGGTTTGTTTCCGTTGTTTTTTGTTTTTGTTGCAACAGGCTTTTCCCGATGGTGCAAAGTAGTAGTTCTAGAGATGTTTTAGTTGTTGCAACACCATTTCTTTTCGTTGCATTAGATTTTTTTTCAGTGTTGCATTAGGGTTTTATTGATGTTGCAATTCATATTTTCAGTTTGTTTCATTATATGTTTTATGTTTCAAACTTGTCCTTTGTTTCAACCGTTTTGTTCCTGTTGTTTCAGTTTCGGGTTTCAGTTTAGGTAATACGGTGGCCATGTTTGGCGGTGGTGGCGGAGGGCCGGTCACGGGAGCACGGGAGTCATGTCTACTGATGTTGCATTAATTTTTTCAATGTTGCAATTGTTGTCTAAAGATGTTGCAACTGTTGTATACGATGTTGCAATCGATTTTCTAACAATGTTGCATCATGTCTCTTGATGTTGCATTAGGTTTTTCGATGTTGCAATTGTTGTTTACAGATGTTGCAATTGTTGTCTACAGATGTTGCGGTCGGTTTCCTTTCAATGTTGCGTCATGTCTACCGATGTTGCAATAACTTTTCATGTTGCAATGTTTTTTTTCATTTGTTTCAACAAGCTCGGGCGGACGGCGGCGTGGGGGCGAGTGGGGACTCCATGAGATGCGGGCAGGGATGGAGGGGCGGGGCATGGCCGGGACGGACGGAGGGGCAGGGACGGTGATGGCCGGCAGTGTGGGGCGAGGTCGCGATCCGGCGTTGCTCATCCTCCTCCTCCTTTTCCGTTCTACCACCAGGCCGGAGGGCCGGGGCGAGGGACGGGCGCCGCGCGGGACGGGGACGGCCGACGATGTGAGGGCGGGCCGCGCCGAGGTGTGCCCTCCCGCTCCTTCCCTTCTAGCACCAGGCCGGGCAGGGGGACACGAGGGGCGGGGCGGCGCGGGACGGAGGAGCGGGCAGGGGCGGGTCCCTCCGTGCATGCGAGGGAGACCCTGGGCTCGAGCCCGAAAGCAAAAGCGGAGGCGAGCGGTCGGAGGTGGGCCGGGGCTGGGGCGGGGCGTCCGATGGATTTTTATTCCATCGGACGCCCGAGCCGCAAGCACGACCCGCTTAAGATCGAGATGAATTAATCCGCCAAGTTTAATCTCCAATCTCTCGATATTTTACTCGAGGCGGCGTCCTCGTCGTCATTGTCGCCGCGCGTCGCGCCTCTTGTTGGTCTTGGCCAGAAGACATCAGTCGAACGGTCTTGGACCTCAACGACACCTTGAGGATCTCCAAACACTGCAATAATCCAAAACAACACGTTTTCGTTGATAAACCTAGTACCAGAAAAATGCAGTAATGAAGCGGTCGATCGAGATAAGCGCAGCGGCGTCCCCGGAAAATATGAGGCCCTGTTCGAAACACTAAGTTAAGGCCTAATACCTATGCAACCGTCGCTGGAATTGCCAATAGAATTCTATATGCAATGGTTGCATTATGAAAAACTCTCATGTGGCTCCAATAAAATTAGAATTTCAACCAGGCGAGGAATTGGGAGTCCGTCTAAAGTGACGAAGGAGAAGGGGCAGGAGAAAACTAGAATGGCCAACCACGGTCTCTCAGCTCACTATAATCACCTAGTTCCAACTACGAATTAGTATCCCAATTTTTTTTTTTTTTAAAACGAATTAGTATCCCAATTTATAGTATGGCCAGCGTGAGTCATGCACTCATGCTTAGAAGGCCGTGTTTTGGGCCATAGAATACCACTTTTTGATTCATTTCTAATTAAAACAAAGCCAATATTTTGTATATATGTTTACTACACTTAGTAAATCTTGAGGCCCATGACTTTTGGAGGCCCTGTTCGGTCGCACGGCCCGCACGGGCCCAAGGACGCCCCTGGATAGCGTCACCTCTTTGCGGCCAACAGTGACCGTCTTCTCCTCGATCGCGCCGAGGTCCTTGACGCCGATCTTTCCAAGCAGCGACGGTGGACATGTTGGACCCATGCGTGACGGTGAGGTCGCCCATGATCGTGTAGGTCGCCACGCCCTGCACGAACCCTCTCCTCCCCATCGCCGAGCCCAACGCTGCAGCGCGGCGTGGCAACGATAGCAGGGACGGGCAGCAGCAGGCGCCAGGGCGCATAGCGTCCGGGCGGCGGGCAGCAGCATCGGCGGCCGCTGTGGCGCCGGGCGCTGCTGGTGGTGGGGGAGGGTACTGCATAGCGTAGTAGGAGGCGTGGTCGTAGGTAGGGTAGGCCGGCGCCGCACCGAGCGATTGTTGGGGCGCCACTAGCGGGGACAAGCCGGAGAGAGGGGCCGACGGGGAGGCTGTCGTGGGCGACCAGCGCGTCCCGGCCTCCGCGCCTGCATGTACGCGTCGTCCATCTTCTCGGCGCTGGCGTACGCGTTCACGACGCTGCCGAAGCGCGTGCCGGCGGGCGGCGTCCTCGGCGGCGCTGAGCAGGCTTCACGACGACGCCCACGGGCATGGCCAGGACGCTGAAGAGGAAGTCGACGACGTCCTTGCCGCCTCCGCGAAGAGGAAGCGCTGGGACGCCGTGTCGATCAGCAGCTTCATGGTGGCGGAACTGATCCCGGCGGACGACGTGGCGGCGGCGTCGCTCATGTTGGTTTGTTTTTGTTCAGCAGAGATGGATTATGGATGGAGTCGAGCGGCGAGGTTAGGTATGGCTATGGCCTTGCCAGACTGATCGACGACTTTAGATTTATAAATGGGGCGAGACGTGGGACGTCGTACGTCTGTTGTTGGAAACAAGTCGGTATCGAGGGATATATGGTAAAATAGGTGACGAGCTCTCATCGCAAACGAACGGTGGATCAGACTTCCAAGTTTTTTTTTTTTTTTTTGATTGAAGACTTCCACGTTTTGGACGACCGTATGAGGTGTGTTTACTCTTTTGTCTCGTGTGCATATGGAATTTAAACAAAGGGTAATCTCAAAAAAAAAAAAAAAAAAATTAAACAAAGGGTATGTTTCGTTCGTGTGACCTGTATCTAAAATGAGAAATACGAAAACGTGACCAAAAAGTTGTTTGTCATGCTACCGATACGGACAAAATTAATGTGATTCCTGTTTCATGACATGTTGCTAGTTTTTTGTCAAACTTTTAGATACTGTGTTTTCCTTTCCTGAACTTTGTCCAGCCGATGCCGTTGCCTACGGCACCGTCGGATAGGCCATCTCTGCCCATGGGCGGACGAGACCATGGTGGTTTGGTGGCTCACCTCCAAGAACCGATTGGCGAACTTGTTCAAAAAGGGCTTTGAATATTCTCTCGTGCTCCTGGTGTCATGGGAGGTGTGGAAGGAAAGGAACTGAAAGACCTCCGACAACGTCACCAGAACGCCGATGCAGCTTGTCAACTCCATCAAGGAAGAGGCGGACGGGTGGATGACCGCGGGGTTCAGGGACCTTGCGCTGCTCCTCGGCGTTGTGCAGCATCAGTAGTTCTTACCGCTTCTTTCGTTCGTCGCGCAACTGTTTGCCTTCTAAGTACAACCGTATTGCTCCACCGTTTTAGCCGGGCGATTTGTGCATGTATGTGATTGTGCGCAGCTGTCAATTGTTTTGTCTAACGCATGCATTATAACAAACTCTATTTTTCTTTAATGCAATACGTGCAATGTGTACGCTTTCGAGAAAATACAGCGTTGGGACCTTGGTCATGTCCTCAGATGGTTTTCCCATCTGCTATGCTGTAACAGAACGATTGTCTAATATGATAATGGACGGGAGGAAAGGTCCTAATTTCAAAAAAAAAAAAAATATATATATAAAAAATAATGTCATTCCAATTTGTCAAAAATCTATGGCATTCCTTCTAACGTCATGTTAGGGACGAGGGTTTAGAGCATCTCCAACCGTGTTTTGAAAACAAACTTCTAATCCTAACTTGTTTTGATAAGATTGAAAAAAGAAAACTGCTCTCCAATGACTTCGTATCCAAACTCCAAATCTTTCTGCACTAAATTGACCCCATCCCGCGAAAGTATACATGCGTGTGTCAATTTGTCCAGTCTTGTGGGATTTCAATGCAAGTATATATCCAAGAGTCAAGGGGTTCACAGTGCAATGGCAAAGTCCATTGGTTGTGGGGCTCCCACCCAGGGTTCAAATCTTGGTTGCGACACTTTATCATGAGTTTATTCCAGGATTTTCTGGCGCTGCGCATTAAGTGGTAGGCGGCGTCCCCCCTTCGACAAATGAGGCGCCTGTGGTGACTTCGTGAACTTCAAGATTGCCGCTCAGTCCTTCGAAGGTGCTCGTAGGGGTAGGGTTTTGCGTACGCCTGTTCATAGAGTGTGCGTGCGTGTTGAGTGTCTGCGTTGTACCGTGTAATCTCAAAAACAGTATATATCCAAGATAGAGATAGAATATAAATGTGGTTAGTGATTTGGAAAATGGCTTGAGATATAAAATTGTTTATTTTAGATTTTAGAAGCCGGATTTTGTAAACCCTGGGAGGAACTCAACAAATGTGGTCCGAGCTTGATTTAGTCACTTGAAAATAAAAATCATTGAGCTACCAATTGTTTTTTTAGAACTATCGGCGATGCTCTTACTCTAACATATATGAATTGGGGTTGGATACTAGTACAACATATATGATGGAATGGCAAAACATATATCAATATACATATATATAGATGTCGTCTATTTGCATTTAGTGGAGATAGGGTCCTAAATGGCTAGAGGGGATGAATAGCCTATGAAAAATTCTACAACAACACTTAATTTTGTTGGATAATAAATGGTGAAGCAGATTTAGTACGAGAGATGCAAGCCACCTATATCCACAATTCTAATATGCCTATTGTCTCTAATTCGCAACAAGGCTAGGTCTCTAAATTACTCCTAGGTGATCACACTAAATAACTAGAGAGCAAATAGCTTAATCAACTAAACAAGATATAGCTACACAAGATATATATCAAGCTAAATACAAGAGAGGTGAAGAAGCTTTATACCGCCGGTGCGCCAATCAATCACAATATGATTCAAATGAATACCGAAAAACACTATAATTTTTCCTCCAAGGTTCACTTTGTTAAACACACAGCACGCTCCCCGTCACCAACGGCTAGCTGGAGCAGCGCCCTCGCGAGCTCGATCCCGTGGTGAACAGCAGCCAACAGGCAGAAAGAGAGGAGCAGTCGAGTAGCACTTGCAGTCTTATCTGCCTTGGGTCGAACCAACCAGCGGCAGCGGCGGCGGCTTCAGCAAAAACGGACGAGAGAAACCGGACCACTCAGCAAAGCCAAAACGGACAAGAAGTAGCAGCAAAACGGACCAGCTAGGCATACTTGGAAGAGGAGTGAGCGGCCGGTGCATGCCACTGCTAAAACCAGACGCCGGCCCGGCGCATCACCTATCGGTCAACTTGCATGCTGCCTGTGGCATGCAGCGGCAGCATGAAACTAAACATAGCGCGGGTCCCACGAGCTCTCTCTTTCTCTTGGCCATAGAAAAAAAAGACAGCAGCATCGGGCTGCTTTTCCTCTCATGATTGACGGACTGGCCCAAAGAGCCAACAGCCCTCAGCGCCATTCACCTTGGGCCAAGCCCAGCAGCAACAGCGCAGTTGTACTCCTTATCTCTCTCAGTGTTCATTTCCAGCAAGCGTTCCAGGCTGCTTTCTCTCCCAAAATCAACAATTAAAAAAAAAAATCAACAAATTTCAATCCAAATCAAATGACATCATATCCAAAAATATGGCAAACCTTATGAGCGTAATTAGATAGCATTTCTCAAGCCTTTCAAGGGAAAACTCAACCCTCTCACTATGTCAACTAACCCCTTATGCATATGCAAAATGGAATTCAAATTAGTTGCACTGGGTGAGTAAAGCAACTATAGTTTTCCTCTATTCATAGTACGGTTATGGAACTTAAATCACTCACATCCTCTATGGTGTCTTGAGCATCAACAAAACCCAAAAATATACTTTTGCTTTGATATCCATGGTTTTGTTCTTTTCTTTCTTCTTTTCAAGATGGAGCATGTCATCATCTCACCATGACCATAGGATGAGCTCACTACTAGTGGTTTCATCAATTACCCAAAACCAAACAAGGGCTTTTATGAGATGACGTGGATAACTTGCATTAAGAGGTTGAAAGCTAGTGACATATATAACATGGCTATAGTGTGTGGGAGATATTGATGTTGATGGCTTGTATATGTTTAGATAGACAGAACTTGTACCTAAACTTGCTTTTATAGAGGTACAGATAAACTGAGATTCAAGATAGTTATGAATCAGTGTCAGTTATCTTTGATAAACTTCTGTATACATATTGTGTTCCTACTCCATAGAAAATTACAGAGTCCAGCCCGTGGGTCATGGATGCTTGAAGCTAGAGATTCAACTAGATTTTTTGTTGTCCTACTTCGACGATGTCCATATTATAGCATGTGCACATCCAAGTTGTTACCCAATATCACTTTTACTCATATTTGAACCTTTTTTTAGATATATAAAGAAAAACAATCGATCTAGCCTTAGCATTCACGCAAGAATAAATATAGCCGATGATATAGACCAAAAGCACTGAGGCTATACACACAAAAAGATGGCAAAACTTCAAGCAATACTAAGCTTCAATCTATTGCTAAACTTCAAGCCAAAAAATAATAATCTCCATAATAGTGACTAACAAATTCCCGCCTTCCCGACTTCAAAACATCTCTCTTGCACTTTATAAAGCAAAGACCAACCTTTGATCCAGTAAACCCCCTGAAAATAACATGCATAAAATACTCCATTAAGAAAACACATTATGTCCACTCAACCAAAATCTTAACAAAAGAACAGCTGCCCCAACAAAGTTTGTAATTGAGGCATAGAAGTAAACCCTTTGAGTCAAGAACAAAACATATTGATGATACACTAAAAAAAGGTGGCCAAATGCTAGAAAGTGATGAAAATGATATTCCAAATGAACCTAGACATGTATAGTAAAAAATTTTGTCATATGGTTTCATTGTTAGTACAAAAACAAAATTTAGGGCTGCCTTGAAACCGTATTTTTCTTGAATGATCTTTACTTAGAATCAACCGTTTTTGGAAATACCAAAAAATAAGTTTTGATCTTAACTCTTAAGAGGAGTTCTTAGTCTCCAAAAATCACAATTCCTTGATAAAATGTTTTCCTACCTTTTTCTGAATTTTGTATTTTTCCACTTTGGAATATAGAGCGGAGTGGTTAAAAAAATAAAATCCTATTTAGTATAATAATTGGATAATAGAACCTCTATCATTTTCTACATCAACAAAATGTACATCGAGGGAATTGCGAAGTTGCTCATCTTGTGCAAATCCTACACAAAAATGACTTCTTCATTGGTTCAACTAACAACAACCACTTTTGAACCAATGAAGAAGTCATTATTAAGTGGTGAGACATTATTTTAGGGAAGGATTATTGGCGTTCATGCAAAGTGCAAACTTGCCCTCCAACCGGCTGTGAAACTTGCCAAACTAAAGATAAGATATATGACTTTCTCACTTTAACCAACCATAATCAACCACAATAATTAAGGGATCCAAACATTCTGATTTATTAATTCATAACCAACCATGATTACAGTAATCCTAAGCATAATCTAGATTTTAACAATCTAGTTGTGATCTAAACATACCCGCCTCACGGTAGCTTAAGTAATCGCTTTATTGTGTAACATAAATGGTAAACCAATAAGCAATTAAGCATGAAATCCCAAAATGATTACAAAGCCTTTTCCTTTAATTGGCATCGGTCCCATTGTTGCACCCTTTATGTGCTTTGTAGTACTTATATATGGTTTTTTTATCCTCACAGTTTTTCATAACCTGCAAGCTGATCAGCAAGAACTTTTTACCTAGCTCATGGGGAGACTAAGGTACATATCAGGTCTCATGCTTTGTTCCAGAGTGCCGTTCCTGTAGTGAAAGCGAGACGAATCGCTTCTCTTGCTCTTCAAGAACACATCTGTCAGCACGGTCTTGGAGCGCAACGCCGCTTTGAGAATATCTCTTGCCTACAAGTATATGTAGTATAAGTATGTCATACCAAAAATCAGTGCTCCATCGCATGCATAGATTTCTTTTTCCCTTTTTCAACATCAGAAAAAAGAGAAATTAAAGTCGGTCGATCCTCACCTCTTCGTGACCGACATGGACGGTCCTCTCCTCGAGTGCCTCTAGGCTCTTGACGCCGAGGCTCTTCAGCAGCGCGAAGCTGGATACGTTGGTCGTGGGCGTCACTGTGAGGTTGTCCATGATGGTGTACTTAGCTATGTCCTTCACGAAGCCTTGGGGCACGACCGAGGCGTGGCAGACATCGCACTGGCTTCGGTACAACGGCAGCGCATGATTTGGTTCTGCGTACACGTTGGCGCTGAATAATGACTGCGGCGCGGGGCGGGGACACCGGCGACGAGCAGCGCGTTCCGGGCGGCTATGCCCTGCAAGTAGGCGACGTCCATCTTCTCGGCGCTGGCATACACGTTGGCGATGCTGCCGGGGGATCCGCCCTCGTGGTGGAGCAGCCTGTCGACGGCGCCCAACGGCATGGCGACGAGGCCCAGGATGAAGTCGGCGACGTCCTTGCCGGCCTCCGCGAAGAGCACGCGCTGGGCTCTCGTGTCGATGAGCAGCTTCATGCTAGAGGGAGCCGGCGGCATCATCGTGGCGGTGTTGGCGTTGCTCGTGTTTCGCAGATGCGCATGGGCTAGATCTAGGGCTCGATCTCAAGCCAGTCATGTATATAGCTATATATATATATACGGAGCCGCGGTCTTGTTTTTTGGAAACGATCAAGAGTCGGTGCAGTGTTCGTCAAGGAGACCCGACACACGGCGGCATCATGCATGGCTAGACACATGACACGTCGACACGCACCGTGCACGACGCACCTGGCACCTCGCAGCATATATATGTAAACTTTTTTATTGATAATAAGATATATATTGATGAACTTCTATATTACATATCGTGAAATATGAATCTACGTCCAGAGATCTTCTGGACATGCTGGCAAGCAAGGCATCTACAAAGGTGATTGACGGACAGGCGATCGTGGGGCGACTCCATTGGCGACTCAGCCCCCGACCCCGATCTAGATCGCCACCGCCGGGCGATCCTGATCCGCTAACACCGCCGCCTGCGGCCACGGTGTCCCGCCCGCCACCACCATTGCAGTGTGGTGCCGCCAACGATAACGCCGGTTAGCCGTCCGGGCGCCGCCGCCCAACTCCTACCGCTAGGGTTTTGCCACTTAGGTTTCCCCCGGTTGGGATCTTTCGTCTGCGGGCTGTTGTCTCGACGCAGGCCACCGTGTTTTGTTTGCCATCCTCGCCGAGCCTATTCCTATGGCGACGACGGGGAGTGGAGGTGCGGGAGAGGGACCGATGCCCCAAACCCTAATGTATCGGATTTACCCAAAAGCTCAGCCGACGGAGGAAGAGGGCGATGCTGTTCGAGTTCGTGGACGATGAGGAGCCGGAAGCTATGGAATCGGTAGAGTGGGCGTTGGTGGGGAAGGTATCGCCTCCGGTGCCGATCCACGTTAGTAAATGTGCAATCGGCTATGAGACCGGTTTGGGGTAACCCGTTGGCCTCAAGATCCGGCTATCGGGAGAAGGGAGACAACCTCTTCGTGGGCGAGTTTGGTTGTGGTCGTGACCTGGATCGGATTCTCGACCGTTCGCCATGGATGGTTGGTAAGTACTCGTTCCGCTTCCAAGAATATGATGAAAAACTCAGTCCGCAGAGATAAAGTTTGATCATGTGGAGCTTTGGGTTCAGATTCTTAATCTCCGCTGGGCCGGATGAATCGCACAAGAGGTGCTAGGGCGATGGAGCTGATCGGACATGTCGTGAAGATGGATGTAGATGCTGATGGGAAAGCAAGTGGTGTTTTTCTCCCGGGCAAGGGTGGCTGTGCGGATTGACAAAACCAAGACGCCGCGGCATTCTTGAAGGATATGGGATCGCCACGCCAGCCGTAAAAACAAAAATTTTTCTACCCATAAACCAAGGATCTACCGCTAGTTATAGATCACGGATTACCACTAGACGCCGGTGCAGCGGAAGTGTCGACCTTCGACGAAGATGTGCACGTAGCAGCCAGCGGCCGCCGTGCTTGCTCACGCCCGCCCTCCACGCGGCGTTTCGTCCTTGTGCTCCGGATGCAGCACCTCCGAGGTATCCCACACGCACAGGAAGAAGCGATGCGCCTCCGACTGCTAGGTCCGCGAGGAGCAAGAGGCGCAGGGCGTGGGCGGCGGCCGCCAAAGTGGCGTGGATTAACCTAGCCCCGCGCCCACCTCATATATATAGGCGTCCCCTAACAGGCTCCCGCCGGAGGCCCATTAGTAACCCTAAACCTCGTCTAATTGGATCATATCCGACTAGGCCTTCTTCCCCTTAAGCGTGCGACCCTATGGGCTCACGCACACATAGACATGGCCCGAGTACTCCTACTCGACCAATAGCCGATAGCGGCCTCTAGCAAGACGTGTCAACTCCCATGTGTACGCAATGATCATATCAGACGAACCACCACAAACTCACATACATGTTATTCCCTTGCCACACGATATTTGGCCCACCTCGTGGGTTAACACTTAACCCAAGCACGGCCATGCATTTCTTGATCCAATCATTCGAAAGTGGTCCAGTGATATCTCTCTCATGGAGAGGGGCAATTCCATCTTGATTGACTATGCCTCACAAAGATGCTTCCCGACAAACCCGAAGACCACCTTTATACACCTTTATAGCTACCCAATTACGGAGTAACGTTTGATAGTCCCTAAGTAGGTCGTTTCACATCTTGAGTACATATGACAATCTCAGGTCTAAGGACATAACGTACATGATGTGTAAAGAGACAATAATAGTAACATCTCATGTCGGGTCAATCCAAAATTTCATGTCATACATGTGCCCACACTATTAGTTTGACATCTCCATGCCTATGACTTGTGAAAACATAGTCATCAACTAATGTGTGCTGATCTAATATTCATGTGTGTCCTCACATGAACTCCGACCCGAGGACAATTATAGAATAACCATACAAGTAAAGAGTCTCACAAATAATTCACATAATTGCCAATCAATACAAGTTGTCTTTAATGGATATTCATGAACACATAATATATCATGGATACAAGGTGATACAATCATCTCTATGATTATCTCTAGGGCATATTCCCAACAATTCTCCTACGTGTGCACAAAAACGAAGATCCACACTGGTTTCGTGCCTCGCATGAGCGTCTACCTTATATCGCCTTCCATTGTGGTTTCATGGGACACTCTTCCATGGAGTGCCCTAATCCGGTTGCTCGTGGGGAGGCCGGCAAGCTACTATATGACGTTAACTTGAGGGCTCCGGAGGACAAAAGACGACGTCTGCAGTCCTTTGCGGCAAATGGCGGACTCATTTGGAAATGGTTCAAAGTCTAGCCCCGTGCACTCGAACCAAAAGGTTCATTCTCGGTAGCGTAGGGTCCAAATCCGTCGATGCCTCACGCACACACTACTACTGATAGCTTCTATAGGGCGGCTCGTTTTAACTCGTAGGGGCGTTTTTCAAACCGCCCCTAACTCTCCGTTCCTACAAAGGACCATACCGCGTAGGGGCGGTTCCCCGAAAGCAGCCTTTATCAGGTCACCGTAGGGGCGGCTAATAACAAGGACCGCCCCTATCAGTGGCTTTCATTAGGGCGGCTCAATATAAAACCGCCCTACTCAACAAATATTGTAGGGGCGGTTGGTTCTAAAACCGCCCTAAGAGGAATAGCTCGCAGGGCGGTTTAATCTAAAAACCGCCCCTAAACTGGTTTTTAGCGCCAAAAAAAAAAAAATTCAAAACTGAAATACATATAGCCGCCTCTATAAACATCTATAATTCACAATTCTCACAATATATGTACATATTATATTCAATAAACATCTATAATTCACAATTCTCACAATATCTCGTACATATTATATCTTACAATTCACATAACTCACAAAGTATCATCTCCGTTATTCAATCTTACAATAAACATTCATTATTCACATAAGTTACAAGTTCAATCTCATCTCTTAGTTCACCTCCCTATTGCTAGCCTTTCCCACTCACGAAAATGTTGAAGTTGTGGATTCTTTTTCGCAACTTCGAAGTACGATCAAGATAGCAACCTTTTGGATATATAGCATGATCTAATATGAAGTCACAAAGGCTAGCCACGAGTTCCAAGAGGTCATCATCTCGGTAAGGGTTCCCTTTTGTCCCTACCCGGCGTCCTCGCCTACGTAATTAGGAGATAAGAAAAAGTTAGCCTATATATAGAAACACATAGCATAGAGAGAAAGGAATGAGCATATATACCAAGTCCGGTGTCTCGTGTACGAAATTAAGGTCAAGTACTCATCGCCATGCATACGTATTATCCACGAAAGAACACTTCCGGGCTTTTGCTTGGCACACTTTGTATATATAAAATTGTTAGCAAATGCATTTGAGATTATGCAAAGTACTAAGGTAGGTCATACTTACACAAGTTTCTATTTTGACGCGACAAACTCACCCTTCATTCTCGGAAGATGTCTCCCATTCAACTTTTTAACATACCAACGGTATGCCCCGTTGAAATTGATATTCACAAATACAACATGTTAGTATCTAACAAAAAAAAGTTAGGAGGTTATATTCAATCATATAAGAGGATTGTCGTTATTTATACGATTTGAGAATCGCTATGAAGTCGAATAATGTGCGGTCGGAGTGTGCAAAGTGAATCCAAAACCCACGCGACGCCGAGCCCGAGATCGACACATATAGCGATCCAGTTGGTTACTTGCATAAATTCAATCGAGAGGAAAACGATAAGCTCATTTTTTTATATAATATGTATTAACCAACCTTTATATACAGATTGAACTTACCCGGTGGTATGGTAGCCATATACTATGATTGTGTTCTAAATTTTTGAAAGACACGGCTAAGTATGCCGCCATGTCAATGGCCGCGTCCTTCATTGCCTCTTGCCGGATTTTCTCTTTATCCTCCACGGTCTTTCCAAAATTGCTAAGTATTTGCTATCCAGGGCTAACCGCTTGCCTAGGAAATGCAAAGCGTGTTTGTGCTATTTGTCGAGGATCCATGTATGCATGTTTCGTGACTTGAAACCTGTTCTCGCAAGGTGCGCTTTGCATACTAAAAGAGATCGATTAAGTTAGTTACAACGTTATCAAAAATATCGCAATCATACCATATTAAGAGGAAAAGGACTTACATGCAAAGAGATGTGAACTAGATTAATGTCCATTTCACCGAGGTGATACAATGTATGCATGTCGTTGAAAGTGAAGGCAATCTCACCACCAGTCCACCAAGAAGGCCATCGGGGTAGGACAATGTTATCGTGGTTATGTCTCGTCCTCTCGGATACCAACAAGTACCAATCATGAAACTTTTTTCATTCCACGTGGCATCTTCTCGCATGACATCGTTTGGTAGGAATATCTTGCCTCTTTCATAATTTTTCGGGCACTTCCTTGACCATTTGATTTTTCCAACATCGGGATACTTTTTGGCCGGAAAGTGATTGGTGATTGAAGGGTCGAAAGTCCGTCCCGCTACTTCTTTGACTTGATTCTCGTGGCTTGAACTGTTCATGGGCGAACCCACGGACACCAACGTGGCGTCCTTCATCGCCACAAAGACAGCCCGCAATGGATTGGATGCTTTTTCCTAAGCTCCGACTCCTCCCAAAAAATCCTCGATGCCATAACTTGTTCGGTGCGAAAGGCCCTGGCGGAAGCTGCATGTCCGAATTTGCCGCTTCTCTTTACCCCGAGGTTCTTTCGAGGCACCTCTCGCTTTCTTTCAAGGCACCTCCGTTTCAACCGGAGTTTCTTTTGAAGGCACCTGCTCTGTAGGGACGTGGAGAGGAGTGTGGCATCTCGTGGCATTTGTCGGTCACGAGGAGGGGAGTGTGGCATCTCGGGCATTTCTTCGTCACGTGTTGGTGAAAGTATCCGCTCCCTCCTCGATAACTCCTTCTAGCCGTGGAATATTGGGTGGGGAGGCGAAGAACCGTTAATACGATGTCTCGTTTGTGCGGAGGATGAACCGTCGAATGCATTGCCCGAGTTTGGACACTCCCTCGAGTCGGGTGGTCAAGGTCATAATCCATGTAATGGGGCTCCACGCTATGCACCTCGACCCTAGTGTAGTCCGGCGGGATAGGCCCTCTTTGTGCCACCTGCCTTGTGGGGATGTGCCACACCCGTTGCGGCAACCTTGACAACTTGAGCCCTTCCGACGAGAACCACACATTGGCAACTAGTTGGTTCCCGTATGCGATCGACGGCGGTTGTGCTCGCGATTGGAACCTTGGCTGCGCTAGGAACTTCCGGAGGGCTCCCGACAATCTGCGGGTTGGGCGGGCGGGTTCGCGGCCGTGCCTCTTTCCTCGAGCGCCTTCGCTACCATAGCCATGATCGTGCTTTCAAGTTCCGGCCGCTCGGTCTCTACCATGCTTCTTGTATGTGTCTTGGTCCTCTTCAAAGCCATGTCTCCAGGTTGTTCTTTTCCCTATGCCCCCGTGCGCCCGGGGTGCTCGGCGTTTCCCAAGGCAAGTGTCCGCTCGTCCTTCTCTCTCGAAGGTTTGAATGAGCCCTTCTCCTTTCCTTGACCGTATTCCAATATCTTTGATACTACCTCTTGAGTCTCCAATTTGTCAAACTTAAGGGAAGAACCGGACGATGCGGTGCTCCCGCATGTATCCAATTCCTTGACCGTATCCCCAAATTCTGCATAGGAATCCCACCGCCCGCCTCTTCGCCCCTCTTCCGGAAAGTCTTTTCTCACGCAAAGTATCCACCGAAACCTAAATGGGTAGGGTGTATGTTCTTCTTTGCTAGCTCACTCAAGTTACGAACACCGAGCGCCAATGCTTCCGCCGTAGTCTTTTGAGCCACTAGGTCGTCCCCATTGACTCGAAGTTATGTTCCCATACTTGTGAAACGGCGTCGTGCCCTGTTGGACATATTTGGTGTTGAGCTCACACCTCCAACGTCGGAATATCTCCTCCATTGTCCTAAAGGCTTGACGTTTCACGACCGCCTCGGTACCAGATGGAAACTTGAAATTGACTAACAGCTTGTTCCATAGGCCTCTCTTTGTCTCGTCCGGTATTTCTGGCCATGATGGGATAGCTGGGTTCAACTGATCTCTAACAAGGGCGCCCATCGAATTACGGAATCTTGCCCTCATCTTCTCCGGCTTACGGATGTCCCCTCCCGGACCGACCTCCATGATCACATAGACCACGTTCTTGTCAGGAAACTGGTTTGGTTTTCTTATCCCTCCTCGTTTCCTCTTTGGCGCCGAGGTTGTGGTCGTGTCCTGGGGTTCGGGAGCGGAGTTGGTAGTGTTCACCTCGGGCACATGCCTCTTCTCTTTGCTGCTCTCCAGTGCCTTCAACAAAATATCGCGGCCGCCGACGTCGCCGTTTAGGAGGAGATTCATCATGGACCTATGTACACGGGAGGCCAAAGTGTTAATGGTAGTGACATGATAAAAGCATTAGTATAAATTGATTACTAAGCCTTTGTGTCTCTACCTCGTTCTCCTCGTTGTGCGGGTCAAAGTCTTTGTCCGTGTCGTCCCTCGGTGGGCCTATGCCCGGGTTCACGTGGGAAAGGATCCTCGGGACTTACATATCCCTCCTCGGAACCCTCGCCGTCATCGAGGGTGTCATCATCCTCTCCTTCTCTTCCTCGCCTTCATCCGCGAACGGATCAATATCTTTCATCCCAGCTATACTCTTGTCTACCTCGGCGTGGAACTCATCGAAAGTCATGCCACGAGGCTCTCCCTCTTCAATGGGTTTCTCGTGCTCAAGGCTACCGGTGCACCGCTCTTGTCGGAGACATTTTCTGATTTAGTCTAGTACAAAAAAAATATAGTGCGTTAAATATGCCAAGAGAGTCCTAGTTTCATGAAGGAATAAAATGACAAGAGTGGTTTGCTCTCAAATTAGCGGGTTGACTATCATGTAGTCTCGGTTTACCCTTTTGTATCATCGAGCAAAAACTAGTACAAACATTAGAGGCCTCGGATAGATGTCAATCATCATTTGATCATGTACTCGGAGCATAAGGGCATCGAACGTAAAAAGGTAATGAAGGTAATGTAGGGCGGCTAGCAATGATGGCCGAGTTCCTCACAAGTTTATGATCATCGGGGTTATATTTTTTATGGAATATGACAATTTCATCATCGGCCAAAGGAGGAGAGGGACAAATTCAAAAGGGTCATCATATAAAAGCAGTGAGCATATAGAAGTACGGTGACCATATAAAAACCCAAATTACACCGTCAGGTCTTGAAATTTTCACAAGGCGCGCCACTTTACCTCTTGCCATCATGAAGGCAGCATAGAGAGGAGGCCAAGAGAGAAGTTGAGAGAAGAGTGGGAGGGAAGAGAAGGTAGAGGAGGCTAGAGGGAGGAGGGAGGGAGAGAGAGAGAGAGAGAGAGAGAGAGCTTCAGCTTAGCTGCTGCCATGATGATGGCAGCATAGAGAGGAGGCCAAGAGAGAAGGTGAGAGAAGAGTGGGAGGGAAGAGAAGGTAGTGGGGGCTACAGGGAGAGAGAGAGAGAAGGTGGGAGAAGAGTGGGAGAGAAGAGTGGGAGGGAGAGAGAGAGAGAGAGAGAGAGAGAGAAGAGTGGGAGAGAAGAGTGGGAGAGAGAGAGAGAGAGAAGGTGGGAGAAGAGTGGGAGAGAAGAGTGGGAGAGAGAAGAGTGGGAGGGAGAGAGAGAGAGAGAGCTTCTGCTTAGCTGCTATAGCAGCATACCTGCTGCCATGATGATGGCAAAGCATATACTGAGAGGAGGCCAAGAGAGAAGTTGAGAGAAGAGTGGGAGGGAAGAGAAGCATAGGTAGTGGCTGTAGCATCATAGGTGCTGCCATGGCACCATACATGAGCACAATATAATGACATTGAGCATATAAAAACATGAGCACAATATAATGCCAAATAGAGTAGTTATGAAGACAATTAGAGTAGTTGTCTACAAAGTTGACTCGAGATCTTGCCCCTTTGTCATTTCATCAATTCTAAACCGGTTGCTTCTAGTAGCCATCCAAGTTTAGAATGTTACAATTATGTAGGGCATTACAATCATCATAGTCGCCGTCTCGGCAAAGGGATCGCATCATTGCCTATGCCACTTTGCCTCGCTTAAAACAACACCAAATACAAGTGATGCCCAGCCAGCCCCAAATAACAATTCAAAACGAAGACCAAATACAAGTGATGCCCGGCCCAGCCCCAGATATGAATTCAAAACAAAGCACCAAATACAAGCGGTTCGACCAAAACAGCACTAAGTGACATTTAAAGAAAAACAGCACCAAAAACAGCAATAAGGCACATGTACTAACATTAGGAGGCGGGAAATAAGCATGTCTTTGAAATAAGCATACATATAGATAGCGGCGGCGGAATATATATCTAAGATAGCGGCAGCGGCAAAGATATATAGATAGCGATAGCGGCAAAGATATATATGACAAATAAACCTTGAAATAAGTAGGGTATGTAGCATATAACCAATGATAGTAAATCTGAGAATGACAAATGCATATAGCCAACAGCAAGTAGGGTAGCATAGATAGGTTTGCAAAAAAACACCGACAAATAGATAGCCAACAATGAGAGTAGAACATTTTAAACTAGGCAAGTATGGACAGCTAGCTTTGATAAGTATGGACGAGGAAGCATAGAAAGCGAGGATATGGCACCCCTCCCATAGTTAGAGTTCATAGAAAACAAAGATATGGTACTCCTCCCAAACAGGTTTTATCATTTCGGTCCAAGTATGGCATATTGAGCATGACAAGTCCAAGTATGGCATGACAAATGCATATAACTAGATATGGCGTTGAGAAATGCACCAAAAACTAGGGAAATTCACCACAGTACTCAAAAATTGAGGCAGTGAGAAAGTCATGCCACAAGAAGAATTGGCTAAGAGAAAGTCATGCCACAGTAAGAATTGGCAATTGAGGCAAAGAAAAATTGAGGCAGTGAGAAAGTCATGCCACAGTACTAAAAAAATTGGCAATGAGAAAGTCACCACAGTATGATGATTGAGGCAGTGAAAAATTGAGGCAGTGGCATGTGCTCATCTCAAATAAGTTGGCATCATAGGCAGCAATCATAAACTCATCTCGGTAATATGGCATCTCGTAAATAGATATTCATCTCGAAAATAGATAGGCATCATATAGGCGGGAGAACGGGGAAGGGGGAGAGGCGGGGAGGCAAAGACACCGGCGCGGGAGAGTAGGGTGAGTAGGGGAGGCAACACGGCTCACCGGCGCAGCACTGTGTCACCGGCACGAGCACCGTCGGATACTCACCGGCAAGCACACCCGCGGACGGATCTCCACAAGAAGACAGGACCCGCGGCTCACCGGCGGCCGGATCTCCACAAAGAAGACACCCGCACCACTCACATGGCGGCCCTTCTTCCCAAAGAAGACACGAGCACGAGCACCGCGGCAAGATCTCGTCGGCGAAAGCACACCCGCGGCAGGCCGGATCGTCAGCGAAGCGCACCCACGGCGGTGAGGAAGCCGGCCGGGCGGGCGGCGCGGGGCACGAGGGGGAGGAGGGAGAGGAGGCGGAGGGGGCGCGGGGAGGAGCACACCGCGGCGGGGATCTCGTCGGCGAAGCACAACCACGGCGCGAGGAAGCCGGCCCCGCGCGCGCGGCGGCTAGGGTTTCGAACGGCGGTGGCGCCGCGAGGGCACTGGGGGGGGAGGGAGAGGGAGGAGGGGAGGGGCGCGGGGAGGAGGGAGAGGAGGGGGGGCGGGAGGGGCGCGGGGAAGGAGGGAGAGGATGTCGGCGGCGCGGCACGCGGTGAAAATTTTGGGCGGCCGACGGCGCGTTTTGGGAAGAGTCGCGCCCGGACTTAGCCGATTTGGGCGGGCTCGTATATATACTGTGGCCTCGCAAGAGCGGCTCCCCCGATTCAAATTCCCTATAGTGAGGCTCAATAGGGCGGCTAAATCATGAACCGCCCCTATAGTTCATTTTACAATTTGAAAAATAATATATATATAAGGCATATTATCCGGCAAATAAAAAATAGAAATATAGTTATAAATAAAAAAATAAATATAAACTTTCTTATCTTACAAAACCATGAATTCGACAAATTTTGACATATTAGGATTTGAATTTCAAAATTTTTCAATGAATATTTCAGTTTTTCACTATGAAGCACGTCTGCTCCGCCTAACTCGAAACTTCCTCAAATTTTTTTTTGTGGACACCTAAACCCAAAATATGGCCCCACGCAAAATCCTAGGTTTTTTAGCCATTTTTGGATTTCTCAGATTTTTTTCGGGACGCGTGCGACAAATATGGTGATTTACACTTTAAAAACAAAATAACCCCGCACCGTCCTCCACATGTTGTGCCTCCTAGGGCACAAGGGACCTATCGGCAAAGTTTGGCACCATTTCGGGTTTTTCCGGGGTGGTCGTAGTTCAACATACATTTGCCGGGAGAATTCGCGCGTAATTAAAATAATTAGAGAAAAGTACCAAACAATTACAGAAAATTCTCAAACTTTGCGGTGCCTTCACACACGCCATGTAGACGCCTCGAAAAAAGTTTGAGGCCGATAGCACTTGCAAAGCGCACCGGTCACACAACCATGAGAAACCTAAGTGTTAGGATAGGCTTCGTGAGAGGTTGAGTATACCACTGTGAAGCACGTCTGCTCCGCCTAACTTCGAAACTTCCTCAAATTTTTTTGTGGACACCTAAACCCAAAATATGGCCCCACGCAAAATCCTAGGTTTTTTAGCCATTTTTGGATTTCTTCAGATTTTTTTTCGGGACGCATGCGACCAAATATGGTGATTTACACTTTGAAAACAAAATAACCCCGCACCGTCCTCCACATGTTGTGCCTCCTAGGGCACAAGGGACCTATCAGCAAAGTTTGGCACCGTTTCGGGTTTTTCCGGGGTGGTCGTAGTTCAACATACATTTGCTTAGGGAGAATTCGCGCGGTAATTAAAATAATTAGAGAAAAGTACCAAACAATTACGAGAAAATTCTCAAACTTTGCGGTGCCTTCACACACGCCATGTAGACGCCTCGAGAAAAAGTTTGAGGCTGATAGCACACCGCAAAAGCGCACCGGTCACACAACCATGAGAAACCTAAGTGTTAGGATAGGCTTAGTGAGAGGTTGAGTATACCACTTTGTGAAGCACGTCTGCTCCGCCTAACTTCGAAACTTCCTCAAATTTTTTTTTGGGACACCTAAACCCAAAATATGGCCCCACACAAAAATCCTAGGTTTTTTTTAGCCATTTTTGGATTTTGCTATTGTATTTTTCGGGACGCGTGCGACCAAATATGGTGATTTACACTTTGAAAACAAAATAACCCCGCACCGTCCTCCACATGTTGTGCCTCTTAGGGCACAAGGGACCTATCGGCAAAGTTTGGCACCGTTTCAGGTTTTTTCCCGGGTGGTCGTAGTTCAACATACATTTGCTTAGGGAGAATTCGCGCGATAATTAAAATAATTAGAGAAAAGTACCAAACAATTACGAGAAAATTCTCAAACTTTGCGGTGCCTTCACACACGCCATGTAGACACCTCAGAAAAAGTTTGACTCTTATATGAATAAAGGTAGTCTCACACATACATAAAGGTAGTCTCACTCATACATCGATACATTTTTGAAACACACACATTTAACAACTAGCTAACTCCCCGTGACCTCTTTCCCCTTGACTCCTTTTCGCTCCCATGGCAATATGTCTTTGGGTAACTTCTTCTCAACAGCCTGGATCTTGTTTGGAAAGTCTGTGAATAACTGTATTTCTGCATAACCATTGTGCTCGTCAACGTCAACATCCTCGATGCCATCAACTCCGATAATGCGTTGTTTCCCAGGGACAACGACATGCTTGATTTTCGTCCTCTTTGGCTTGTCAGGATCGATCGGGTAGGGTAAATAGAAAACTTGTGCTACATCTGAAGCGACGACCCATGGGTCCCGTTGGTGGCCTAAATCACCGAGGTCAACGACTTTCAACCCGATCTCGTTCAGTTCGTGTTGTTTCATCCAAATGACATTTGAACACGGGCACCGCACTTCCATTCCATAGTCAATTTCCCATATTTCTTCAATGATGCCAAAGTATGTGATCGTTCGGTTTTTGTCGTTGATAGCTTCTATTCGAACCCCGCTGTTTTGATTCACACATTTACTATCCTTGACATGGGTGTAGAATGTGTACCCATTAATGTCGTATGCTTGCCACGTGGTGACTTGTCTCGATGGCCCTAATGCTAACCTGTGCTTGGTAATATCATCCCTGGTTTCCCCAGTCGGTAAGTTTTGGTCCTTCAACCATGAAGTTAATTGTTCCCTGTGCTGTTTATTGACCCAGTCATCCGAGCGGCCATTCCTCTGCTCCTGAATGAGAGCCAAGTGGTAATCAACGTACGGTCGCATAAGCGTTGAACTCTTACACACACTGTAATGCGCCTGACTCACTTGTTTGTATTCTTGGTCAACGAATACTTTCCTCCCGCTGATGCCTTTCCCAGCTATCCTACCCGTATGACGTGAATCGCGTTTACCAATCCCTCTCTCGTACTTTTTAGCCACTCTTGACGGCACTCGACGACTTCTTCAGTATTGTAACCCTCAATCATGGAGCCCTCTGGATATGCTCGATTATGCACGAATCGAGTTAGAATCGACATGCATCGCTCAATGCACCACATTTCATGCAAGTAACAAGGGCCCAGTGCCTCTATCTGATGAACCATGTGAAGCATGAGATGTGGCATTATATCGAAAATAAGCGGGAGGCATACATATCTCTAGCTGGTTTTTGGGTCTCCACAAAAAATCATGTAGTTCAGCAAGCTCTTTCACATCAATCGACTTCGATATCTTCGAAAAGAAGTAGCACATGCGAGTGATGGCCATTTTCAAGAATTCGGCTTTATAACCCTGATTACAATAGGTAGGAACACCGTCAGCATTACATGACAATCATGAGCCTTGCGGTGTGTTATTGATGTGTCCTTCATGGACACTAGCTTCTTGATGTTCGCTTGAAAACCCGGTCGGAACTTTGATCGCCTTTAGGTAAGCGCATATAGCCCTTCTCTCTTCTAGGGTCAAGTTGAAGCTAGCCGCGGGCGGGATGTATATATTTTCCATTCTTACGAAGTACAGTGAAGCTCGGGCTTCACATCTAGCTACACCATGTCTTTTCGTGAATTTAGACCATCCTTCGAATTATTCGGGTCCATCAAGAGACCCATGGTGCTTTGAAAGACATTCTTCTTCACGTGCATAGAATCAATTGCATGGGGAACCTCGAACTCGGCCAATATTCGAGATACTTGAAAGAAGATGGATTGTTTCTTGAAAGGTACGCCTTCGATAGGAGGTGTACTTCGATCTCCCGATCGTCCCATCTAGATTCTTCTTTCCGTAGACAATGTGCAAGTTTTTGACCATTCTGTACACATGTTGTCCATACCGACGGCGTCTCTCGGAGGGTCTTCGGTCTCTGATGTTGTTGAACCAAAGGTTTGTATTTCACGCCGATACTTGTGATTTTTCTTTAAGTGGCGTCGATTGCCCAAGTAAACCACTTTTGGATGCATTTAGATACACCCATATAGTACCATCGAAGCAGACCACGCATCCAGTCTTCCCTTTGATCTGTCGAGACAAAGCAAACATTGCGAGATAGTCGTTGATAGAAACAATGATTATGGCTCGACATAAGAAGTCCTCCTTTCGAACGCATCATACATCATCACCCCTTCCTTGTATAGTTTATAGAATTCTTCCAACACCGGCTCAATAAACACGTCAATGTCAATGCCCGGTTGTTTCGGACTGAGATGAGAACGAAGGAAAAGGTACTTTCGCGGTGGCACAACCACGTTGGGATGTTGTACATTGTCAAGAACACCGGCCAAGTGCTATGGTCGATCATCCTCTCATTGAAGGGATTCACTCCATCGGTGCTTAACCCAAACCGTACATTCCTCGGTTCTTGAGCGAAGTCTTTGTGATTATTATCAAAGTTTTGCCACCGAGTACCATCGGCCGGGTGTGCAATCTTATCATCATCTATCTTGCGCTCGTCTTGCCACCACGTCATCAATTTGGCTTCTTTGGGGTTTAGGAAGATTCGCCTCAAGCGGTCGGTCACTTTGGCGGTACCACATTACCAAGGCAGAACTCTTCTACGCCGGATCAATTCCTAACGGTGTCCTTTTCGAGATTAGAATCTGTACCGGTTTTTCCCACCCTTCTTTCTCTTGTTTCCAATGGAGGTCTCTTCCCGTTGTATAGATTGTTGTTCTTGTACCGACTAGCGCCGCACCTAGGACATTTATCCGGCCCTTGAACGTGTCACCACGAAAAAAGGATACAATGGTTCGGGCATGCATGGATCTTTTCAACACTCATTGTCAATGGACTTATAACCTTTTTGCTTGGTAGGTATTCACTCGGTGCGAGTTTGGTTGTGGCGAAGAACCATGACAAGAGACGCATAACGGATCATTGAAACTACAATCCGACCAACCGTACTTAGCCTTCAAGATCAACGGCTCAAGCACAAAACGTAGTAGCGTCGGTGTGTCGGACAACCTTTTTCAACACCATACACAGTTTCCTTCGATCTTTGCTCTCACTCTCTCTAGGTTCTCTATACCTTTCACGCTGTTCCGCAATATTTACGGTCCAAAGGCATTAAGCATGTCATCCAAATAATCACCGTCATCTTCATCCCCTTCACGTGCTACGACATCATCGCCAACATCACCTTTGCCCGTACCATCAACAACATTTGTGTCGTCCATACCATGCCAACCATCATCATCGCGTAGTTGACTATCATGCTCGGGGTTCCTTTTATTTTGAAGCTTATCTACACACCGAGAAGCGCTCTAGGGTTTCGGGGTCATCTCCTAGATTTTCGAAGTCGACGTCTTCACCAACATAATTTTCACCGTGATGAATCCGGTACGTGTAATCTGCAACAAATCCTCGGGTAATCAAATGTTGTTTGATGGTCTTCACATCTCTATATGCTATCTCGTTCTTGCAATCACGGCACGGACATATTATTGAATCCTCTTTCAATGTCTTCGCATGATTCTCGGCGGCGTCAATAAATTTATCCACCTCGTCACGAAAACCTTCCTTCCACCTTAACGTGCCATACATCCAATCATTCCTGCACTCCATCCTTTAATACAACAAAGAAAAAAAAACATCAAATGTGTAGTTAGTCATATATATGAGTACATATGCATGGCAAACCCTAAATGGTTAAAATTAATAATTGCATTAATATTAAAGTTGAAGCACACACTAAAAGGTTATCATTTTAGAAAATTTTAGAAAAAAAAAATAACCGCATTTGCACATCATATGAGAGAGAAAAACTTGTTAGAAATTTAAACTAAGAATTAAAAAAAAAGACATGTTCATCAACCATGAACACATGAAACCCTAGCTATTTTATTACTCCACTAAAATCACATGTAAGAGCCACTAAAAAATGGGTCTAGTTCAATACTCTTACTAATCTCCACTACCACTTCCAATCCTAAGCTCTACTTTGCTCCATATAAAGCTCAAGCACCATAGAAAGTGAGAGGAAAGCAAAATTTAAATTACTCCACAACTAACCATACAAAATCGAATTAAGTGGTAGGATTAGCATTTCCTTACCTTTTGAGCCTCCCCACCAAAGGATTTGAGTTGAAAACCTCCCCCTTAGTAGAGCAATTTTTGGGAGGAGCCCAAGGCCTCCCAACCTTTTTTTTTTGAGTTTGAGTGGGTGTCTCGAGGAGGAAGAAGGTGGCTGGTTCGGCCTTATCTACGAACCACTATAGGGGCGGTTTTGATTGAGCCGCCCCTGCATTTACCACGCCAGGGCGGTTCATCCCAGCCGCCCCTGCGATGGAACATTAGGGGTGGGCTGGATATCCAGCCGCCCCCACTAACAGGGGCGGTTCATAACACGAGCCGCCCCTATTGTGCCTTCAGTAGGGGCTGCTCGTAACCTGCTCCCCGGGACGGACGCTGTAGGGGCGCCTCGTAAAACGAGCCGCCCCTAATGCAAACAGGGGGCGTTCTTACAGAAAGTTTCTGTAGTAGTGAGAGTCGCGTGGGGACTCGGAGGAACCAGAAATACAATCTCCTCTAAAGCAGCCGGTGAGGAGCAAAGGATCTAGAGCGTGCAAAGTTGCCTCCTCAACTTTTTCGCTGAGCCGCCAGGAACAGCCTACAGTTAAAACGGGCTAGCACGGTCACGACTATTTGAAAGTGTATAATGTGATCATCGATTAATTAAAATGGTCAAGTCTTTCATGCATATACTTCGGGTTAGTATAGTGGGCACATAATGTGAAAATCCAATCTCGACATCTAAGTACAAGAGAAATTAAAACACAAGTGATGATCAATGGATAAATATCTAAGCCATAGCGTACATTCAGATAATCTCAAATGAAATTGGAACACAAGACTAATCTCATATCTCAAATTATTCATTTAGCCATAGTTTATACGTCTCGTTGCAACGCACGGGCATATTTGCTAGCTATATATAATAATCAGCTTATATAATTAAATTATGATCCAAACGAAATTGATATAATTGATTATTTTAGTCAAAACCCCCTTACCACAATGCCATAATCCAAGTGCACTACCACAATCATGAATTGACTTGAGGGTCGAAAACCGTCAAGGAAAGGGCTAAACCGCCAAGGAAAAGATCCTTGACCATAAACCGTTAAGCAAACACACTCAAGTAGGGTGGTAAGGGAAATTAGTTTCCTTGGCGGTTTTGGTGCTTAGGGATAATTTCCTTGGAGGCCGACCGCCATGGGAGTTACTAGAAAGCACCAAGGAAACACCCATATTCCTTAGTGGTTTACTTCAACCTCAAAGAAATATATGTTTCCTTGAGTGTTGTGTACCACCGACAAGGAAACTACCCTTTCCTTGGCGGTTTGATTTTGGCACCCGAGAAAATTGTTGGTCGCCAAGGCAATTCAGGATTCCGAGTAGTGATGAGACATTATTTTAGGGTATAGATGTGCATGCAGCCCGGAGCCCGTCGGCACGCCCGTGGCATTGGAATTTGGCCCGACCCGAGCACGGGCACGGCCCGGCGACCCCGGCCCGAGGCACGGCACGGCCCGGTGACGGGCCGTGCCTGGGCCGCCACCCCGCCCGAGGCACGGCAGAGGCACGCGACCCAACGGCCCGATGAATTATAGCGAACCAGGAAATTTGGCCCAGCCCACAAGTTTACACTTCTATTCCCTAACCTAACAAACACAACCCCAACGATCCGCGCACGCCGCCGCGGCTCCGTCGATCCGCTACCGGCTCCCGTCCCGCTACCGCCTCCTCACTCCTCGGCGGCCGGCGGCGGGCGGCCTCCTCGGCTGACGCCGACGCCTCGCCCGCCCCGGCCTGCGCGCGGACGCGCCGCCTCCCCTTGCTTCGCACCCGGCCCGGGTTACCGCCTCCTCGCGGGCTCGCGGCGCCCGGCGGCGCGGCGGCGGCGCTTCGCGCGCGCGCCGGCGGCGGCGGCTTCCACGGGGGGCTCGTTGGGGTAGCGGCGCTCCCTCGCCCTCGTGGTCGTGGTGGCTCCACGGCTCCCTCGCCGGCCAGCCCGCGGCTGCCGTCGCCCGCAGCGCCACGCCCGCGCAGCCCCCACTCCCGCCTCCGGTGCTCGCCCTCCTCGACCTCAGCACGCCGGCACGGCGGGCGGCACGGCACGGAAAACAGGCACGGCGTGCCTGGGCTGCCCTCGGCACGAGGCACGCCCTTGGCATGGCACGATGCCCATATATATTTTAGGGTAGGATTATTGGTGCTCAAAGTCCAAACCTGCCCTCCAACCGGCTGTGCAACTTGCCAAACTAAAGATACGATATAGGACTTTAAACTAACCATAATCAACCACAATAATTAAGGGATCCAAACATTCTGATTTATTATAATTCATAACCAACCATGATTACAGTGATCCAAACATGCCCTCACGGTAACTTAAGTAATCGCTTTTATTGTGCAATTAAGCATGAAATCCCTAATTGATTACAAACCCTTTCCTTTATTAATTGACATCGGTCCCACTGTTGCACCCTTTATGTTGCTTTATATATATGGTTTTTTGATCCTCACATGTTTTTATAACCTGCAAGCTGATCATCAAGAGCTTTTCTTACCTATCTTATGAGACGTACATATCAGGTCTCATCCTTTGTTTCCAGAGTGTCGTTCCTGTAGTGGGAGCGAGACGAAGCGCTTCTCTTGTTCTTCAAGAACACATCTGTCAGCACCGTCCTGGAGCGCAACGCCGTTTTAAGAATATCCATTGCCTACAAACACCCGGTGCAAACATAGCATTAGAATACGACAAAGTTTTTTTTTTTCCAAAAATATGTTGTATAAATATGTCAAATCAAAAATCAGTGCTCCATCGGATGCATAGATTTGATGACATAAGTGGATCCTTTGATCGTCTTTTTCCCTTTTTCAACATCAGAAAAGAGAAATTAAAGTTGGTCGATCTTCACCTCTTCGTGACCGACATTGACGGTCCTCTCCTCGAGTGCCTCCAGGTCCTTGACGCCGAGTCTCTTTAGCAGCGCGATGCTGGATACGTTGATCGTGGGCATCACTGCGAGGTAGTCCATGATGGTGTACTTAGCCATGTCCTTCACGAAGCCTTGGGGCAGGCTTCGGTACAGCGGCAGTGCATGATTTGGTGGGCTGTAGAAGTTGCTGCTGGTGCTGGCGTACACGTAGTTGCCGTTGAATGCCGGCGACGGCGCGGGGGCGGGGACACCGGCGACGAGCAGCGCGTTCCGGGCGGCTATGCTCTGCAAGTGCGCGTTGTCCATCTTCTCGGCGCTGGCGTACACGTTGGCGATGCTGCCGAGGGATCCGCCCACGGGGTGGAGCAGCCTGTCGACTGCGCCCAACGGCATGGCGACGAGGCCCAGGATGAAGTCCGCGACGTCCTTGCCGGCCTCCGCGAAGAGCACGCGCTGGGCTCCCGTGTCGATGAGCAGCTTCATGCTAGAGGGAGCCGGCGGCATCGTGGCGGCGGCGGTGGCGTTGCTCGTGTTTCGCAGATGCGCATGGGCTAGCCGCTAGATCTAGGGCTCTATAGCCTGTCAGGTACGTATATATAGACGGAGCCGCAGTCATTTTTTTTTTTGGAAACGATAAGAGTCGGCGCCTGCCGTCCTGTGTTCGCGCCTGCCGTCCTGTGTTCGTCAAGGCACACGGGCATCATGCGTGGCTAGACACATGACACGTCGACACGCACGGTGCACCGTGCACTGACGCACCCGGCACCTCGCAGCATAATGTATATGTAAACTTTCATCATTACTAAACGAAAATCCCATGGCGTTTCAAGCGGATCTTCTATTATCAGCCAATCACTGTTTAGTACTTCCTCCATCCTTAAATTATAAGTTGTTTGATCTTTTTTTGGCATCAACTTTGACCGTTTATCTTATTCAAAAAATTTTGCAAAAAATATCACTTATTTTGTCATAACTTTCTTTAATAATAAAAATTCTTCAAGAATAACTTTAATTTGACCATTTTTGTACAAATTTTTTTTTAATAAGACGAATGGTCAAATTTGGTGTAAAAAGTCAAACGACATACATTTTGGGATGGAGGAAGTACGTAGTAGGTGGATTGCCCGCCATGTGCTTGCTCGTCATCTCGCCGCTCGCCGCCCGGTAGCCGGTCACTGGTCGCCCACCCGGCAGCCAGCATGGCTCACGAGGTAGCGATGCCAGCGAGTCCCCAACGACGGGGGCTTCCATTTCTCCTCTCTAATCTTCTTGTTGGGTTCTTTTTGGTATATACCGAAAACCGAACCGAAAGAACCGATACCGAATTTGTTCATTACCGAAGTTTGCGTAGAACTGATCGGTACCACTTTGTCGATCGAGGAACCGAATTTGCACAAGTACCGAAGAGAGACAGCCTGTTATTAAGCTAGAAATTTGATCAACCGAAATAGCTGGAGAGATATTGAACCAAAGGTAAGTTTAAGGAGAGTAATTTCCTAATATGTTTATGTAAACCTCACAAGGAAAATGATGTTATACCCATCAGCGAGCTAAATTACACGAGCATAATTCTCACACAAAATAAAGCGAGCTAATTTACACGGGCATAATTTTCACACAAGATATCTACTCGACGACGGTTAACTCGTGTTCTGCCGGAGCCGAAGGTGAAGGGTCACCGCGCGCTCTTTTCTCTTGTTGGTTCTTTTCCGTGCGCGCCCTCTTCTTCTTGGCCGCCAGAACCAGAAAAACATCCGTCAGCACAGTCTTGGAATGCAGCGACGCCTTCAGAATCTCCAGGCCCTGCAATCACGTACGCAGGTTTTAGAACACAAAAGGATTTAAACGAACCATGCGATAGATCGAAACAAACAATACTAGAACAGAGGATCGAGATCCTAGAACAGAACACGCGTAATTTTTGGATCCATCTGAATTCACCTCCTGATAGCCGATCTTGACCGTCTTCTCCTCGAGCGCGCCGAGGTCCTCCACGCCGAGCCTATGTAGCAGCGCGATGCTCGAGATGTTGGACATGGGGTGACGCTGAGATCGTCCATGACGGTGAACGTCACCGCGCCCCGAACAAAGCCTTTGCTCCCCTGCTCCTGCGCGGCGAGGCACGCCGCGCAGTGGCAAGCACCGGCACTCCCGAGGCTGAAAGCCGGCAGAGACAGGTTCTTCAATGACAGTCCGCCGCCCAACGGCGCCGGCGGCGCCGACGGTGCGGGCGGGGCCGCGGGCTGGACGAGGGAAGGAAGCCTCCCGCGGCGGCGATGAGGGCCGGGTGTGCCGGCGCCGGGTTCAGCAGCGCGTCCCGCGTCTCCAGGCTCTGCATGTACCCGGCGTCCATCTTCTGCACGCTGGCGTAGAGGCTGGCCAGCCCGCCAGCGCGCCCTCCTTGTCCTTGTTGCCGAGCAGCTTGACGACGGCGCCGACGGGCATGGCGAGGAGGCCCAGGAGGAAGTCCACCACGTCCTTTCCCGCCTCGGCCAGGACCACCACCTGCGCCTCCTTGGCGATGAGCAGCTTGATGGTCGGGGTCGCGGCGGCTGACGGCGCGAACGACGGCGTCGCGGCGGCGTTTCCCATGTGCAGCGCGCGCGTGCGCCGCAAGATCGGTCACGACTCACGTCACGTTAGGATATGCCGGGTTAGGGTTTCCGTTTCTACGTAAATATCTGTACAGCTATATGCGTATATATTTTCGGAGTCCCATACGATTGCCAACATCAACATACTCATGCCGTGCACGACCAGGACTCAAGTAAGACGCACTAATTTATATGATTGTTATTGATCAGAAAATACTCGTTAAATCGTACTGCTTAAAACCAGCATCAAGGATGATTTATTTTTTTCCAAGAAGGGACTGTAAAGGGACAAAGGGGTCTATGTTGACGACGTGAACAATGGACACCAAGATGCAGGCAGCAGGCACGATCGACGGCTTAAAGGCTTGGACGATTATTTCTTCTTCACAAGGAAGACGTCCGTGAACACCGTCTTGGACTGCAGCGACGCCTTCAGGATCTTCAAGCCCTGCACGGAGTCGGATAATGAGGTCGTACGTCGATGTGCACACGACGATCGAATACGCAACAACTACCGCAATTAGCGTGCCGCCCAAAACAAAAATGTGGTACCAAAGATCACCTCTTCGTAGCCCAACTTGACAGTCTTCTCCTGGAGCATGCCGATGTCTGTGATGCCAAAGGTGCTGAGGAGCGTGATGCCGGAGATGGTGGACATGGGCGCCACCTTGAGGTCGTCCATCACCGTGTAAGTCACCACACCCTGCACAAAACCCTTGCCTGCTGCAAGACCCGGCGACTGGGCCCCTGCCGCTGCCTTTCCACCGGAGGCACGGCCCGAATCCACGACGATCATCTTCGTGGTCATGGTGCCGTTGCAGCTGTTATGCACACAACGCGTCCCACTCACCTTGGACATATATGTGACGCATTCAGCATAGGGTCTCGCGGTGCACCGATAAAATTCAGTGGCCTGTGCTGCCTCTGGCAGCTGGAGCAGCTTGCCGCCGTCGTAACCGCCGGCAGGCGCGAGCAAAGCGCCCTTGGCGTCAGCTGAACGGACGTAGGTCTCGTCGAGCTTTTCGACGCTCCCGTAGAGGTTGCCGATGGAACCGACCATGGCGTCCTGGCTCAGGATCTTGACGACCGTGCCGACGGGCAGGGTGAGGAGCGAGAATAAGAAGTCGACGACGTCCTTGCTCGCCTCGGCGTAGAGCACGCGCCCGGCCTTGGTGTCCACCAGCAGCTTCATGCTTAGCGTAGCACTGCTGGCTGCGGCCATGTCTATCAGAGTTTTGGATGCCTGTTGCTACGTGCAGATTGCCATCTTATAGACTGATTGCCGCCGCATAGGTCATCACAGGAATAATCAACAGTCACCGAAGTCGACAGGCCCACGCTGCCGTTACTCTGTGGTATCATGGAAGACGTGCAAAGCAGCTAGAAACGTTCAGGAAACGAATCGACAGAGAAACGTACGCAAGGCTTTTTATGATTATAGTAGTCTTCTGGGAAGTTTAAGCAATTCCGAAAATATTTCATATAGTACTATACCATTCATTGACCTACTGTTATTTTATTATTTGTTTAAAACTCAAATTTATCATTAAAAACAAGATTATTGGTAGACACACATTTTCACAAAATTCCTAGTACGTCAGACGCCTGAAATTGTGCCCCACATGTTCAGACGATGTGTGTTTTGTTGAGGTTCCTTCGAGATTTGTGCCACCTAAATCTCTCCTTAGGTATCTAATGGATGCTATATTATATTTCCTTAAGAGAAGGAAATTTTCACACACTTAAAATATAGCATGTCCAGTATTTTCAATGCTTTTAGGATTGCAAAACGCTGCATATTCTCCCTTGAATCCAATCTGAAAATGGCTGAAGGGGAAATTGGGATGTACTCCCTCAGTCCGCTTAGAGTCCGTTTTTATGGGATTTTATCTTTCTTTTCAAAAATCTGGCTTTTGTAAGCCCTAGAAAACAGCAATCTTTTGAAAGTTAAAAATGTTTAACACTCTAGGAACACATGATTGATATGTACCCATATTGTTCAGTTTTATTGATGAGCGATTGTCAACATTCCAACATTCTCATTCTATTTTCCTTTTCTCTTTTATCTTGATTACATAATTGGCACACGAGGTGTGTTGTGCGATGTGTATCTTGGGCTTATTGGCTTGTGTTGTGAAGGTGTCGAGCTCAGAGACGGTGGTCGACGGCGAGGTGAAGGCCAAGGAAGACATGTCGTGCCGATGGACCCGGAGGGGTGAAGGCGGGCGTGAGGCTTGCACCAAGGGACCGGATCGCTGGGTGATCGGTCGTGGTGTATAACACTTGGGACATCAGCAAGTGTGAGGACATGTGGAGTGACCTTGTTTATCGAGCCAAGATGGCTGGCGTACAAGTCGAGCAGGCGGCTCTGGAAGACTTGGCAACCGGACGGTCGAGGATGGTGGTGACATGTGTACGGAGTGCGGGGGACTCGTACGTGGTACGCTACTGTGGCCCGGTTTGGTGGTTTGGGCATCAAAACCATCGGTGACAAGGGTTTCGTGAGGTTTGGGCCTCAAAACCCGGTGGAGGATCCAAGGCGAAAGGACGAAACGCGGCGGCATCGGGGAGTTCGCATCGAAGCGAAGCCAGCGGCGGCATCGGGGTTTCCCGCCTCTAGTTCCTCTGTTATGTGTGAGGTGCACGGACTCCATACTCCGTGGTTGAGATTCGTGTTTGTGGGAGGAGCAACCCCTAGTGTGCTCATGTCGTCCGGGCTTTGTTTTCCATATCAATTCATGGTGTGTTCTTGAGTTCGTCCTGTTTTTTTCCTTCTCTTTCTTGTTACGATTTCTTCCATTTGAGACTGTTTTGATTCGTTTTTGTTGCCATGGACGTGAGAGAAAGCAATTCACCGGATGAAATCAATGAATTTCTCACAAGGTCATAGATCGGGGTGATTTTGTGCCTAGGGTTCTTGAATATGTGTTTTTTGTCCTCTTTTCGATTTTCAAAGTTGTGAGGCATGAAAGGCTATGATTTTCATAGAGTAGCATCTTAGATATCTTAGGAGACTGCCCACAAAATTTGAGATCAATCTGAGTTGATTTGGTCGAGTTTCGTTCAGAAATCAATTTTTTCCGTAGAGCAGTTTGTCAATACCGGACGTGTCGGATAAACTTTGGAATTATGATCTGAAATTACGTGCAGAACTTCCCTTTGGCGTCTAAAAGTTAGGGTTAAAATTTCATAATTTTTGGACACCATTTGACGGGGTTTTCGATTCTTCTCCCATAGTCGTTGTGTGTTGTTTTTTCATACCAGCTACGATAACGGTATTCATACCGGACGTGTGTGGTATTGGCAGCCACAGCATTGATTCTCGTGGAATTTGTTTGTTTGGGCTCCGATTTTGATTGTCTATTGTGATGGACTTCTACCGCTCCATAGACCTCATCTAGGTGCTCTTGTCACCGGTTGGATTGACTATTCAAGATTCGGGATCTTGCTTCTTTTCAATAGAAGTGGAGTCTCATTTTCTCATCAATTCTTTTGGCGGTCTTTTGATCATTGTCTAGCTTATTTTCTGGTGACCAGCTGTGTTCCGAGGACATCCACCCTTCTCTAGGGTCATGATCACCACGGTGCTTGAGTTTGTCTTTTGGGGTTGATTGTAGAGCATAGGACCAAAGTTTCAAAGAAATTTGAGGCTCCCATTCAACCCCCTCTAGTGGCTGTTTTGAATCCTTAACACTCATACATCCTTCAAGACATTGGTAGGCCACAAGATTGATAAAGTCATTATATGTGCCCTGTTATCAACATCGCATGCCATTGAATGAAATCCTAAAATAAACACAAGAAAAATATAAAAGAGTAAATTTCACTACCGGTCCTCGAACTTGTCCCGAGACCTCATCTAGGTCCCGGTATTTTAAAATTGCATGTGTAGGTCCCTAAACTTGTCGAGTGTGTCATCTATGTCCCAAATTCTCGAAATGCACATCTTGGTCCCTAAACTTGGCAGTAATGTCTCATCTAGGTCCCCAAACAATAACGTCGGTTTTCAATGGAGGTTTTGCTATAGTAACGACGGGTTGGTTCGCTCTTTCGCAACGGCGGGTTGGTTTTGCTAAGTTATTTAAAAAATAACATACAATGTATCGGCAACCTAATATACTGTTGAGAATTTATTCTATTTTTTGACATCTTAACAACTTTAAATGTAATGTAATAACTCAAAACTAATAGATCTCTCTGAGTGCTATAATTTTGATATAAGAAGTGTTTTCATTTGACAACACATAAAAAAATATTAATTTTCTAATATGATAAGCGAGGTACGCGATTATTATGGTGCTGAAATTTTATATAATTTTTTTGAGCACCTTAACATCGTCAAATGAAAAAAACTCAAAACTAGAAAGTTGTAGATCTCGTCAAGAACTACAATTGTCGTATAAAAATCATCTCCATCCGACGTCGCATCGAAGAGTTAGTGTAGCAAAACTAAACCGCCAATTATTGTAGCAAAACCACCGTTGGAAACCGCCGTTCTTTGTTTGGGGACCTAGATGAGACACTCTGCCAAGTTTAGGAACCTAGATATGCATTTCGTGAGTTTGGGATCTAGATGACATACGCCGACAAGTTTAGGGACCTGGGCGTGCAATTTGAAATCTTGGGACCTAGATGAGATCTCGACAAGTTCGGGGACCGCCAAAATAGGCGAGAACAGGAAAATATGTTTGGCTAGGTGTTCATAAATTTATTTGTGATAAAAAAATCTGCAACTTTGGTGGCCTTTTAGCAAAGTGTCCAAATCATCCAAAAAAAAGTTACCCAAGCTTTCGACATCTCCACCACGGGCCTCGGCACCGAGGGCCTGACCGAGGAGGTCGCCTAAAGCAGTTTGCGTCGGGTTGTTTGCTCGTAAACCTGTCAAAATTTAATCTGTTCTAGTGTATCCAGTAGTTGTTAGGTCTCACCTCGTAATCGTTTGGTTACCATTGCTTCTTATTGTTTGAACTTTATTCTACTTAATGAAAAACCTTGTTGGCGATATATCTTGTATGCTTCATCTTTATACAATGTACTGCTTGTTTGTGACCCATGAGTTCTCTTGCAATTTTGTGATGATTGCTAACTATTTTGCGTCGGGTTGTTTTCCTACAAATTTTGTGACCCATCTGTTTGCGTCGGGTTGTTTTCCTACAAGTGGATGCAAATCCTTGTATCTATTTTGTGACCCATGAGTTCTCTTGCAATTTTGTGATGATTGCTCACTATTGCATTCTATTGGTACCATGCATTTTGGGGTCATTTGAGTTGAATTGCATATGTTTGAGTTGGCATATACTCCCTCCGGGATGGTATTAGAAGTCGTTTTTGGAAAAGGTTTGAGTCAAACATCGGGAATATAAATCATCAATAACTTTTAAGTTGTTGAGTTTGTAAATGTAAAAATTATATGAGTAGATTTGTCTTAAAAAATACATTGATAAAAGTATATATATATCACATCTCCATAAATATTTTTATAATAATAAGAGGTCAAAGTTGTATTTTGAAGACCGTGTCACTGTCCTAAACGACTTCTAATACCATCCCGGAGGGAGTACGAAATGTCTTCTCTAATCTATCTAATATATATGTTCATGATTAATAAGTGTCACGGACTTTAATATGTTTGGTTCCATTGAATAGCTCGATTGGTGGATTCGAGCCATTTTGGTAAATCTTTTGGCAAAACAACTTCAAGTATAGAGTTTCTTAAAACATGCTCTCACAAGGCGAACACTACGAAGGATGAGGTGAAGCTGGGTGAAGACATTATCTTAGACTTCATCGCACCTCAAACCTCTGTGAGAGCACAATTTAAGGGGCTCCCTAGGTGAAGCCATTTTAATTCACCCCATTTGGTACAAAACGGCTCCAACTGGCCCTTGAAGCCGGTGGAGAAGCCTAGTCAAACAAGACAAGTTATAGGCAATCTTTTTTTATGATTACATGACAGTCGCCTTTACGAGGTAATAACGATAAGACTAGCTTTTTGTGCTAAATTTAACTCCCTGATGTTTTGCTACTTTCACAAGATTGTGCTCATGACAACTAATCAACATAAATTCCTCTCAATGCGTGGATTGAGATGGATACATGAGCATCAAACAAAAGGCCTTCAAATTTGGCATTGGTTTAAATGATTTGACAAATTACGCCATGCATGCATGCATGAGTTACAACCAGAAGCATACAAATCCTGTGCAGAAAACAAGCAAGGCACATTCATAACCTCGTCTGGGGGCCATAACGATAACCTCGTCAGCATGTTATTAAGAATGATGTTATTCCGACTGGACTGGCTGCATAAACCAGCTGCAAGCTAGCGCACACGTACGACAGACAGATGCACACGCAGACACAGACACAGCACAGGAAAACACAGGACATTTAAAAAAAAAAAAAAACCGGACTCGCGCGGACTTGAACTAAATTCCAGTTGTCGTGCATCACAGAATCTTTATAATCGCCTCAAGCCTTGTGTACTTCCTTGCCCAAGAAGACGTCAGTGAGCACCGTCTTTGACTGCAACGACAGGCGCAGAATCTCCAAGCCCTGCAAAACATCGATCCGTCGTAATGGACGGTTAAACAAAGCGATAGATACATATTCACATCCCACTTTATCAGGATGTATTATATGTTGGTGGTAATTTTGATGGATAAAAGAAAATGAATTGTTCACTGATGCAAGGAAAATTTAGTGTATATGGTTACCTCATCGTAGCCAATCTGCACGGTTTTCTCCTTAAGCATGCTGATGTCAGTGATGCCAAAGGTATTGAGCATGGTATGCCGGAGATGGTGGACATGGGCGCAACCTTGAGGTCGTCCATCACAGTGTACGTCACGACGCTCCGCACGAGCCCATTCTTATTGTTTCTTGTGGTTTCCGCTTGCACCGACTGCCGAGACCCCGCCGCCGGGACAAAATTCATCTCCTTGTTCAAAGAGCCAGAACAAGACGGGCATTTCGTATTCCACGTGTCCGTCAAGTAGTCACCCGAACACTTAGAATAGGTAAATCCTTCATCGTAACAATAAGTGCAATGAGGTCTGCTGCTGCACCTGAAGAATTTCTTTGCGAGGGGCGGCTGCTCGGCTGGTGTTGGCGGCGCCGGCAAGCTGAACAGAGAGCGTTTCGTGCCGACCACCACCGAGGGCACGGTGGGGCGGAGGAGCGCGTCCTTGGCCGCGCCGGCCTCCACGTAGGTGTCGTCGAGGGACTCGACGCTGGCGTAGACGTTCCCCATGCAGCCGACCATGGATTCCTTCCCGAGCAGCTTGACAGCCGTGCCGATGGGCAGCGCGAGGAAGGAGAAGAGGAAGTCCACGACGTCCTTGCCAGCCTCAGCGTACAGCACGCGCTCGGCCTTCGTGTCCACCAGCAGCTTCATGATAAGCGTTGTAGTACTGCTACTAGTGTCGGAATTGGGACTAGCTCGGGCCATATCAAACAGTCCGTTCTACTTCTAGAAAATCCGAGTTTGTGTTTGTGCTCACGCATGCATGACCTATTTATGCAGCAAATGCCGGTTGATCTCTGGAACTGGAAGGTCAAGAGGGTGGCCAACGTCGCGACATTATTTCGGCCATGCGAAGAGGTGCCCGTAGTGGAACATGTATCGGCAGAGAGAGAATCAAGTAGGAACGCATACACATGGACAGTCATTGTTGGATGAGCTAGTAATACTACTCGCGATTTTAGTGCCAGTAAAACCAGTGAACGATTAATTTGACCTTACGAATTCAGATCCAGCGTGTTTACTGCGATTTCACTGTAGATGCACGTTAAGATCTCATGCAAGTTACGTACTTACTGATGCAAACTAGATTCAGAACCTGAATAAGTAAAGATACTTGACCAACAAAGTAGCCTCGGTGTACCACGGCCGGCATAAACGAGAGCATCAGAAGGACAGAACCCATATAGTTCTGTTCTTCCCATGGAATGCATCATTGCACTACATAAACTAGATAACCGACAGCATAGTAGTAGACAAAAGACAACCTAGCACACGACCAGAAACTAGAACCACGACACGACACGCCTTCTTCCACTGACTCGCATAAAGCATCAGCACCTCGATCGCTCAAGCCTTCCGTTTCTTCCCAAGGAATACGTCCGTGAGCACCGTCTTGGACTGCAGGGACACACGCAGGATCTCCAGTCCCTGAAAAATATCGTTCAATTAAATTCAGGCCTACGAATACATAACAATAAACACTCATGTGAAGGAGCTGAAATATATGATACGGTAGTATACTAGCATATCTTTACCTCGGTGTACCCCAGCTGCACGATCTTCTCACTGAGCGAGCCAATGTCCGTGATGCCAAAGGTGTTGAGCATGGTGATGCCAGAGATGGTGGACATGGGCGCCACCTTGAGGTCGTCCATCACAGTGTACGTCACCACGCCCTGCACAAAACCCGTTCCTGCAAGTGTGGAGGCCACCGCTGCAGCCCCGCGACCTGACCTGGCGGTACTCGAAGCCACGATATTGATCTCCGTGATCATCTTACCACGGCAGCTCCTATGCTGACATGGTATGCCGTACTCCTCAGTCACCATAGTTAGGCACTCAGTGTAGTCCCTGAATTGGCAACGGTAAAACTGAATCGGCGCAGGCTCCTCCGGCGCTGGCAGGCGGAGCAGCTTGCCGCCACTGCATCCGCCGGCCGGTGCGAGCAACGCGTCCTTGGCGTCATTGGAGCGGACATACGTCTCGTCGAGCTCCTCGACGCTCCCGTACAGGTTGCCAATGGAGCCGACCATGGCGTCCTTGCTCAGGATCTTGACGACAGTGCCGACTGGGAGCGTGAGGAGGGAGAAGAGGAAGTCGACGACCTCCTTGCTCGCCTCGGCGTACAGCACGCGCCCGGCCTTGGTGTCCACCAGAAGCTTCATGGTGAGCGCGGGAGTGGCACCATCAGAGCTGGATGGAGCCATGTCTCGTGCTTGTGATCCGGCTGCTGTATATCTGGGGCTCTGGGCTATGGATCGCAGTGAGCTGCTGAAAGCCTGAAACAAACATGAGCGCGAGCGCCGGCCTTTGTATATATATAGACATTCTGAGCGAGCTGCAATGAAGGCTTTCCAGAGAATATGCACACCACCGTTCAACGGGAACTACCGTGATTAAGGTTTCATGCGGTCCCGATGCAGTATACATGCAGGCGTGCATCGTCGCTCAAGAACCGATGCTTGCATGTGTGTAGTCCCAATGCAGAATGCAAGCTGGCCTGGCGATCCTGACCGAAGTCCAGAGGCTGCGCGCACTACTCTCGATGTGCTTCACTTGATAATGATGTTCAACATGTAGGAGTATTACAGAAAATTTGAAAAAGGATCTTAACGTTTGTTTGATAATGTACTACTTTTCTTCAGTCATATCATCATTCAGAATAGAGGAAGTCCATTTTATAGTATTTCTAACTATAAAAACTCGGGCAATGCTCAGGTACTCCATTTACCTTCTAGGAGGTAAGATCTCAAATCGATCTCGACCATTGATTTTTACCATTTAATGAATTACTAAATAAAAATCAATTAGTTAAAGAAAACAAAAATAAAATCCCCGCATCCCCTATTATGGGAGGAAATCCCGCATGCGAATTCAACAAATCACTGGAGAACAGCGCATGTGCATGCCATTGAACATATTAAATAGTATACACAAACAAACATATTCAATGTATATAAAATTTTATGTGCTCATATAAAATTGTGGTATGTTAATTAGTGAGAAATATTTAATTTCCATTCGGATATATATCTACCGCAAAAATCAAAATAATTGGTCGCTAAAAAATGATCAAAGAAACAAAACTTGGACTTGGCAAAAAATATATGCTAGTGCTAACAATAGTTAAACTATTTAAATATAATAAATAAAAAGTTATTTAAAATCAGAACATGAACACGTATGAAAGATAGGAAAAGAGATGCATGCATGCATGCCTACACAAAAGGAAGGAGTTCCGCTCGCTTTTCTGTCCCCGTAACAAGGGATTTGACGTATTTCTTTTTGTTTTACATTTAATACTTTCCTTATGCACCCTATTTTATAAAATAAAAAACAAATAAATACTATTACCTCATAGAAGGTAATAAATGACCGTGACCGTTTGATCGGAATAAATGAACGGTCCACAATTATTTGGGAGTACCGTAGCAATTCTCTAAAAAAACTCAGCTGAACTCAGGATATGCAATTTAGAAGTTATATTGTTTCACCAAATTGAGAGTATTTATATCTAGACATTCTGAGCGAGCTGCAATGAAAGGCTTTGCGGAGAACATGCCCACCGCCGTTCATTGGGAACTATCTGTGATCAAGATGGACCGTTATGTTCATGCGGTCCTGATGCATGGCAGTAGATGTGCATGGTAGCTCAAGAACCGATACTTGCGTTTGTAGCCCCAGTGCAGCTGAGTGCAAGCTGGCCTGGTCCCTGATCGAAGTCCAAAGGTTGCGCACTGCTCTCGATGTGCTTCTATCACTTGATGATGTTTAGGGCCTGGTCCCTGAGTCCGGAGGTATATTACAGCAAGTATTTAATGACAAGAAAAATAATCATGGTATAGAAAATCTATCGACAATGGATATATAATCTAAATATGTTTAGGGCCTGGCCCCTGAACCCTCCGGACTCGGGGGCCATTCCTGCTATAGTACTTATTTAGGGCCTGGCCTCTGAGTCCGGAGGTATAACATATCCAAATCATTATTATATATCTTATGTTTAGAAAATCTATCGACAATGGAGTTCAAGATAATGACAAGAGTTAAGGGGTTACAAGTGGATTTAATCATGGTATGTACTAGTATATTGCTTATGGTGAAACATAGCCACATAGATTCATAATTTTTGGTTTCTCGTTCATGTTCGTATAGTACGTACTATTGGTGTTTGTGGGTGTCTTCGTCAATCTTAAGATGTGCTAGATCAACTCAACCGTAGACCACGGTAAGGGCCTGTCTGGTTAGTGGCATACCTACTACGACACTCGACAAGCTGAGGAGCATTACCAAATGGCCTAATCCAGCAAATAGTTACCCGCTTTTTGTACTAGAGTATTAAAAATGCTTGTTCTCCAGATGGCCTTCCAGTCTCCACTACTCTCTCCACAATTTTGCTCCTTGTACAGCCTGCTGGCCTGAGGTCATGCCCTTTGCCCCGCTTGCGACGATGTCTCTATGTGCTACCAAACGATTGAGATGCACAAAAAATGGAGCTATAGCAGGAACTGAGTGCGTCGAGGGCGCCACTTTCCCTCGCTGCGGGCGCCGTCTGTTCAAGTGGATCTCTACGGGTGAAAATCAATACCGGTTGGGTGGGCGGATGGCGTATTTGGATGGCATTTTCGTTGGAGACGTCGCTGGTGGAAGATCCATTGGATGTCGGTGGACGCCGGCATCAATGTGGCGATTCATCGCACACGCTTATGGGGCCTAATGCTGTTGCCGGGTTACAGATTACGGAGTCTCCAATAGTGGACGAGTTTTAGTTGTTTTATTTTTTTTTAGTGCACCGGTGTTTTTCGGGTGACCTTTGTTTTACCCGGAACACTTGTCTCTCGGTTGTTTTTTTGTTGGCCTAATGCATTCTCGGATGACTGAAGCCGAAATATAATTTCCATTATCTAAAAAAAGTAGCAACAACTTAACCATTAATATCTATCAACTCCCAACATAAAAACTGTTTATTTTTAAACTTAAGGGCATGTACAACCCACAAACGGGATCCGTCTTTACGGGACTCGAATCTATCGTACAGACATGTATAAAGACAAGTCATTAAACCCACGAAGAGACACTGTCTCTAAAATTGGTGGGCAAGACGCTTGGAGTAGATAGCCCTTGTATACAAACGAAGACAAAACCGTCTCTAGACATTGGAGCACGAGCCAAGGTCATCCTTTAGTGAAGAGACGAGGCTGCCGTCTCTAACTCTATGCATTGGCCAGGGGTTTTTAAAAAATAACAACTTAGAGACAGGGTGAAAAAACTTGTTGTACATGCCCTAACTAAACTTTTAGGTTTTAAAACAGGGTGATATATGAGAAAAGTTTTTTTGGAATTGCCCAATTAACATTTTCTAACTGAAGGAAGGATTAATAGGCTCTAGAAATAGCTAGTGCACAGAGCTAAATTAACGCAAATCACCAATTGAGGAAACAGAACTACATACTAAATTGAATTAGGCTTTAAATAATCCCTTGTGAATGAATTCCCTCAAAAACAGTTTCAAAATACCTCAGATATTGTGTCCCAATTTGGCACATTAATATATTGCATTTAAACAACTATGAAAAAAAAATACATAAATGCATATGCATGTATTAGAAAATAAGTTTGGTCATGATGATATTAGATTTTAAATAGGACACAAGAAATTATCTCACACAGGTCAAGAAAACCCCTAGTCAAATCCTGGTGCTCGCACCTTTTTAAGGATTTTCCCAGGATTTTCCGGCGTTATGCATTAAGTGGTAGCGGCGTTCCCGTCGACAACGAGCGCCAATGGTGACTTCGAGAATCTCCGGATCTGCCGGGTGCTCGGTCCTTCGGGGAGGTGCTCATAGAGGTGGGGTTTGCGTCGCGTGTGTTCATAGGGGTGAGTGTGTGCGTGCGTGTTGTGAGTGTCTGCGTTGTACTGTGTCATTCTCAAAAAAAAAAAATAGCAACTCCTCAGCATGGTAATCAGAAAAAAAAAAAAAAAAAGCCGATACGAGCTGCTCAAACGGTGGATCAAATCGAATCCATAGTCCCGTACAAGTTATCAGAGGGAAAATATAACCAGCGACGCACGTACACGGCTAGAACAGATAAATACATGCATACAAAATAGGACATGAACTTCTTCTTCTTTTTTTGCGAAACAGAGGACATGAATGAACAAATCAAAGGAACGAACAAATGAAAGTCTTAATCACGCCAGCGCCTGCCTCATCGGACCTGAAGTTAAACCCTTCCCTTTCTTTTTCTTCGATGGGGCTCTTGTGGATCTCTTCCTGCACAAGAAGCCAGCGATCAGGGCCTTGGAAAGCCTAGTAGTAGCCTTCAGTTTCATCAGTCTCCTCTTCTTGTTTGATGGTGCAGCGACAGGCTGCTCCTGCTGCTGCCTTCTCTTCTTCATCTTCCTGACGAAAACGTCTGTGAGAACGGTCTTGGACTGCAGCGACGCTCTCAGAATGTCCACACCCTGCATAACAACACCATCATCACATTATCAGTGCTCCTGGCAATGGATATGCATTGCTCATAATATGAAGAACAGAGCCGGCAGAGATCAACATTACCTCGTCGTACCCCACCTGAACTGTCATCTCCTGCAGCGAGCTGATATCCGTGACACCCAAAGCGTTGAGGAGAGTGACGGCGGAGACGGTGGACGTATAGGCGCAACCTTGAGGTCGTCCAGGATCGTGTACGTCACGACCTCCTGCACAAACCCCACGCCTGCAGGATCAGAGAAACCCACGACCTCTATGGGCTCGTTCATCTCGCCGCGGCAGTGACGGCGCATGGCGCGCTCCTCGCCACGCTCACGTAGTTGTAGCAGCTGTCATGGCCTCCCTTGCAGCACTGGAAGACTTCCAGGGCTGGCTCCAGCGCAGCCGCCGTGGCCGGCGCTTGCAGCTGGAGGAGCCGCGTTCCGCTCCCGTACCCACCGAGTGGTGGCGAGAGCAGCGCGTTCCTGGCGTCGGTGGAGCGGATGTAGGCCGAGTCCATCTCCTCGACGCTGCCGTAGAGGTTGCCGATGCAGCCGACCATGGCGTCCTTGCTCAGCATCTTGACGACCGCGCCGACGGGCAGGGGTGAGGAGGGAGAGCAGGAAGTCGGCGACGTCCTTGCCAGCCTCGGCGTACAGCACGCGCCTGGCCTTGGTGTCCACCAGCAGCTTCATGGTGAGCGTGCTACTACTAGCATTTGGGACAGTTGTTGGCGACATCGATCCTTGGATCGACGCCGGTGCTATGGAGCATGGAGCGGCGTCCTTGCAGCTTACAAGTGGTGTATTGCAGGTGTAGCACCGGGTGAGAAGGGAGCGCAGCTAGCAGCCTGTGAATCATGACTACTTTTTCACGGTAGCGTTCACTGGGAATTTTCATGATGCTGTGCGACAAGCTTGCAGGCGGCGTAAATTTGCTTGCAAGTCCCAATGCAGTGTGCATGCGGCTGTGGTTGAATTCATCGACGGCTATATTCCGGCCAAGGCTTGTTGGTTGCATTTTCGCATTTAGTGCTTGACGCATGCGGTCGAATTGATTCCTAGGCCATCGAATAGTAAAATTCCTTGAGTCACGCGACTTCGCAAAAGTAACATTATATTATCTTATTAGTAATTCACTCCAACAAATTTTGAAATAAAGATTTGAAGCCTTAAAGAAATTCATGAATAGTGGATGCAAGTGGCCATGTATCAATACTAGTGTTTTGTGAGATGGTTAGTTTACTTCCTCCACCTAAATTAATTATGTGACATGCTATATTCAATTCATGTTAGCGAGTTTCGGGTTAATCTAATGAAACAAACTTGTATCCTAGTGAGCAAATCACTACCGGAGCTGAGCGATTTTTTTAGTTTTAACCCTTTTTTAAAAAGAAAAACTATTTTTAACCCGGATTTAAAAGATTTTTCGAGAATAACCCTTTTGGACGCGCCCGGTCCTGCGCGCTGCATTTGCATGCTGCCGCGCTGCATGCGGCGCCTTGGCTGTCGGCGTGGCCCGGCGGCGTGCGGCTACCGCCGGCGCGAGCGGTGCGGCCGCGCCCGGATCAAAGGCGCGGTACCTGCCGTGCGCTCATCCGCGACACGACGCGGCAGGGCTCAAATATCTCGAGCCGAGCCCGACTTTCGAAGTCCCTCGGTCTCTCACTCTCTCTACCTTGCCGAGCCGAGTCGAAGAAAAAAAAAAAGTCACCGCCGCCGCCGCCCGGGGCTCCTCCCGCCCGCCGTCGAACCGCCCCCTCCTCCGATCGCCGCCCGGCGCCCCATCTCCTCTAGGCCGTGCGCCGCCCCCAGAGCGTTGCCCCAGCCCTTCGTCCACCGCGATGCCGCCGCGCGAGGGCCAACAACCGTCGCAGCCGGTGCGCGTGCAACTACGCCGGCGCCGCGCCGCCCGGGCGCTGGTGCCGCGGCGCCGCCCCCCGTCCGGCTACCCGCCGCCGCGGGAGTTCGTCCGGTGGTGGGGTGAGCCTCCTCCACCGCCACCTCCATCCGCCGGTGCGCGGCCTCCATTCCTCCCTCCGCGTCGTCCTCCAACCGCCCGTTGCCGACCGTCATCCCCAATGGTGGGCCGGCCGCCCCTCTATTCCCGGTCGGGGTGGAGCCCGATTCCACCGCGGCGTACGCATTGTGGTGGTGTGTTCGGCGGTGGTGGTAACGCCGTTCATCACCGTCGTCGGCTTCCACCGTTGCCGCCCGCCGAGGTAATACATTGTCGTCTTGCTAGGAATATTATGCGCTATAGTGATTGTGGTTCTTAGGAAGTTAGGGTAGTTAGTTGTAGCTAAACTTATTTGGATAGTTAGGGTTAGGCATATTTAGTTAGTTTGTTGGATATTTAGTTTTAGCTAAAATTAGTATGGACCGTAGGTTTCACTAATTCCATGAAATGATCAAGTGTGTGTCGGATGTCTTTGTAGATGGATTGTTGTGTCCGAGTGTTTGTGCGGTGGGACCATTAGGAAAGAAGATGGTACGGTAGAGAATATGGATGAAGAAGTGGAATGGTTTGATGAGCCCCCTAGATTATGTGACCTTTGTGACCGTTTGAAGGTGAAGTTTGGCGGTGATTTTACATCGAAGGGTAGGTTTGACAAGGGAAGACTAGGGCTCACTATGTGATTGTGCCATTGTTGAACCCTTCTCAATGGACCCGATACATTAGGGTGGTGCAAAGTTCAAATGTGGCCATGGCGAGAGGTGTTTGTTGAGAATGGTTACGAGGATTTTGGATGATGGTGGTGGTGAGCCAAAGATTTGGGGCGCGAAGCATGAAGGAACGGACATGGATTTGGACGGTCGGGTGACATAGGAGCAGTTGCATGAACATCCCGTAGGTTTGCGGACGGATGACTTTGATGCGGGGACTATGAGCGGGAAGAGGCCGAGGAGGTGGCGGGGCGGCGGGCGTATGAGGGCGATGAGGGCGTGGTGATTCGGATGATTCGATGATGATGAGGGAGTAGCCACGGATGCGGTCTGGACATCGAGTCCTTCATGCCATGCCGACCCATGGGAGATTGGTACATGATTTGCCGGGAGGATGATAGACCATATGACTCTTAGGGTAGGATCAGCGAACCACAACATCACGTTCCACCACCAGAGTACACGGCTGAAGAGCTACGACAATTGAGTCAGAGGAACTTTCAATATACAAGTGTTCCGAACTATAGGGATGTTAGCATGACTCATATGGCGGTTTGTGATAGCGATCTCCTACCGTAGAGGCATGGTGCACAATGAGAAGGACCCAATTCTTAGGAAGGGTATGGTCTTCAAGTCAATGTCGGAGATGAAACTCTTCCTAGAAGACTATGTTGTGCATCACCATCGGCCCTACCGTGCCACACATTCGAGATAAGGAGTTGAGGTATCATATCCGGTGTAGGAGTAGGGATCATACATGCCCTTGGAAGTTGCGTGCACGGAAGAATCAGTATGATGGTACGTGGAGGATTGTTGACACATATTAATGAATACTTTTAATTGCCAATTAAACATGGAAAAGGACTAAAATATAAAATAGATAATCTTATTAGGGGTTTATACTAATGATTTCCATGAGTTTTGGTAGAGTTGTGATTTGCGGGGACTTAACAGAAAAAAACGGTAGAATTCGTAACGCAATCCAACTCCTAACGAAGTCTAGAAGGCTCGGGAATACACCCGGCGTGAACGAAACTTAACACCCAAGAAAACATCATCTAGAAGACTCCGGAAGCCACGACGCGTCGCGGGACCTAGGGTGGGACCCACCCTGGGCCGGCCGGCCTCCCTGTTAGGCCGCTCGGCCTGCCCCCGGCCAAGCAAGCCCCGCTTCCAGAAGCTTCTCCAACCGCCTCTAAGACGCAATCTAATCCGCTCGTTTAATGTCGGTTTGATCCGAGGGGCGGTGGAGTACGAGATGTATCTAAGTCCAACACTGCACCTCCTTCGGACTATATAAGCAGCCCCAAGGCGCCCCAAGAGACATCATCTCCTCATTAGCTATCGACAGAGAGAAAAATCTAGGGTTTCATATTAGAAGAGAGAGAGATCCCTCTAGTTGTCTAGTTCATCTAGTTCTAGTTCTAGTTCTAGTTCTTCTAGTTCATCTAGTTGTAAGATCAAGAAGAGAGGCGAGAAAAAGCCGGAGATCCGGACTGTCGGATCTTCATCATCATTGTATTTACAACCGCAACAAGTTAGGTCTTCAACAATCTCCGTGTTCTTCATTTATTATTTCTATTTATTCTATTTAATTACTTTCAGTTCTTACTTTACTATATTTACCGGATCTCCGCCGTATTGAGTGCTCTAGTTATCGTGCGTGGCTAGAGTAGTAATCGATAGTGTAGACGTGGTGTCTAGACTAGAGTTTACCCGAGTTTGCGCAATCCCACGGTTAGTTGTGGTAGCCCTGGGGGTGACAGCCTGTCGGTCTTTGTAATCCACCACGTTCGGGTTGGTGATTCGTAGAGCTTTTTGGCGGCCTTCCCCATCACCCTTTCCCCAGTCTTTTTCGAGGATCGGGACGGTACCGTTGCTCAGACGTAAGTAAAGTAGAGTGAGCCTTTGATCATATAGATCTTAGTAGAATACTTAGAAAACTTAACCCTCTCTTCCCACATCATTACCATTATTATCTTAGGACGTTCTAAACCTTTCTAGTACACTTCACGTTCCCCGTGGAAATCGATACTGAATACTCCCGTGAAAAGCTACATCGGTATCCGTGCGCTTGCGGATTTCTACGTTCGCGTTAATTTATACCAACAAGCTTTCTCGGCGCCGTTGCCGGGAACGGTAGCGTGCTAGTTAGAACCACGATCGTCCTTTTACCTTTTTACCTTTTTTCCTTCTACCTTTCTTTCCTTTTACCCCTACCTATACCACATGGATTTCACTCCTATCATTAAATTCTTTGCTCCAAAGGGCGACATGTTGGAGCCTCCATCATCTTCACACCCTATTCTTACAGATGGCTATGAGCTTCGCCCTGCTCTTATAGCCATGGTTCGGGAGCAATCCTTCTGCAGGTTAGCACATGAAGATCCATACACCCACCTTAGAGATTTTGAGCAGTTGTGTTCTTACCGAATATTACGGCATGACACAAGAGACCATTAAATGGAAATTATTTCCGTTCTCCCTTGAGGGAAGAGCGAGAAAATGGTATGCTCACTCTATAGGAAACGTAAATTGAGATTGGGATGAACTTCGAGACAAATTTTGTCTTGCCTTCTTTCCTCTTTATAAAATCGCTGACCTTAGAATAGAAGTTCTTACATTTAGACAAAAAGAGAAGAAGACTCTAGGAGCAGCCTGGGCTAGATTCACAAGCCTTACCAATTCGGCCCAAACCTTTCCTTGCCTGACCATGTCCTGCTCTATCACTTTTATCGCGGTCTTAACAAGGAAGCTGCTCTGCATCTCGACATCACTTCAGGAGGATCATTCTCACATAAACTAGTTAGTGAGGGAAAAGCCATTCTTGAGAAAATCCTTGACAACACTCCCTACACTAACGTTTTTGATGAGTTACCCGAAAAAGAAGTCGAGCCAAGCCCGAACAACAAGAGGAGACACACGCAACCAAATCTAAAATTCCTATAATATCTTCTAAAGATTTGGTTGCCATAGAATCTCCTACTATGGAAACACATCACACCCTAAACACTTTAGAGAGTGATGAATCCCATCCTTCCATCGAGGTTGATCTTTTTGAAAATTCTAGGAATGCCTCGAATTTATCATTTAGAATGCATCCACCTAAGAGACCTCCAAGTGAATATATTTCAAATTCTTTTGAGGAGGAGTCTCTTAGAAAATGTTCTCGTTCCTACAAAGGATATCGGGAGGAATTCTATGATGGCATGTCTAGTGATGCCATAGAAGGAGAGCCAAGCTACCTAGAAGACGATCTTATTTTCTCCCCTTCCATGCCTAGACAAGATTACATATTCGAACCCATTTTCAGACCCATCCTTAACCCCGATGAATCCTCGTACTCTCTTTCCCTTGAGACCCTTGAGGGCCCTAAAAATTCATCAAGACAACCTAAATATAGGAGCCATCAAGACCATCAGGAAGACCAAGAAGAGCGACAACAATGGCTAGAGGATAATAAAAAGTTATATGCTACGGCCGTTGAATGGATGGACGAGACCTTAGATGAGATCGACACGAGAGACACCACTCCAAGAGAAACTTTAGATATCTATGACAAATTAACCTTGGAGTTTGAGAAGAAGGATGACATCAATGAGCATGGAAGCTACTACATAGACACTTCATCTAGTTCATGCTCACATGAGAAACTTCCCCGAACTATCTAGTCTCTCTAGTCTAACCACTCTCAAGACGTACAACCCCCTCGTGCTCTTGCCTCCTATAGATTTTGAGAGGGTGATTGTAGATGCGTTCATCTATAATAAATATTCTAGATCTCGGGGTCATGAATCTTGATATAGGTGGTGTTGAAGGGAGACCACTTCACTATCTTAAGTAGCTTTCAAAAGGTTTCCTAAGGAAGAGCTTGTGTCCTAAAATAAGAATTCTTGAGATAGAACATGAGTCTTTACTTTTCCTTGTGATATGAGTATATAAATATACATGTGAAAATATTCCTTCGGTGTTTCTATCACTAATCATTATAGGATTGGAGCGAAAAGAATCTTTTGTTGGACTAACCCCAGTAGGAAATAAGACACTCTCAAATAAGCTTGGGGGAGGTCCCGAGATGAGCTCACACTGAGATGAAGCAAGACACAAGGACTTCTACAAGATGTTCCAAAGACCATCATGCTCCAAATATTAAAGGTAACATCTTGAGGTAAGTCATAGAACCTTCTCTTTATCATGGCTTACTCATAGAGTCAAACATGTTAGAGTTACAACTTTGCTTGATTCTACCTGATGATCTCAACATGTTTAGCTCTATAATTTGCTCTTCACACCACTCACTTGATCACTCATCATTCATGTTACAATTTTAAATGCTATTTTCATGCTTGGTGTCTGATCTTGTCACCTTTGTCATAAATAAATAGAACACATGATGTTACCATGTTTAGATGTGCCCAAGGATAGAGTAAGATGAATAAAGTTTTGGTTCTATAGGTGTTTTCCCACCAATAGAGCACATGCACTTGATCTCTACCTTGTCTATGCAAGCGGGACACACTTTGCGCAAAATGTGGAGGAGTCCGCCACTTCTCCAAAATTCCACAAGTGAATGTCCCGACCTACGACATGCACACACGAGCAAGGAACATGGGTGATGCCATCCTACTAGGAGATGCAACTGTCAAGATCGGATGAAGCACTCAAGGAGTGATCAAGCAAGATTTGAAGGACCAAGAGGGGTTGACACCTCCACAATTGTCCACCTCACTCCAACATCGCTAAGAGACTAGGTGAATACCTAGCTTGGGGGAGGGCATCCTCCATTTATCAAGCCCAAGAAGAACAAGACGCGGAGACGCTACCCGAAGAAGTAAGCATGGGGAAAGAAAGAATCATCACCTACTAAAGAGGACAACAAGAGTACACCTTTAGAAGACCTACCGCTACCAGCGTCACCAACCGAACAAACACCATCGGCTACCTCATCTACGCCACTCGTCGAGATCATTGAAGACATCATACCGCATACGACATTCCGACGAGGCGTCGAGAGATGACAAAGACGCCATGGGAGTAAGTACTCAAAACTCTCATCGAAGTAACTCGATATTTATCTGCATATTTATTTTCTCGCAAAGCATATTTAAATTAGCATATTTCCTTTAGCATATTTACTTTCCTACACCTGCATTAGAAAAGACCATAAATATGTTGTTGCATTTGCATCTGTTTATCTTTAAGCCCCATGTAAGCACTCCCTTCTTGTGGTGGCACAAAAATAAAAAATATAAAAAAATATATTGCATTCATATGTTTTTGCATCATCATCCTTTTGCATAGAAAAATTTTCAAAAATATGTGGGCACATGAAGGTCCATGCTTTTATAGAAAAACCCAAAAAGAAGTGAGCACATGAAGGCTCACAACATGTTCCTAGAATTTGTTCCTTCGGGTATGTGGAATTAATATTTGCGGGGAGAATATTTAAGGAAGACCCGAAGACGAACAAGCTCCAAGGAGGAATCAAAGGACTACTTCAAGATCCAAATTGGGGAGAGCACCCCCAGATTATCACGATAAGTATCACTATCCTATCCATTTTAATATTAGCTAGTTATATATGTTTGCTTTGCTAGATATAATGAGTCTTAATTAGAGTCTTAGTTTGTGAGAGTCTAAATAAATGCTAGAGTCTGCTAGTTGGCTTTTATCTTTAAATATTGATCTTGATGATATATGCTAAGGAAATGATGAATAGTTGCTCCGCCATAGTTCCTCTTAAAAGTATTTACACTTCGGACTTAGATTCTCCCAAAGCTTTAAATGCTTAATTTGCTCTAAACCCAACACTGTGGGAAGCACATGCTTAATCTGAGTCTTAGCGTTGAAGGATAAAGATACATGAAAAGTTGAGCTGCTGTTATCATATTCCTAGAGATACTTGATTCCTGATTTTATCTTTGAAAAAAAAATTATTATAAAATACTACATGATGAGTTCCTTAGTTATGACCCTTAAGAGTCTATCATTCACATCAAGATCATCCCACTCCACCAAATACGCTTCTAACCCTGAGAAGTACGCATCCTCAAACTCCACTAGCCACTAGCCATGTTATGAAAAAAAAATAAGCTCTTGCAATTTTGGATATGTCTCTCTCAATGTTTTATGCCAAAAAGACTCGAGGCTACATTCGGAAAAAAAAAAAGAGAAAAAAAGTGAGACGAGAGAGGGAGAGCAAAGGACAAGTGTCATACTAGGCGAGAAGGGCCTACCTCCCTAATAATAATAAATTTTAGAGATGAATAATGGACACGTGTTCGAGGGTGAGTAGGGCCCACATCTCTAAGGAGAGAGAGAAAATGGACAAAGTCCGGGGCAAAGCCCACCTCTCCAAGAATGGATAGCCCAGGTCTTAGCAATTTTTAGAAAGAGAGATATAGTCCAAGATGCTTGAGAAGAAAAATACTAGAAAAAGGCTAAAGGTCTGTTTACTACCTTTCATCCTCATTCATTCCGCCATTACCATCCCATCATATGTATCTTACCACGTGTGACTCCACTATATATACCACCTACTTGAGAGGGTCATACATAGGATCTCTGAGTTTCTTTTTTGAAAAATAACGAAAAACTCGGGATGATAGTTGATCGAAGAGCTTGAGACATGGTACTTAACTTGATTGTTCTCGTCTCTTAATTGCTTATGATTCGTGAAAAGGCTACGCCCCATGGTAAAAGGTATGAGAGAGCAATCTTATTGAGAGGAGAAATTATTTTCGATAACCACAAGTATTTCCGGAGGAATGAAAGCGTAGTAGCAACTCCCGATCCTACTATAGCATATAGCTTTGCTAGGGACTAGCAAAGGGTAAGCTTGGGGAGCTTGTTGACACATATTAATGAATACTTTTAATTGCCAATTAAACATGGAAAAGGACTAAAATATAAAATAGATAATCTTATTAGGGGTTTATACTAATGATTTCCATGAGTTTTGGTAGAGTTGTGATTTGCGAGAGACTTAACAGAAAAAACGGTAGAATTGTAAATCAATCCAACTCCGGAACGAAGTCTAGAAGGCTCGGAATACACCCGATGTGAACGAAACTTAACACCCAAGAAAACATCATCTAGAAGACTCCGAAGCCACGACGCGTCGCGGGACCCGGTGGGACCCACCGGGCCGGCCGCCTCCCCCTGTTAGGCCGCTCGGCCTGGCCCCTCGGCCAAGCAAGCCCCGCTTCGAGCTTCTCCAACCGCCTCTAAGACGCAATCTAATCCGCTCGTTTAATGTCGGTTTGATCCGAGGGCGACGGTGGAGTACGAGATGTATCTAAGTCCAACACCCGCACCTCCTTCGGACTATATAAAGCAGCCCCAAAGGCGCCCCCAAGAGACATCATCTCCTCATTAGCTCGGCGACAGAGAAAAAATCTAGGGTTTCATATTAGAAGAGAGAGAGAGATCCCTCTAGTTGTCTAGTTCATCTAGTTCTAGTTCTAGTTCTAGTTCTTCTAGTTCATCTAGTTGTAAGATCAAGAAGAGAGGCGAGGAGAAAGGCGGAGATCCCGACTGTCGGATCTTCATCATCATTGTATTTCTGGCCGCAACAAGTTCGTCTTCAAAATCTCCGGGTTCTTCATTTATTATTTCTATTTATTCTATTTAATTACTTTCAGTTCTTACTTTACTATATTTACTTTGGATCTCCGCTCGTATTGAGTGCTCTAGTTATCGTGCGTGGCTAGAGTAGTAATCGATAGTGTAGACGTGGTGTCTAGACTAGAGTTTACCGAGTTTGCGCCCAATCCCACGGTTAGTTGTGGTAGCCCTGGGGGTGACAAACCTGTCAGGTCTTTGTAATCCACCACGTTCGGGTTGGTGATTCGTAGAGCTTTTTGGCGGCCTTCCCCGATCACCCTTTCCCGGTCTTTTTTTCGAGGATCGGGGCGGTACCGTTGTTCGACGTAAGTAAAGTAGAGTGAGCCTTTGATCATATAGATCTTAGTAGAATACTTAGAAAACTTAACCCTCTCTTCCCACATCATTACCATTATTATCTTAGGACGTTCTAAACCTTTCTAGTACACTTCACGTTCCCCGTGAAAATCGATACTACGGAATACTCCCGGTGAAAGCTACATCGGTATCCGTGCGCTTGCGGATTTCTCTCTGTTCGCTAAGTAATTTATACCAACAAGGATTACTAAAGTTGTGCAGCCCCACACATGCGGGGATAATGAGGGTAAGAAGAAGCATCCACGACTATCAAGCGCATTACCTTGCCCGTCGTATATTGGGGATGGTTGACAAAGACAATGACATCCCTGTTGCTTTGTTACAAGAGAACATTTTTGGAATGACCAACTATGAGGTCAAGTATGGAAAGGTTTGGCGAGCTAAGCAAATAGCCTTGGCTATCAGATGGGGAACCAGGGAGGAAGCATACAATCGAGTGCCCAGAATCTTGAATGCAATGGCTCACTATAACCTAGGCATGAGATGGTGGATAGACACTCAAGGGTTGCGAGAAAAAATGTGTGTCGGCCACCCCCTAGTCATAACTGTCGTTGCCCTGCTCCTTCGAGGCCTGTTTTGTACCGTGTGTTTTGGTTTTTTGAGCAATGTCGGCATGCATTTCAGTACTGTCGGCCAGTTATTTTAGTTGATGGTACATTCTTGACCAGAAAGTATAAGGGCACTTTGATGATGGTTGTTGCAGTTGATCCGGAGAACCAGATAGTACCGATTGCATTTGCTCTGGCGGAGCACGAGGGCATTGATTCGTGGTCCTGGTTCATGAGGCTTCTGCGTGTGGAAGTGCTTGGGACATCTCGTACCATTTGCTTGACCTCTGACAGGCATGCGGGGTTACTTGCTGCTGCAAATGAACCATTGAAGGTTGCCCACCTTTAGTTCACACAGATGGTGCGTTGGGCATTTTGCTTGCTAATTTTTGGCGGCGTCGAGATTGAAGTAACCTCTGGTTCTTCTAAAGGTTCCGGATTAGTTGGGATTTGTAGAGAATTTGGAATTGAATTAGGTTCAAATAATCTTTCTTCTTCTATTATTTCTTCTATTTTTAAAGATTTCTCTGCAGTTGGATCATCCTCCTTGTTCTCCACTATTTTATTTAAGATAGCAATGCATTCGGGGGTGAAAGGTGAATGAAAGATCCATTCGCAGAAGTATTCAAATATTTTCTAGATTTTCTATTCAGACCAATATAGAAGTGTTGAAATAGAACATGGTCCGGTATGGCGAGATTGGATCCGTGATTTGGAAAGAAGATCATATCGTTCCCAATAGGCGCTGATTCATTATGATTTTGTTTAGAGGATAGGATTGAGAGCCTAAAGTTAACTAGTTTTGACATGGGAAAGAAATCAGCACGAAATTCATTTAAGCAAGTTTCCCAATTGCCACCATTCTTTCTCTATTTCTATGGTACCATTGGCGGGCTTTTCCTTTCAAAGAGAATGGAAAGAGCGTCCAAAGAATTGTTTCAGGGACATGCCTTCAATATGGAGGCATTTACATGTCTCCTCAAAAGTTTGGAGATGCATAAAAGGATTTTTGTCTAATTCTCCGAGAAAGTATGGTTTTGGACCATCTCTATCAACCTGGGGTGAAACTCATAAGATCCAAATTGAATAGGTTTAGATGATAGCACAGGTCTACAACCTTGCCCATTGGGTGCCAAATTTTTGTAAAGAGGATATTATCCATTTGGATAGTGATTTTTGAAAAGATAAGATAAGATAAAAAAGGAAAAATCTAAACTAATGATATGATACAAGATTTAGTTTAGCTCGGATAATCAGCAAAACCGTTCTCCCGACAACGGCGCCAGAAAATGCTTGTTGGTAAAAAGTTATCCTACAGAATTATTTATAAATTTGTATAGTCTGCAGCGAACAGAAAACGATAAGCACTTCACCCAAAAAGTTTTAAATATCGAATCCACGGGGGAGAATGGTGTGAGAATAATGAGACAAAACTAATCCCCGAGATAGTAGAAAGGAATGGGAGCCCGGATAAAAGGTGAGAAGAATTTTATGGTTGTCTAGTTTATACTCTTGTAAGGCTTAGAGATATTCCTTAATGGGGACGTACTCAAGGGAAAGTAAGGGCGAAACTTGCTATTCCCCAAAGAACTATGTCCCACGTGTCCTATCTTACGGGAAGTGGAATCCAAAGGAAATCAATGGTACTTGTCACTACCACGATCTACCACGCCCTAAGTAGGGTGTATTTATGAGTTATCTAGTATAAACACCACGTTTACACTAGGGGTAACAACTTCAATTCAAGAGCGACAAGAATCAAAGTACTCTAATGAGTCATAAACCGACGAGAAATATAAATAAGTGAACTTACTCAAATATAAGGTTGATCCACCAAAGAAGTCTCAAGATCAAGTGCAATGAAGCCTTTAATCCCAGAGGTACAAGCATAGAGAGTCACCGACAGATCCGCACTTCTCGTTACTTCTCCTCAACTCTACTTCTTATCTCTCAAGAACAGATCTAGAACTCTAATCAAGTTCTTTGATCTATCTCTCAACTTTCTACTAATCTCTCTCAACTTGATCTAGCTTCTTCTAATTAGAGAGGTATGGCTCTAGCTATGATCGGAGCTGAGTATGATGAATAATGATTTTCATGCCTAAGGCCGAGGTAGGACCCTCCTTATATAGTCCTAGTGGATGAACGCTGGCCCTTGGATCAAACCGACTTCAACAACGGCGTAGATACAACCTCAATGACGGTAGTGAACCGACATAAAAATGTGAGGCTGACTGGGGGGCCCCACCTGGCGTCCGCCAGGGGTGGACACTTGGCGGGCGCCCGGTGGCGTGCCACCTCGGCATCTCGTCTTTTCCCGTGTCTTCCGGTGTCTTCTAGAATGTTTTAGTTCACTTTTCGGATCGAAATTCTTCTCTGGTAAATCTTCTTATTGTATGGGGGGTTTTCTCTCAATTTTCCGGTGTTTTCCTGTTAAGTCCCTAAAAATATATAAATCACCAAAACTCGTGGAATTTTGTTAGTATAACACCTATTCTATGTTTTTCATTCTTTTTATATCCTTATTTTATGTTTAATTGACACATAAAAACATGACTTAAGAGGTGTCAACACCACCGCCACGTCGGCGTGGCCCGTGCGTGGGTCGGGCCACGTCGGCAGCCCTGCCGCCGCGGCAGCGGCGCGGCAAGATGCAAATGCCGCGCGCAGGACTGGGCACGTCCCAAAAGAGTTATTCTCGAAAAATCTTTTAGATCCGGGTTAAAAATAGTTTTTCTTTAAAAAAAGGGTTAAAATTAAAAAAAAATCAGCTGAGCTCGCTGCCGAACGCTGCAGCCGTTGCAGAGTGCCGAAACGCTGGTGCTCAACAACGCTTCCCTTTGCCGATGGTCGCCAGGTAAGCGCGCCGACGAACCACGGCGCCGACAAAGGTAGTGCTTTCCCAAGCCCCAACGCTTGGTGAACATGCGCCTCGGTGACGACGGCTCGTTGCCCAGCGCCGGCTCTCGGGGACCCCTAGCTCTAGGCAAAGGAATGACGGAGAGAAACGACCGCTCTGCCGTTGGCTTTGCCGGCGCCACACCGTTTAGCTCACGGCAAAGTGTGGGTACTTTGCCGGCGCCGCCCCCTCGGCTCTCGGCAAGGACATGTTTTTGCCGAAGTGCCCTAGCCGACACTTTCGGAGAATGTTTCTATCACGTGTCAGAATTGGGCCCGTCACGATCGGGCTAGGGCAGCCCAACCGGGCGACGGCCGGCCCACGAGGGCTATGATGAACTGCCCGCAATAGACGCTGCACTGGTTGACAACACTAGAACGAGAGATCCTTCCATGCAGCCTAAACCAAACGGTAAGCTCGAACCTCCTCCTACTCATAGACCATTACTAGAAGCATCCGCATCTTGACAGAAATAGCTTCAAATATATTATAGGTCCAGAAATGGTGGAAAGAGCCAATCTTCAAAAGATGTCGCTCACAAGTCATCTTCAAATAGTGACCCTAACTAGGTAAATTTATAAGTCCCATTCAGTTTATTTTAGCAGCTAAAGACAGTTCTTAGAAGTTTGTGTTTCTGCATATCTTCTAGATACGATTTTTATATTTCCAGATTGATGAAGTAAAAAAAAAAAAAACTAGTAAAGATACTAGAATTTTCTTATATAGTACAACTTAATTTGCTTGTTGACTGATGTAGAAAGTATAGGACAATGGGGTTTATGCAAGTTCATATATCTTTTTGTTGTCCACTTGGTTTCTCGAGTTGAATTTTGCCAAATGACAGGAAGACAAGATAGCTCTCAGCTTATTGTTGTTCATTAATTCCACATGGCATACTGAAGTAATATAGACAACAAAAAAAACATTTGTAGATCTCATTCTTTAAAGCTCTTTTCTATGATATGTACCAAATATGCTTCAAATTGCTAACACCAGGTCAAATTATGGCATCGTCGTTGATATCTGCAACATTTTGCTCTGCTTAAAGGATAACAGTAAGTGTCCTTCAAACTACCCGTGTATAATAACCGTGCTGATGTGCACAGAAACGATAGCTATAGCTATTACCTATTTATGTACAAAGACCATCGATTACCAAAGACTATGCTATTAACCATTTATTTGCTACATTAGAACTTCACTGTACAAATCTACGTATATGTAATTCTTCTCTTGTATGTGCATATCAAACACCTTGATCTCTTATACCTGAAACATCTCCATGTTATGTTCATCTCTACACATCAAAATTTGCACCAAGACGGCACGCGAAAAGCGCATGCCCTACTACTAGTGTATAAATAAGAAGCTAGGAATTTTTTAAGCAACAAAGCCAGACATCACAACAGGAGAAGGAAATCAATAACCAAGTCAAGCCATTCTGTGAAAAAAATTCTCCTTGGTACATCATCACCATAAGTAAACATTATTATTGAAAGTAAGCTCAGTACTATAGAAAACTAGCATAAGAATTTTACAGCAAATGGATGATACTTTAGTCTTGTTGAGTACTTGGTAATATGCTTCAACAACAGATAACTGAACAACTAGCATAAGTTTAAGAGTGCATACTTAATCCTGTATCAGTTGGGAATATCCAAGTTGGACACCACTGACCACCACGATGCTCTGGCATAGCTGCCGTCTCTGATAACAAGGGTTTGATAATCCCACTTTTCATGTTGTACACACCACTGTCACCAAGAGGACCAGCAGAAAGGTTCGCCGGAAGAAAATCATGCATGAAATATATACAGTTCTCTTCAACACCGGTGTGTTCCCCGGCAGGAAAAGACTTGGAGCAGTGCTTCCCAACAAAGAGAGCTTGGCTACCCAACTCACGGACACATCTCCATTGGAAAGGTTTGGTGCTCACAATTGCCTCAAAAACTTCAAACCCTACAGTGCGATCAGACTCCAAAGAACAAGGTTCTATGTCTGGATTACACCCAATCATACGTCTCACCATCAATAGTCTACCACAACACTCAACTAGATAACTCTTCACTAAGCACGTGCCAGGCAAGGGTTGGGGTGATTCAAGTGTAAAAGTAGGGTAACTAGTATTGCATCGGATGGATGATATCTTTGGCTTACCATCAAAACAATATTTAATCTCAAATACTGAAAGCCAATCGCCACTAAGACCAACAACTTTCCATTAAAGAAGGCAATATCTTCAAGGTGTATACAAAAGTCAACTGCGTTTGGTGGCTGGCAGAAACGAAGTCCATCACCACCTTTCAAGATCAGTGCAACATGGGAACCTGGTGAGGATTCCAAGGGCGAAGGTGCAACCAGCTTATAGAAATGAGAATTATAATATCTGGAGTTTGCATTGAACCACGTGGTGACTAGCTCAGAAATGTTCAGTATGGCCTTGGAGAAAGGGTTCATCAGTGAGCAACCACCATCACCATGCACAAAGAACATCCAGTTGTCAATGGAACCACTGCAAAAAGCATTATCTGGTATCGGCATTCTGATAATTTTACCATCCGAATACTCAAGAAGGTCCCGTCAAGGAGGGTGAGCCAAGGAAGCAGAGGGAGCAGGGGATCTAGCTGAGCCTTAGAACGCCATGGGCGGCACACTGCCCTTAGTCGAACACGATCAACTAAGGAAGGCAGCATCCTGAGAATAAGCACCAAAATTTCTGGCAAGAGATCTGCCCAAGCTCGTGCCTCTTTCATCATGAAAATACAGGCCTGAGACGAAATTACACAAGGTTCGAATTAGCAAACTACAGACTTGACAATTTAACATAAGCAGTGAATCAAGCACTATATACATACACGCAATAAGGCATATCAGTTTAAAATAACACAATGACAAGCTTAGGGTTCCACATATTTCAATCCCATTAGTCCCAATGACCATCAGTGCACATTCACAGTACATGATCTAAATAGAGGTGGAACCATTCCGAAAAACTAGAGTACATAGGAGCATGAAAAGAACAGGTCCAGACCAAACACAGATGCAGGCACTAACAAAACTCATAATGATTCACTTGCTCACGATATCCCTCCATTCATATAGGGAGGGTTGTAACATTTTGAGACTAATACTAACATTCGTACATGCCAGAAGCCACATCTTTATGCTCCGCATGTAATTAATGGATGCTACAGGGAGCTGTTAATCCGTTTCCATTTTGTTTCTGACAGCGGCAAGTTCATTTTAAAATTGTTTCCTAAATCGATCCTTAACCTGCTTCTGCTTCTGCAAGCTTAATATGTGGAATACAGGTTGGTGCATGGTGTCAACAGTGCAGACTGCACACATAGCTAGCAAATTATAATATTATGTGCCTAAATGCTTAAACCAGCGAACAGGGAGCTGAAAGAAAGTAAGAGTGCAGCATGCACACTACCCTGTTCTGCATGTTTTTTTTTGTTTTAAGTTCTCATTTGTGTGACATACATTAATCTCATACTCAATTTAGTGATTTACTCTGCTGATTTAAAAATAATTCATGTGGATTTGACTGTTCAGTAATGGAGCTCACTAGTTGTGCCCTGATCAGACATATACATGACATTAAAGATGGATGAATATATAATTCTGCTACAAGCAAGCTATTCAGACAGACAGCTTCAAGTAGTCTGGTGCTGACACGACAGTATACTATGAACATGAAAGATGAAAAAATAATGCAGGATTTGGTTTGGAGAGCGGTCAAAATTCAGGATCTTAGGCCAGAAGAGAATCCCCATCTATCTATGTATCCTATTCTCGCGCACAAGCAAGTCGGTCTGCTCATTTCAAAGATCAATCACAGATCCAATCCATAATAAACAAACAAACAAACCCTAACACCGATGCAGCACACAAATCCACAGATCAGTGCTACAAGCCTTGTAGTACCAAAACCACGATCAATGTACATAGAAATGGAACACGATCTAACCTTGACGAGGTATGGCCGAGGTGGTGTGCTGGGGGTGAGGATGATGGGGGCGGTGGAGGCAGGCGGTGGCTCGTCCGGATGGAGGCGGCGGCGTCGCTACGCATAGCAACGGGGAAGGTGAAGAGCCCAGACCCGGACCACAGAACGGATGGTTGGCAGAGGAATGGGCTGGGTGCTTTTGGTTGAAGGCCCAAAGCAAGCTAACAGCTCAACTAAATTTTGTCCGTTGACCGGCCCAAAGCTACGCAATTTGGTTTGGAGCCAATATTTGGCCGGCCCAAAGTAGCACAGCAATGCAATTTGGTTACCTTTTGGTTCAAGGCCCAAAACACATAAGGCCCAAAACTCTTGATCCTCGCAGCACATAAGTGTAGGGTCGAGATGGGGACTAGAGGGGGGGTGAATAGTCCTTACTAAAACTAATTGCGATGGCTAACCGAATATAATGCGGAATTAAAACTATTCGCTTAGCCAAGACTTCACCCCTCTAGCTATGACTCTAAATCACCTCACAAAAGATCCTACACAAAGCAGATGAGGTGATAAGCCTAGCTTGAGCTCCTAACCGTTTCTATTGCAAGGTCACACAAACCTATGCACTAGTACTTCAAACAAAGGTGAGCTCCTACACAATTCTAATGAGCAAAAGCACTAAGCCAACCTAAGCTCACTAGATGCACAATGGACAAGGCGACACACGCCTAACCCAAAGGCTCAAATTACTTAGCTACACAAACTAAGCAAGGCAACTAACAAGCTACACAAGCTAGTAATTGCAAGAGCTACTCCACAAGCACAAGCACAAGATATATATGAATGTAAATGCAAAGCTTGTGATTTGGAGAATGCAAACCACCGAGAAGAGTAGACAAGTTGACACCGGTGATTTTTTACCGAGGTATCGGGAAGCTTGCCAACTTCCCCCTACTCCTCGTTGTGTCGACCAACACCTTGGGTGGTTCCTTTGGTGTTTCACCTAGATGGTTCTTCGGTGTGACTCTCCGATCACTTGCCTCTCAAGGCACGCCCATGAAGGCACCGCAAGACACCACTCTCAAGTGAGCCTATCACAAGGCACCGCAAGACACCACACACGCAAGGGAGGTACTCACCGACACGCTCTAGTAGTGATGCTCTTCACGATCCCCGCGAGGTGAGCTCGAACCTCTCACAAATCCTCCTTCGGAGCACCGCACAATCTCCGTTGCGTGCTTCACGAAGTCTCTTGCCACCAAGCCGTCTAGGAGGTGGCAACCTCCAAGAAAGAAACAAGCACTTTCCGGCTTGCAACACGATCACCTAGTGCCACACGATGCAATCTCTCAAAGCAATCGCACTAGAATCGCTCACTCACTCAATCGGATGAACACTATCAAGTTAGAGTGAGTGGGAGGGCTCTCAAGCACCACAACACAAGCCACCAAGGCCCAAGTGTGCTCGACAACCCGCCATGGCCGACCAAGACAAGTACATATAGGGCCCAAGTCAAATAGAGCCGTTGGGAGAAAAAATCCATTTCTGGCGTCGGCCGGACCTTGCCGATCGGACTCACCAGCCGAGTCCGGTCCGGCGGTCCGGCGCACCGCACAGTGCTTCCGGTCACATAGGACAAAGTCCTTGGCCCCACGACCAACGGTAACCGGCGTCCGGTGCGCTTCGGTCAACCACCGGAAGCGTCCGTCGATGCTTCCGCCAAAAACGGCCATGACAAGCTCTACGCGGACGCGACCGACCGGGCGGCTCCGGTGCATGCGTCCGGTCAGGATCGACTTCGGTCGCGCGTCCGGTCGGCGCGTCCGTCCGGCCGTTTCCTGCGAAACTTCATCGTTTCTCCGTCGCCTTTGCTTCGACATGCTACCCAACAAGTATACCAACTTGAACACCGGGAATAGCACGTATTCACCACCAACTTGCATCCGGCGCAATAGAAAATATGCATCTCATTTTCTCAAAACGCCCGAATCCGCCTCGCAAGCTCGGCGGGCGGATGAGCGGTTCCCAAACCCAACTCAACCCTCGCAATCACCGCCGCCTTTGCAAATGTGCCAACACCACCAAGTGTACATCACCATGTGCATGTGTGTTAGCATTTTCACAATCATTTCAAAGGCCCGGTTAGCTCTTACCACGCCACTCGATCCTAACACATCGCAAAAAGTTAGATCGCTCAAGTGGCACTAGATGACCGATATGCAAACAAGTTTGCCCCTCTTAATAGTACGGCCATCTATCCTAAACCCGGTCATAAACTTCTCTAAGCTCCTCATGACCGGCGAAATGAAATGCCCTATAGGTTATACCTTTGCCTTGCGCATTTCCATTCCGCTCCATCTCCAAGTGCCCGATGCAACACATGCACCAACACGATCACCAAATGATATGATCCACTTCATATCATCACGTGACACTATTGGTCCATCGATCTTGACCTCACTTGCTCTTCACCGTTGCGTCGGTCCGTCGCGGGCGCCAAGTCTTGCCCAAGCTTCACCGCCTCGCGGTCCATCGCTTCACTGCCTCGACTTGCCCTTCACACTTGCAACCGGTCCATCAAGCCAAGTCTTGTCTTGATCTTCACCACCTTGGTCACATGACTCCATGTCATGTTTCATATGCAATAAAGCTCCTTCATTGCACCAACATGTGTGAACTAATCTCCCCGTGTATTATCTCAATCACACATATTAGTTCACCTAATGTTGACACTCAATTACCAAAAACCACAAGGGACCTTTCAATAAGCTAACCTAATCAACAAGCCATGTAAACATGACTACGTACTTCCAATTAAGCAGAAATGTTCAAATCTACTAGTCTTCAAATTACAACCACTAGTGTGATAGCTTCAGGGCATAAATCCACCACAAATCACATGCGTTTTCGAACAAACATGCTTCAAAGCTTAACTAATTAACAGGTACAAAACATAAAAAAAGCAGCCATGACCAATTTCCATGAAGAACATGACACTCATAGTAACGAACAAAATTCAGAAAAATGACCCAACACTCCAGCTCAAGAAGCACTTTGTGTTTGGAATTCGAAATGTCTGCGGGGAAGACATCGGTGAGCACCGCTCGGGACTGCAGCGACGCCTTCAATAACGCCAAACCCTGCTAGACATGCATATGGATCATCATCATCATGAAACAGTCATAGAATGTCATGTAAAAACCACACAAATCAATCTCATCAGTCGATCACGAGAACGAGATCTGATCTGAGACCTCTTTGTACCCGATCTCCACGTTCTTGCCACTGCAGCCGCCGATGTCGGTGGCGCCGAGGGGGAGGCGAGGGCGGTGGCGGCGGAGATGGTGGAGATGGGCGCGACGGAGAGATCGTCCATCCGCGGTGTATGCGTCACCATGTCCCGCCGCGTACCCTCCGCGCGCTTCCGCTTCCCGTCCTCCGCCCGACGCCGCGCGCTCCGCGTCGGGCTCCACGAGCTGCACCTCCGTGGTCATCTTGCCCCTTGCACCGCGGGGCACGGCGTGCCGCTGACCCCAGGCGGCGTAGTTGAAGCACCTCGGGGAGCAGCTGCACCTTGCACTGAAACGACTTCCCGCCGCCCGTCCGGCCGGCGGCATCTCCGCCTGAGCCGCCGTGGGCGTGGGGATCAGGCTGGAGGGCGGTGGTGGCGGGCATCGGCGGCGCGTCCTTGGCGGCGTCGCGGCAGCGAGCGTGGCGGCGGCGTCGAGGGCTCTCGGGCTACGGCCACGGGTTGCCGGCCGAGCCGACCATAGCACCACCGATGCGTCGTCTTCATCGGGGAGCTTCGGCCGCCGCGGTGAGCCGTTGCTGCGTGGAGCTGTCCTCGGCCCTGGCTGGGGCGGTGCGTGGACAGGAGCTTCGTCACCGCGGAGAGAGGGGGCGCGGCGAGGACAAGAGGAAGTCTGACCTCCTTGCGGGCCTCGGCGAACCGACCAGCTGCGTCTGGTGTCCACCGGGAGCTTCATTGTGAGCTGGAGCAGGTGGGGCGGCGGGACTCTTTGCCATCTCCACGAGGGTCGAGGAGCGGCAGCGGCGATGCGATGCGAACAGTTTGGCGGCGGCAATGAGAGCGCGAGACCCCCGAGTCACAAAAGTTTCCGGTACATAGGTACGAGGAACGTGGTACATGGGACATGGAACGTTAATTTAAAGTTCCCGGTTCCTAAGGGGGTATACTTCTTCGGAACGATGGTTCGAAAATCTGGAACGTGAACCAACTATTTTTGGTACGATAGCTTGGTACAATCCTCGTTCTTAAGTGAACTATATAGTTATAATAATCATGTAATTCGTTGTGTACATATGTTTTCTGAATATAAAAATAACTCAAGAATCAATTGATGTGGTCAAACTCCTAAAATCTCAAATGTGACCCACTTAACTTAAGACTCATTTGTCCCATAATACCTTGATCTTCTATTTACCATCCATAATACACATGTCCCATATTAACTGGCCTGGGCAACAGAAGGCAAGCCTGAAACGCCACCACGCCGCCGCCGCTCACCTACGTACCCAATCGTCGTCCCTTGACCTGCAGGAACACGTCCCAAGCATCGTTCCATCTCATGTACCACGTCGTTCCCGTTCCCGATCCGGAACGAAAGTTCCCGGTACACGGATCATGGCTGTGTACCACGTTCCCTGTGACTGGGCGCGAGACAACATGGCGCTCGAGATTTAATAATGTCCTTCGCTGGGAGACGAAGGATTTGGTTGCTTGCATCGATGGTAGGAGTAGTGTGCAGAACGCGCTTCGATTGCCGCACGGCATGGACGCCACGCGATGCGGCTTCCGTCCCCGGTTCCTCGATCCTCGTCCCCACGGCGCCAGGGGAACCAGGGGAACCGTCGCAATTCTCTGCATGCACACGGGTGGTCCATCAGAACGTTCCGGCTTGGGCTTCACAGGCCGGTCCATCAGAAGCCACGGGTGGACTGGACGACGACCATGGGCCAGCGCTCGACGGGGAATTCCATGCGTGTCTGGTTTACTGCTGACGAAATCCACTCATACAGGGGAAGTGGAACGTGGTAGTGCCACTACCATGTTCATGCTGTCACACATGATCATCCTCATGTTCCAACTCCAAATAGTATTTAAATCTACTTCTATCTTAGGTTTTGTTTCGCATGATTCGAGTTCATCACTAAAGGCTCTGTTTGATCCGTTTAGCTTGGCTAGGGGCCGGATCCATCTAGCTAGAGCTAGAGGTAGAGCTAGTTTCTAAACTAGCTCTAGCCGAAGACGTGTTTGGATATAAGGGCTAGTTTAACAATAAATATGATTGTTTAATTATTTGACTCATTTAAATATATCTCTATCCGGTTTGGTGTGACAAGTTGTGGTCTTCTCCCATTCAGAAATTATACAAATAAATTATGTATACAAATCAAGCATCCCAAATGACAATAAAATTTAATTTGAGTGTGGCCGGATTATTGGCTTTATATTGCTATTTAGGGCACGACAGTTACCGATCGCCGATGGTTCCACACCGTCCCGGCAGGCCACCGTCGTTCACATCTCCATGGTAGTCACACCATACGCACACACAATTACTAACAGCAGGCAACGCTGTGACCGGACGGGGAATGAAACAGTCGCCTGGCTAACCTGCATAATGGTGCCGCCGATCGACGCTGTGGCTGCGTACGTTCGATCAGGATGCATGATCAGGCGGCGGCGCCATCGAGGAAGGAAGGAAGAGGAAGGAAGAGAAGTACACGGACAAGCAAGCGCGCGAGGCAAAAATAATAATGGTTTCAGTGACTGTTAATTCATTTTTTTCTTATTCTCTGTGCTCACATATTCGTCTTTTATCCACTCGAGCCCTATACTCTTCATGTTAGGGTCCGATATTCTTCCTCACGAGTCTATACTCTTGAGAGGAGAAAAGAAAAAAACAGCTATCAACTATGGTGCACAGAGAAGTCATCTGGGCACTTGGCGCCTGGATGCTACTCCCTCCGTTCCAAATTGTAGTTCACTTTTTGGCTTTTCTAGATACATTGATTTTGTTATGCACCTAGTTATACACTATGTCTAGATACATAACAAAACAAATGGATCTAGAAAAGCCAAAGTGAACTACAATTTGAAACGGAGGGAGTATTATTTTTGCATTGTAGTGCATGTGCACTAGTAGAATGAAACATTGCCAAAAATAACGCAAAAAAATGGAGTGCATGTGCCCTAGTAGGAGGCAAAATTGTTAAAAAATTGTATTGTAGTGCACATGCACCTAAATGTTATTATTTTTGCATAATTTTTAAAATTAAGTTTGAATATATTTTGCAACAAAGTACATATCTGGTGGTACTATGAATAATATGTACCATTCTAAAAAAAAATAAACTACTTAAACATGTTATCTGAAAAAAAAACATGTATCTACCTTTAGTTTGGGCCTATTTTCACCTAGGCGTAACCGAAAAAATAATTCTAGTCCATGAAAATCGCGCAGCCCTTTTTCCCTCAAGCTCGCAACATGTCTCCCCACACTACTGGGCTAAACTTGCGTGGGCCGAGTTGGTTACCAAGCTTACGGCTTGGCCCAAATGCTCCTAAACCTTTCAAACCGGCTGGCCATCCGCAGTTCCTTCCGCACATGAAACAGCAGGGGCAAAATAGTACTCCCTCCATCCATATATCTACGTCGTATTCCCCTCGTACGCGATGACCAAGGACGCCGCGCGGCACAAGAAAAATCGCATTAACTAACCGTAATTATCGCAGCGCTCGTGGTCGGTTTAGATTCTAATGAAATTTCCGTTTCACGCCGTATCCCGCGCGCCGTTTCCTTCTACACGCCCGCGCGCTCGACGCCTGCGCGATCGACGCCAACGCGCTCGACGCCCGCGCGCTCGTAGCCTTCTTTCCCGCGCCAACACCCTCACAAGTTCGACAGTCATAGCGAAAATTTGACAGCCGAAAATTTGAAAGTCAAAATTTTGACGGGGAAAAAAAATCCAGCAATACCAATACTCAAAGTTTTGAGTTTTCCGCGGTCTATATAAGACACCGAGCTCTCAGTTTGCATCCATTGTCACGGTAGGCTGCTCTCCAGTAGATGCATCTAGCTTACTCTGATGAAACTGAACTCGACATGTTTTCTTTCGTTCGTCTTCAGTAACTGTTGCACATGATCTTCTTTCATTCATGGCCCTTTGCTGCTGTTTTAGGCGAGCTAGGTGACGACCCTGATGACATGGAAGACGACCGCCGAGCTGCTGCCATTGAACCTGACGAAACCGATGACAACGGCCCTGCTGCTGCATGGAGAGTAGGGCACGAGCAGCATCAATCTCTTCGTCGGCTTCGTCCTCGATGGCGCTTCCTCCATGGTGCTCCATGCAGCCGACGAAGAGGTACGGTGGAATCTGAGTGGCTACGGCGTGAGCGGCTACGGCGCAGGGCATGGCGGCTACGGGCGGGGCGGGCACGCGCGATGGTGAAGGAGATGGAGGCCTAACGGAAGGAGTCCGACGCCGTTTATGCGCGCACGGGCGAGCACGCGCTGCATCGAACCCGAGACGTCGCGAGTGCTTCGTATACCAGCGAACGCAGCGTGGTCCCTCATTCATACGACGAAGATTTTTGAAAAACGGATTTTGGAGAGGCGCTGAAGATTCTTGGATGGAGGGAGTAGAACCCAAAACCCATCGACCTCGTCGCCGGCAGCGGCAGCGCCAGCGCCAGCGGCGGGCAGCAACAGCAGGTCAGCAGCACTGTGAACGCCTTCCCCTCGTTATTCACCACACTCATCCTCCTCCGCTTCTTCCTTAGTTTTGATTTTTTATTACACGAGATGGGTGTACCCTGTCCGCCGGTTTCGACCGTTCCCAACTTGCACGCGCTGCCTCGACCGGTTTGGATTCTTAGGGTTTAGTGGTCGGGCTAGAGTTGGGTTTGGATTTGGGCCAGGGCTCAGGGGCCCAAAGCTCTATTCTGCGATGGACATGAACAAGCAGAATTGTTGTGCAGGATCATTTATAATTGACTGTAATTGAGTATATCTGGGCATTGGGGGAATCTGATCCAAGGTTGTCTGTGACAATATAGGATTATAGGTTATACAAGATTCTTGTGCTCAAACGAAATTGATTTGCACGATTTCGCTAGTTGTGATTTAAATTTGGTTGTCCCATTTATTTCTGTCTCTCCCAAGTGCTACCAAAAGTTTTCGTACCTTGTTTTTATTTCCATTTTCTGCCTTCTCTGAATACAGCTGAAGCTGTATACCTATACCAGTTTAACAAATTTTAACATGAGATGATGCTCTGTTTTTAAAGGCCGTGATGCTGTTTTTATTATTGGGCTATTGACAATCAGGGAAATGTAGATCAATTGGTACTCAGCTAGTAACCAAAGACATGTTCTTGTTGTGCGATCAGTTTCTCTTGGTTTCTACTTTATAGACAGAAGTTGACACAATAATAATGTTTCTTGTTCTGCTTATCACCTCCAATAAATCAATTGTTCTGTTGCGAAACTGAAACACACTTTTTTTACTCTGTTCTGGTAAATTTGAACTCTAACACTAGTTAACTATGAATGCCTGTATAACACACTTTCCCTGGTTGTAGCAGACACCAATAAGCCACCAAGGGATTGGAAAACTTATCATAAGGACAGGATATCATGGCGGCTACTAATGAATTATCGTTGAAGCTCTTGATTGATTCCAAGGCTCAGAAAGTCTGCTTTGCTGAGGCCCTACGCCCTCTTGTGCCTCCCTGTGAGCACCATTACCAGCTTGCTTACCAACGAGCGAATGGTTGGCAGCATAGGGAATGTTCTTAACAGTCTGCAGGAACTGGATGCCAAGTATGAGATCTCAAGTAGGAGCAAGGAACGCTACGTCTGCCCAGCCGTCGCTCCCAGTGTGCTTCATCCTTTGCAGCAGCTTCTGGATGCACCGCTAAATGCCAGTGATAGTTTTTCACTTGTCAGGGGAAAACAGACAGCTATGGAAGAAATACTGCACCTTCATGTGGTTATTTTTCTGCTATAAAGGGCACCATATGCCCTAGTTGTTCCAAGTCAATGAATGTTGCAATGAAACATGCCAAAGCCGATGGGTTGGTGGCTGGGACTGCCACATACACAGTCAAGGATGATCTCTCAATAACTCCGGCATCTAGCGTGTCTAGCATTGCCTTGCTTGCACAGAGTGGTGTGAAGGATCTGAGCACGCTGCAAGAAAGGATCGTGAAGATTGGCAAGGAAGAGGTTGCGTGCTTATTTATTGTTCTCCTTGTAAGTTGTTTTGGTACTTTCAAACCTGTTGCGTTTATTGTGATTTCTGTATCCAAATGCAGGTGTTGGAGATACTCCTTGCTTCCTTGAAGTCTAAGACTGTCTTGACCGATGTCTTTCTCCAGAAGAAAAAGTTCGATGCAAGAAGGAAACTGCTGCTTAATAATGCATGCATTACCACATTTCTATTGGGTGTCTCTTGTCTAGATCACCACCTGTAGTTTACTCAGAATGGTAGTTACAAGTTAAAGCTAGTGGTCCAAGGACAAATCTGCTATAGCCCCTTTCATGCTCAAGAACTACTGCAGGTGGAGTGCTTTGGTGACCATTCCACATGGTAAAAGTAAAAATAGATGGATATATGGCCTTATCTCGTGTTGTTTTTTTTTTTTTTTTTCTAGCAGTAATTGAATAATTTTAGTAGGATGTTGATTTCTTATATATTTTTTTTTTCTCGATCGGGCCATTCACCCGTATTTCATTAAGAGGAGGGAAAACCAAATCCAAATACAAATACAACAAACCCGATGCGAGAAGACATCGTAGGGGAAAAACACCAACGAAGATCATAAACCTAAGCTAAAAGCAAGAAGGAGAGGGGCGGGAACCCTCCACCTAACAACCCCAAGCTGCTGCGCCTAAACCGAAGATAACTCAACACCTAGGTAGCTAAAAGTGATCGGAGCCGTAGACAAAACACCTCGGCAGCAAAGCATCTGCGGGAAGGACAACGACCTCGGTGGCAAAGCATCCACCGTAACCTCCTCGGCGGCCAAGCATCCGCCGGAAACACGAACTGGAGGTGCTTACAACTGGAGGTGCTTACAACTGAGGCCAAAATTTGTGTTCTTATTGCTGAATATTTCTTCAATATAGTTACCAAATTCATTTGACACCATAAAATCAACTGACTGTACTTTGGGGCAGAAAGAGTCTGAAGCCAAGATATTTGAATCCTAGGTCAACACGGAAGCTTTTGACTTGACTTTGGGTTATCTTATGTGGCGAGTGGTTGTAGGAGGAAAAAGTGGGGAAAAAGCATATCCTTGCATGTCTTTGCCATGATTCTGGATGCTTATAAACTTCACACTAAATCATTAATATAAGGTAATACTTTAGTTTATCTCTAGCACCAGCCAATTATGACTGGGAAGTTTGCCTAGTCAAAGTCTCAGTGTTTGTGAAGTTCTGCCACACAAACCTATATTACGACAACTTCACAATGCTGATGACTAGCATTGTTTTCTTTTAATGCACACATGCTTCCTGATTATTGGCTATGATTTTGTCATGTTTCTGCAATTCTTGTGCATTCAGGTATGTCCCTATGAATAAATCCTTCTCTACAAAAGCGAAACTTAATCCTCCTCTTCTAAAATACCAATACAGGAGAGACCACGAGAATCACAAACTGCCATGGCATCCAGGACCAGTTTCAAGAGCTTTGTTCTGCGAGTTGCTGCAGCTCTTGTCATCCTAGGAAGCATCACCTGCAGTTGCTTGGAATTCAGCTACCTAACCTTCGACACAGCCAACCAGGCTGATTTCAGCTTCAGCCCAGGCTCAGGAATTGCAAATGGATCCCTGCAGATTACGCCGAGCACTGGAAACATCAGCGGCCGATCAGGAAGGGTCTGCTATGGGAGGGATACCCTCAACCTCTGGAACAGCAAGATGACTGCACCGGCGTCGTTCTTCACCGAGTTCGTGCTCAACATCCAGCCACAGAACGGGACTGTTGGGGAAGAAGGTGTGGCTTTCATACTCACAAATCACCCCTCACTTCCCAGCAACAGCAGTGGGCAGTGGCTCGGCATCACCAACAACCAGACGGATGGCGTAACCACCAACCGGATTGTCGCGGTAGAGTTTGACACCGATGGGAATCATGTCGGGATCGACATCAACAGCATCAACTCAACTTACTCGTACCCACTCAGTAATCAATCCATCGTTCTGTCTAGTGGGTCAGATGTGTGGGTTAGAATAGACTACGATGGCACTGCTGCAATGTTAGAAATACAAGCACACCAGGAAGGTCATGTCTTCGACGGAGCTTTTTTGCCCCTTGATCTATCACGGCATCTCTTGTTGGAGAACCTCACTCTCGGTTTTGCGGCTTCAACCGGCGATTTCGCTGTACTGAATCAGATAAAGTCATGGAATTTCAGTATGCCTGGCGCCGACGCTGCCACCGACAGTAAATCGGGGCATAGGAACAGGAGGAAGTTGACTTTGGTTCTTGCCTTACTGGCCTCATTTTTGATTGCTCTGTCATCGTCTCTGGGGTTCTTCATATGGCGAAGGATGACAGGACAGAGAAGGCTTGCCTACCGCAACCTGGAGAGGATGATTGACGCACATGGTCCGGTCAGATTCAACCTCAGGGAGCTCAGGACTGCAACTGCCAACTTCAGTCCTGCTCGTAAACTTGGCCATGGCGGCTTCGGCACAGTTTACCTTGGCTACCTTCAGAGGATGACAGAGGTGGCTGTGAAGCGGCTGTCGGCGACGAGGAACTCCAGCCGAGGGGAGCAGGAGTTCCTGGCGGAGGTGAACACCATCAGCAAGCTCTCGCACCGCAACCTCGTGAAGCTCATCGGTTGGTGCCACGAGAGGGGCGAGCTGCTCCTCGTGTACGAGTACTTCTCCATGAGCAGCCTGGATAAGCACCTCTACACCGGCGAACGAAGCGCCGCCACCTCCACTCAGGCGACAACCGCCGCCGCCAGTCCAGAGCTTACCTGGGACCGGCGGTACAAAATCATCTGCGGCGTGGCATCGGCGCTGGAGTACCTGCACCACGGGAGCAGCAGGCGGATCCTCCACCGCGACGTGAAGGCCAGCAACGTCATGCTGGACGAGGAGTACAACGCGCGGCTGGGCGACTTCGGCCTCGCCCGCGTCATCGAGCGGGACGGCGTGACGCACCACTCCACGCAGGCGGTGGCCGGCACCCGCGCCTACATGGCGCAGGAGAGCTTCTTCACCGGCCGCGCGACCCTCGCCACGGACGTGTACGCGTTCGGCGTCTTCGTCATGGAGGTCGTCAGCGGGAGGAGGCCGAGCAGCCCTGTGCTGTACGGCGACGAGCCAAGCCACAGCAGGAGTGGCTGGCACCGCCGGCGGCAGCAGCAGCCCATGTACATCGTGGACTGGACATGGAGGCTCTACGGCGAAGGCAGAGCGTTGGATGTTGCCAACGAAGCAGTGCTGAACGACGGCGCCGAGCATGAACCGGCGCAGGTGGAGCGAGCGGTGAGCCTGGCCTTGGCGTGCTGCCATCCGAACCCGAGAGAAAGGCCGTCCATGAGGACGGCGGTGCAGGTGCTGATCGGCGGAGCTAAGGCGCCTGAGCCCCCATTCCACAAGCCCGCGTTCGTTTGGCCTCCTCGCGGTGAAGAGGCTTCGGAGATTGAGCTGCCGGATGTCGGGCTACTTTTCACAGGAGGACAGACAACCTATTGTTCTTTGAGCTGTAGTTCATCATTCGCTGGAAGGTGAGATACGTTGGTTGTATTCGTAGTTTTGTGCAGCTGTTAATAATCTAGGGAATTGAAATACTAGTTAGTACAAATCTTTCATAATACTGCTGAAAGTGTTTTGTATCCGTATGTGCAATGACTAGTCTAGTTTTCAGAGAGTAATTGACCAAATTATACGTGGTATATACTCCCTCCATATTGAAATAGAAGTAGTTTAGGACAGCGACACGGTCTCCAAAACACTACTTTGACTTCTTTTTCTATAAAAATATTTATTGAAAAGTTATATATGTATATTTTTATGAAAGTAATTTTCAAGACAAATCTATTTATATGATTTTCACATTTCTAAACTCAATGACTTAAAAATTATTCACCATTTATATTCCCAATGTTTGACCCAAACCTTTTCCAAAACGACTTCTATTTCAATACGGAGGCAGTACAAAGTATTTCTTGCTAGCAATGGTATAAAAACCATTTGAGTTACTTTTATTTGCAGGTCACTGCCGTGAAAACTAGTCAGTACAACAGCCTTTTTTGCAAGCAACGTTCGTGTGTTTTGAGTAATAAATACGTTCAAAATTATAGTTTGTTGACTTTTTTCAACTTCAAATTTTATCATTAAGCCTTATTCAAAAAATTTGTGCAAAACATCACTTCTCTTGTCATGACATGCTTTATTAATAAGAGTTACTTCGAATGATTAAAATTTAACTATATTTGTACAAAATTTTTTTTTAAGGCAGTCGTCAAATTTGAGATTGAAAATGTCAAATAAACTAGAATTTAAAACGGAGGGAGTATAAATTCCTAAGCTCATGCACCTTGAGCCATAACATTAACATTTGTACAAATGCGGGCAAGTGTTTACTCTAGGAACTTCTGGGAATGAAATATACCTATCCCTCATTTTTGAGATGGGATGGATCCATCGCATGTTTGGTTTAAGGAGATAAATACTTTGAGATGTGGTAACTAAATTAGTACATACTACTAACTAACATTAGTACAAGGCAATTTGCTGGATACAAGATTTATGCAGACAAATATACTGTATGAGCTAAACCCCATGCCAAGTCATCATCTTCGGCTAAACAGACTGTAAATTCCAACTCCGACACCGTTTGTGAACAACAACTTGTGAATTCATAGATTTATGCTTGGGAACAACAACTTGTGAATCGCTTCAAGACCCGGACCAACTCCTCGTTCGCCTCGCTCCAGCCTCTTGCAGAGAAGCCGTGGCGCTCCCCACGAACTCGGCCAGCTCCACAGCCTTTCCCATCTCCTCCAGCCTCGCCGCGTAGCTCCGCATGTGATCCCGGAGCGTGTCAAGCCCTGGAACCACGACGAGCGCCGGTGGCAGCGGCAGCGGCTCCAGGCTGGGGCTGTCCCGAGCGAACGGGTTGGCCAACGGGTGGTCCCTGGTGGCGCCCGCCGGCAGCACCAAGCGCCAGAGCTGGTCCACGGAGGCCGTCAGGGACACGTTGGTCGGCGACTCGGATTCCGCCGCCGTGCGCTCGGCGCTGCCGAAGAACGCCGACAAGAGCACGTAGCCGGCGATGCGCGCCGGGTGGACCGCGAGCTTCCCGAGGCGACGTGAACCACGACGTGGTGGGCGAGGTTCGCGCCGGCCGACACGCCGGACACGAACGTCTGGGCGAAGTCGGCCGACTCTTGGAGCCACGGGTCGTCGGCGCCGTGGGCGCCCGCGGCGGCCTGCCTTTGCAGCCAGGAGAAGAACGTGATGCCGTCGTCGATGGCCGCGGGCAGACGGTGCTCGGGCGCGAGGCGGTACTGGACGGACAGCACCACGGCGGGGAGCTCGTTGGCGAAGCGTTGGCAGCAGGAGTGGAACATGGGCTTGTCGTAGGCGCCGATGCAGTACCCGCCGCCGTGGAAGTAGACGAGCACGGGGAGCTTCGTCCCGCCAGCCGACGACGACGGCCTGTACACGCGGACCTTGAGGCCGCGCGCCGCGTCGTAGGTGGCGTCCTTCCACTCAACGCCGGGGACGTCCGGGAACGGCCCTGCCGGCATGAGAACGGATTCGTCGCCGCGGACGACGGAGCCGTCGCTGAAGAGACGGACGACGCCGAAGAAGTCCTCCACGACGTGCGGCGCGGCGTCGCTGGACATGGTGAGGGATCCGGTCGACGGCGAGAAACTGGCCTTGAAGATGGCAACACGCCACGCACGGTTGCAGCGTTGGATCTAGGCTCCCCGGCTGTTGTTTCTGAATGGAACTGAATAGAAGCTCAGACACCTTCGCACGCACCCTTTCGCGCCGGACGGCAAGGAGAGAAATATCTAAGCCATAGTCAATACGGGTTTAGTCGCAATAAATATATTGAAATCTGAATACTAATCCCGATACGCCTTATGAGCTGTGACGACATGAGAGTGGCTTGAAGCCATTGTCAACATGTCAAATTCGAATCAGAGATCCGTAGGTTAGACGGTAAATAAATAATAAAATGTTTTTCAAATTATAATTTGCTTTGATTGTTTTCATAGTTAAAAATCAAAGTGAATTATAATTTGGAACGAAAAATAAGATTTTTTTTTTTTGAATTAATATTTTGTTTTTCACTATTGCATCTGGATACATACCAAAATCTATGTTCTACATGAGTCAAAATATCTTATACTTAATCCGTTCTAAATTGTAGTTCGTTTGACTTTTTCAATCTTAAGTTTGACCACTCGTCTTATTCAAAAATCTATGCAAAATATCAATTCTTTTGTTGTGGCATGCTTTATTAATAAAAGACCCTTAAGAATGATTTAAATTTGACTATGTTTACACAAATTTTTTGAATAAGACAGTGGTCAAACTTAGAATTGAAAAAAAAAAAATGAATTATAATTTGGAAGAGAGGAAGTACTTTGGAAGGAAGAGTGGTATTTATTCTAGTTTGAATTGTAGATTATGCTGACTACAATCACAAAATCAGGTCCAGCGTTCTTACTTTGACGTGTCAACTGGACTACAACATGTCAGCAAACCTATCACTACAGATTCACCTCGACTTTTCATGGCGCCATGGTTCACGAAACGGTTCAAGATTCGCATCAACTCATCCCTCACGTCACTCCACTGTCCGACAGAGAAGCCATGGCCCTCCCACGCGAACTCAGCGAGCACCACGGCCTTCCTCTTGCTTAGTAGGCAAAAGATTGACCCATGTAGAAACACTTATTCAGATCGATATGAAACCACAACTCTATTGTGTTCCTAGAATCTATGTTAATTAAATCAACTTCTAAGCTGCCCTAAGTTACACTATTTTAAGTTTAACGAAATGGGATTTATTATAGAAAAATAGTACCACTGAATACATGATGAAATACATTTTCAAAATATATTTATTTGGTGTTATAGACGTTATTAATCTTGCCTATAAAGTTAACCAGATTTAAAATAGTTTGAATTTGTATGAAATCTAGGCATTGAATTTTTTTTGAGCTATGAAATTGTGACTGTGGGAGCGATTGGCAAAGTTTCACACAAGAATCGACGAAACCTATACCAAAGCTCATGATGAACATAAGAGATTTGACCTTTCATTATCTCCTAAACAAAACTTTCAATTAGACGAAAGAGAGAAACCGATAAATTTGAACGTTCATTTAGAACTCTTATTATAGTGTGACAATTGTGAGCAGGTCTGCTCAAGTAATAACACCACCACCAAGTGACCAAATTATGATCTCAATTGAGCACGGCGGCGGCAGCGCCGTGGTTTATGAACTTTCTTCAAGATTCGCATCAACTCCTCTGTCGCCTTGAATTCGATTTGTAAGTATTATTATTGATACACTATTGTTATGGCTTTGATCTATATAATTATTATATTCTTATTGTTATGTGTTTATACATGCTATGATTATATGTTTAGTTTAGTAAGATTGCTTTATATTTTATGCATGGAATTGTATAGCATCCATATAGATGATCACTATGTGGGTGATAAACAATGTGTAAATATGGTGTTTATACAGCGTTTATCTGCAATTGCACCCTATATTCCGGGCCGTGTGGTAGATCGCGGGAGTGACAGTCTGTTGAGTCCTTTGGAATCCACCCTCCCGAATGTAGGATTAGTCGAACTTATAATTACGGTAATGATCAAGTTTTAGTCCTTGGTTGTTATTGGTAATGCTTGCCATGTGTAGAAGTAATCCAACCTTGCCATGATAGCTAGATGTATTGCACTAATTGTAGTATTCATTTGACATATGATTAGGAGTATCTTAGGAATATTCTTTCTATTCTTTCTATAACATGCTAATTGCTCGTATGATACTAGTGGCATATGATGATCTTAGACTTGGGTATTTATCATTTATATAATTATCTTTACCTTGTGACTTATCTTGTTGAGTAATGTTAGATGCATATGGCTACTCTGCATTACACTACCATAAGTGGATCTCATAAATAAATCACTTCATAAATCATTAGATATCCTTTCCCTCTACTTTCCATAGACTCCTTCCCTGTGGTAAAATATAAATACGATACCTGGATTACTCCCGGTGAAGTGCTACAATTTGTATTTCTATCTGTGCGCTTGCAGATATCATGTTCATTCTTTTATCAAGGCCTATCAACAAATATCATGCCCGCATTTCTTAGAGCGTTATTGCTAGGGTGACAGACTAGTGTATAGGTAATGCCTAGAAATGAGTGGTATACCTTGAGTACATATCTCTGTGAGATTAACTCCACTATGGATAATGATGCTAAGTTTACATCCCACTACTAACACCGTCTAACCCAGCTTTATTGGATCATGAGGTTAATCCCATATCCAAGCTAACATGATTAGATAGATATCCCATATATATTTCTTTAAAGCCTTCCCTAATTGGGATCGTGTAAGAAATATCAACAGGTACTCAAAAATATAGGGCAAGTGCAACCCTCTAAATTTCCCATGGTGGACCAGTCCCCAGAAGTGGATAAGTCCCATCTAGACCAAGGGTCACAATGAGGAAATATAGGGACCTGAAGTTCCCTAGTTGAGCGCCATTGGAGCACGGATGTACCTAGCGAACTGCATAAGGGCTGATGTTGCGTTCGCTGTAAATTAATTGACAAGGTACGACGCTATCCTGATCAGAAGATATTGACTTGGCGCTAAGACTATCCTCAAGCCTAAGACCTTGGTCTATGGTTCCTGAAGAACCAGGTCCTAACCATGGTGGATATGTGGATACTAGCTCAATGTCTGACCCGCATAATGCTAGATCCCAAACCGGTTTTGTGTTTCTCTATGGTGGTGCAACCATTTTATGGAAGTCTGTGTAGCAGACCTTGGTTGCCATACTATCCGACCACCGAGAGATGAGTGCCCTATATAAAGCCACACGAGAGTGTGTTTGGCTCAAATGGATAGTTGGCCACATCCAGAAGTTATGTGGCTCGAGCTTTGATAGCTCCCCGTCGTTGTCTATAAAGACAACGCTACTTTGTGTTGCACAAATGCATAAGGACTATGTGAAGGGCAAATGCATTGCTCCAAAGTCAGTGATCCTCACATGCTCCTGAAGAGTGAGGAATGAATATCCTGCAAACTCAGTCATGTGAACATATAGCAGAATCGTTCACAGAATCTCTACCATCCTCTAACTTCCACAGTGTTAGTGGAAAAGGGCATGAGATCACTTAGAGAGTTGCAGGGTTCAGGGGGAGAAGACTCACTTGAATCATAGTCCATAATCGTGATCGAAGATCATGATCGATCCTGAAGATTAGACTGTTGTACTCTTTTTTTCCTTGGTGAGTTTTTCCCACGGGGGTTTTCTCACGCAAGGTTTTTAACAAGGCAACAGGTGCAACACAAGCTTGCGTATGTGATGTACTCTTTTCTCCTACCCTTTTTGTCCCATAGGGTTTTTAGGGGGGAGTTTTTGATGAGGCATGCACAAAAGCGCTAATCACCAGAGGGAGTAATGATATGTGAATCAAAGCTCATAAAAGGTAGAGATGGCGAAGGTCATCAAAATTGGTTCTGAAGACCAATAGGTCCTAAAGACCTAAGTTGCATCGGTCGGGTCCTGAAGACTTGAACCGAAGCTGTTGTACTCTTTTTCCCTTCATGAGTTTTTTCCCACTTGGGTTTCTCATGCAAGGTTTTTAATGAGGCAACAGGTGCAACATGAGAAAAAGATGCATGTTATGTACTCTTTTCTTCTAACTTTTTTTTCCCATTGGATTTTTGGGAGGAGTTTTTAACGAGGCATATACATGGCATAAATTAAATTGGCCAAGGGGGAGTGTTGAGAATCAAAGTCTTCACAAAGACTAAAAAATAGTGTACGAACACAAGACTTTGAGTGTGGCCAATTTAATGAAAGAGAAGAACGAAGTCAAGCATTTCACACACTGTGACTTGTATTCATCTGAGCCTCCTTGGCTATAAATAGGAGGTCCCTTTCATTGTAAAGATACCAGAGAAAAGTGAATACAAGAACTCTCCCTGCTTTCTCTCTATCTTACTCTTGTTAGAGTGATTACGTTAGGTGTGCAAGAACTCGATTTCTTAACAAGCCATAGTCAATACGGGTTTAGTCGCAATAAATATATTGATCCGAATACTAATCCCGATACGCCATATGAGATGTGACGACATGAGAGTGGCTTGAAGCCATTGTCAACATGTCAAGATTCGTAGGTTAGACGGTTACTAAATAAATAATAAAATGTTTTCCAAATTATAATCCCTCGTTCCAAATTATAATTTTCTTTGATTGTTTTCATAGTTAAAAAATCAAAGTGATTTAAAAAACAAAGTGAATTATAATTTAGAGCGAAAGGAGTAAGTTTTTTTTAATTAATATTTTGTTTTCACTATTGCATCTGAATAACTATTGCATCTGAATACATAGCAAAATCTATGTATCTACATGAGTCAAAATATCTTATACTAAATCCGTTCTAAATTGTAGTTCGTTTGACTTTTTCAATCTAAGTTTGACCACTCGTCTTATTCAAAAAATATGTGCAAAATATCAATTCTTTTGTTGTGGTATGCTTTATTAACAAAAAGACCCTTAAGAATGATTTAAATTTGACTATGTTTACACATTTTTTTTTAAATAAGACAGTGGTCAAACTTAGAATTAAAAACAAGCAATTATAATTTGGAACAGAAGGAGTACTTTGGAAGGAAGAGTGGTATTTATTCTAGTTTGAATTGTAGATTATGTTGACTACAATCACAAAATCAGGTCCAGCGTTCTTACTTTGACATGTCAATTGTGAACTGGACTACGACATGTCAGCAAACCTATCACTACATATTCACCTCGACTGTTCGCGGCGCCATGGTTCACGAAACGGTTCAAGATTCGCATCAGCTCATCCCTCACGTCGCTCCACAGTCCGACAGAGAAGCCATGGCCCTCCCCCACGCGAACTTCGGCGAGCTCCACGGCCTTCCTCTTGCTTAGTAGGCAAAGATTGACCTATGTAAAAAACACTTATTCAGATCGATATGAAACCACAACTCTATTGCGTTCCTAGAATCTATGTTTCATATTTGAATCCTCATACGAATTTGAATACATCGTGACATCAAATGGATTTATAAAATGAATTTGCCCCCCCCAATGTCTGAAATGAAACCAATTTCTAAGGTGCCCTAAGTTACACTATTTTAAGTTTAACGATATGGGATTTATTATAGAAAATAGTACCACTGAATACATGATGAAATACATTTTCAAAATATATTTATTTGGTGTTATAGACGTTATTAATCTTGCCTATAAAGTTAACCAGATTTAAAATAGTTTGAATTTGTATGAATCTAGGCATTGAATTTTTTTGAGCTATGAAATTGTGACTGTGGGAGCGATTGGCAAAAGTTTCACACAATAAAATCATGTATGTACTCCCCTTTTATTTAAAAATAAAAGAATCGACGGAATCTATACCAAAGCTCATGATGAACATAAGAGATTTGACCTTTCATTATCTCCTAAACAAAACTTTCAATTAGACGAAAGAGAGAGAAACCGATAAATTTGAACGTTCATTTAGAACTCTTATTATAGTGTGACAATTGTGAGCATGTCTGCTCAAGTAATAACACCACCACCAAGTGACCAAATTATGACCTCAATTGAGCGCGGCGGCGGCGGCGGCGCCGTGGTTTATGAACTGCTTCAAGATTCGCATCAACTCCTCCGTCGCCTTGCTCCCCTGTGCCACGACAGAGAAGCCATGTCGCTCCTCGACGAACTCCGCGAGCTCCACGGCTTTACCCATCTCCTTAAGCCTCGCGGCGTAGCGCAGCACGTGGTCATACAGCACGTCGCGCCCGGGCGCCACGAGGAGCACCGGCGGCAGCGGCAAAGGCTCTAGGCTTGGGCTGCCGGGGCCGAACGGGTTCGCTAGCGGGTGGTCCCTGGTGGCTCCCAACGGCAGCGCCATGCGCCAGGCTGTGTCGAGCATCTCCACCGTCAGGACACGCCGGCCGGGGATGGGACTCCGACGCCACGCGCTCATCGCTGCCGAAGAACGCGGAGAAGAGGACGTATCCGACGACGTGCACTGGGCCAGGCACGATCTGACCGGAGGCGATGTGGACCACGACGTGGTGAGCCAGGTTGGCACCGGCCGACACGCCGGACACGAACGTCCTGGTGAAGTCGGCCGATTCGGCAAGCCACGGATCGGCGGCGGCGGCGCCCGGTGCCGGTGCGGCCTGCGCTCGCAGCCAGGAGAAGAACGTCGCGGCGTCCTCGATGGCAGCGGGGAGGCGGTGCTCGGGAGCGAGGCGGTACTGGACGGAGAGCACGATGGCGGGGACCTCGGCGGCGAAGCGCTGGCAGCAGGAGTGGAAGCCGGGATGGTCGTAGGCACCGACACAGTAGCCGCCTCCGTGGAAGTACACGAGCACCGGGAGCTTGCTGCCTTCGTTGCCGCTGCCGCCGGCGGTCGTCGGAGGCTTGTACACGCGGACCTTGAGGCCGCGAGTCGCTTCGTACACGGCGTCCTTCCACTGAACGCCCGGGACGTCGTCCGGGAATGTCGCTCCCGGCGGCGTTAGGACCGATTCGTCGCCGCGGACGACGGAGCCGTCGCTGAGGAGACGGACGACGCCGAGGAAGTCTTCTACGACGTGCGGTGCGGGCATGCCGGAGCCGGACATGGTGAGACGTGAGCGGGCTCACGATTTGCAGCGCTTGATCTCTATAGGCAAAAAATTTCTGCGTGCGTACGTCCGCTTTCTTCTGAATGGAAATCGGGAAACTCAAATAGAGAACGCGATCACGAACTCGCTATCGATGAAGGTTCTTGTTGTGCACTCATGTCACAGTCGGTTGTAGACTTGGCAGCCCCGGGCGGCATGTGATGGAATTTGGCGTGACTTTGGAGGCCGCCAACCATCTGAGAAGAGAAAATCAAGGAAGAGAAAAATCAAGAGGAGAGCCGAGGTTCTCTTGGACTAGGCAATCACTACGACCTCGGTTGTTTTGGAGTTTCTGATTTTTTTTTTTTTTTTTTTTGGTGCTTGGGTTTCCAATTTATTTGTTGTCGGATCCGCTTAGGGGTTCTTTGATTTTCATAAGTCATGGGATTTATTAAGTCAAAATGTGAAATAAGTGACTTATTTTACCAAACAGTAGGGACTTATTAAGTCAGAGGACTTATAAGTCACTTGCAACCATTTTCTCTTCTTTTTCACCCTGTCTTATAAGTCATCCATTTTCTCTTATTTTCCACCTTGACTTATAAGTCACTTGCACCTAAACAGACATGACTTATAAGTCATTAATTTTTAGTCACCTGACTTATGGGAACCAAACAGGGCCTTAGTTGTTTTTGGGTTCTGGTTTTGTTTTTTTTGTGTCAGATTTCTAATTTTCTTTATTTTTTCAATTATTTTTTAATTAGCAAATATGGCTATGCATTACACGAGAAAAAATATTCAATTTTAATGACAAATTATGATAGAAATATTGCATATCAATTTATGTTTTACTATTTTTTAAGTAAAATTTTAAATGGTACACGGGAGCGCAATCCTGCCACGCAACCTCCATGCATGCACTTATTGGGAGCTGAGGGCAGATGAGGCTATCTCTAACAAGAAACCCATATGCAAAAAAAATAAGTTGCGAACAATGTTTTGCCTTACGAAAAAGGCGCTCCAACAGATGAGGCATACAGAGGTGGCAATTTGTGTGGTCGTCCAGGGGAACAGGCAAATAAACGTCCTCGGTGAGGGAGCTCCTCCCCAACACGACAAAGAGACCTTCATCCTCCATCCATTGTCAAATGTGCACGCGTGCTTGGAAGGGGATGCTCCAACAGGCAGGGTGTGCTCGTCACTTGGGCCATGGCTTGGGGCGGTGCGGGTGCTAGCCGGGCGAGATGGCCGACAAGGGGCGCGACGGAAGGGCCCATGGCTTGGGGCGGTGCGCTGGTGCTAGCCGGCGCGGGGCGACCGACAAGGGCGCGATGGAAGCGGGCCATGGCTTGGGGCGGTGCGGTGCTAGCCGGCGAGGCGGCCGACAAGGTGAATGGTTCCGCGAATGCACAACTTTGTTGTGAGAAAAGAGCAAGAAGAGAGAAGGGAGGAAAGGAGAAAGGAGAGGTAGAAGGAGGAGAGGGCAGAAGGAAGAGGACTCCACCCGGCCCCTGCGGAAGGATGTCGGTGATGAGTTCTACCACGTCCCACCTTGCCCGAGTTTGAGGAAGAGGCCGTCAAGGTCTCATCTTCTTCCTCAAGCACATGGAGCCCCCAAAGTCGAACTGTCCCTTAAGCATGCAACTTCATGCCGAGCTAGTGTAAGTAGAGACGATCACTCAAGGTATGGTGAAAAACTCGCCGAAAGCATCCCTCCATCCCCTCAACTTTAGTAAAAAATTCACTAGCTAATTTTCATTCACAATTTACTTAGAGCAGGTACAATAATTTTAATTTATGTAATATTTATGGAAATCAAACTAATTTTAAGGTTCAAAACCAAATTAGAATTTAATTTAAGAGGACAAATATTTTAAGAATAAGGATTACAAAATATCTAAAATAAAATCTTCCAATCGTAGTTTGAAGCATGTTGATTGTAATTTTTTGATGATTTTTCTGTCTCCATATATTATCTTTTTCTTAAGACAAGTTCGTCGAAATAGAAGGAGAGTTTCAAGTTTATATTGGCATGGTTAATTAATATTGCTTTATGCTTTATGTATTAGTCGTTTTTTTTATACGGACTAAACATTGTTTAATCTACAACATCACACTTCAAAAAAAAAAAGTACGTCATTCAAATGTAGATTATTGTTTGCGTTATAAATTAGAAATTAATACTAGCAAAACATGTTTTCTCAAGGTGCTATTTTCTCATATATTCTTTTCGACGAAGAAAATTTTCATTCCAAAAGCAAAGAAAAACAAATGACTTTTTGTCCCAAGGTGCTACCTATTCGGGAACGAGATCCTCTGAATTCACCCTCTACGACAGCTCTCGGCAGTCACGGATCCCGGCCGTCGGCTGCCATCCAACGAAGCAAAAGTTAACCCCAGCACTATGCCTCAGTTTGCATGTACGGTGGCCCAACAACACGGCCCAACTAGACCAAAATACAGCTCCCAGCGTTCTTTTTTTACGGAGAAAACCAGTGTCCCTTTCTTGGCACGACATCTCACAGTTTTGGCGCGGACGCTGCATCTTTTGGCGCGGTTCCAGGCCAGAGCCGGAGGCAGAGGACCGAGGCAGCGATCATCGTCTGCTCATGCTGCTGCCGCTACTCGATGACTTGGTGAAGTATTCTGCACTATATATAGATCTTTATAGTACTAAGATTAGACTTTTTTAGTTTTCTAATCTAATCTGCGTTCCCATCCCTAGATCTGTTGAAATGGATTGAAGTTAGTTCTTTGACTGCGTACAAACAAACCCTGCATGTTTCAGATGGCCAAAAATAGGTGTGTAATCATGATTCTTTATTTGCTCCTCTCAAGTATAGAGTCTCCATTTTATTTGATACTTTAGCACCGTTTTTTTTTTTTTTTTTTTGCTGTAGGGAGAGTTTGATTTCTGATTTGTTACCTCAAGTTGGCATGGAGTTTAATAACATAGAAGATGCACGGATGTTTTGGGTTGCCTTTGGAGGTCAAAAAGGCTTTGAGATTAAAAGGAAGTATGCAAACAAAAGACAATCTGACGGAAAAGTTAGATCTTGCAGATATGTTTGTGCAAATGAAGGTCATAGAGTGCCAGATAAAAGGGATCATCTCACAAAGCGTCCAAGAGCTGAAACTAGAACTGATTGTCCAGTCCGCATAGGTCTTATACTGGACCGGGAGAAGGGAACTTATAAAGTGACTGATCTGATTTTGGAACACAATCATAGCCTTCACCTACCACAAACCTCACACTTGATGGCGTCCCAAAGGAAAATTTCACAGTTACAAGGTTTTGAAATTGAGACGGCTGACGATGCAGGAATTGGGCCCAAAGCTGCACATGAGTTGGCTTGCATCCAAGTTGGTGGCTCAGCTAATTTCAGTTACACCCTTCAAGACCAGAAGAACTATTTACGGGGCAAGCGACAACGGGAGATGGCATATGGTCAAGCGGGAAGCATGCTTATGTATTTTCAGGAAAAAATTGCCGAAAACCCATCATTTCAATATGCATTGCAGATGGATCGGGAAGAACAAATTGCTAACATATTCTGGGCTGATGCTAAAATGCTTGCTGACTATGCATATTTTGGTGATGTTGTTAGTTTTGATACTACCTTCGGTACAAACAAGGAGAGTTGGCCTTTTGGCGTATTTGTTGGTTTCAATCAATTTAGAGAAACAGTGGTGTTTTGTGCTTGTCTCATGTATGATGAGACATTTGAATCCTTCAAGTGGCTATTCGAGACATTCTTGAGAGCCCATAATGGCAAGCAACCCAAAACAATATATACTGATCAAGATTATGCAATGGGAAAAGCAATTAAGACAGTCTTTTTAGAATCATGGTAGCATGCACCACAGCATTGGAAGGAACAAATGAATAAATTATAGCAATTGGGAGTCTAGATGAAAATTTTACCTTAGAGAAAGAGTACAAAGTCATTGGTAATCCATTGGAACATACTAGTACATGCAGGCTGTGGGCAATTCAATAGACTTGGAATACTATGTGGTCATGCTTTAAAAGTCCTTGATTTGATGAATATCAAATCACTTCCCACGCACTATGTACTGAAGAGATGGACGCGAGAAGCACGCAGTGGAAAAGTACAGGACAACAAAGGCCGAGACATAATAGAGAATCCAAAATTAGATGAATTGTTGAATTACAAAGATATGGCTCGCAAATTCAACAATTTGGCACTTCAAGCTGCAAGCCATCCAACATGCATCTTATTAGTAAACAGCACACTTGACATGCTCAGCAAGCAAATTGAAGAAGAAATGAATGGTGTTACAAGCCCTATGTATCCCATTACCACTCCCACCAATGTTACTCTGCTGATGAATTGTTGAGTACAACAAGCCTAAAAGAAAAGGAGGTGGAAACAAAAACCTCAAAGCGGAAAAAAGCTTGGTATGAGAAGAAGCGTAAGTGTGCGAATAAAGGAGTAAAAAACAAGAAAAAAGAAAAATGTTCAAAAGAATAAAGGAGTAATAAACAAGAAAAAAGAAAAAATGTTCAAAGGTACCTGATAACACAGATCTCTCTAATTGTATTTGCTACAAAAGTTTCAATTGTAACCATTTGATTCTCTGATCAGGAGCAACAAACTACAAAGTGTTAGTCGATGATGGCGCAACAATACAAAATGCATGTCTGAACCATCCATCTTTACCTCAGCAAGAGATCTCTGAATCATACACAGTCATCAATAGTTTCTCTGACCTACTGAAGGTAATATTACAAAGTAATACATTTTTCTCTGAATCATACAGGGTCAGTATGTTGAAATATTTTTCTTCTATTTTTCAGGGATCAATAACGGATGGTGCTATTGGTGAATTCTAGTAGTCAGATTATATCCCTTTTGCATGTGTCCTGCAATGACTGATAATTGTAGTACCACTTTTGCTTTTATGGCTAAGTGTATTCACCCAATGGAGCTGCCAGTGACATGCCTCATTTCTGCAGCCATATGAAATTGTAGTAACCTGTGAACATCATAACCTTTTGTGCATCTCTGAAATTTGCAAAACAATTTATGCATCTCTTAGGGTCCCTTTGGTTGGGCTTTTAGCTGCTTTTGCTTTTGCCAAAAGCTAAAAAGCCAACCAAAGGGGCCCAAAAGCCCTTACCTTTTTGCCAAAAGCTGCTTTTGCTCTAGTGTAAAATGAAAGCACCTCGGACCTCTACGCTTTTAGCTGCTTTTGAGTTCAATATTTACCCACCTGCCACTGGTTATGAAGGAAAATAACGATTCGTTCCGTTCTTTCTTTCCTCCCGTGCCTTCCGTCGCGCAGGTGGCCTTCGGCGTTGTCGCGAGTTCCCGGCCGCCGCACCTGCGGGCGAGTCCCGTTCGCCCGTGCCCCTCCGGCGGTCCGGCGACCTCCGATGGCGGCCATGGAGGCGAGCCCCCTCTTCTCCCCCCTAGATTCCGTGAGCTCCGGCGGTCGGCCGGTGGACCCCGTCCTCTCCCCTAGCTCGGCGGCGACCATGGAGGCGAGCCCCGCGAGCCCCTCCCGTCGCGCCCGAGGCCGATGAGCCCCGCCGTCGTGCCCCAAGCCAGGCTCCGACAAAGCGGGGGCTGCCCCCTCTCCGCTCCTCCCAGTGACGAAACTCCGGCGGCGCTACCAAATCGGGCTCGCGAGTCCCATGGCAGGCGGCGGTCGGGCAAGATCCGGTGAGGATCCGTGCGGCTCCGGCGAGCCACCTCCCACGTGAGGCGGCGATGGCCGGCGAGCCCTCTCCCTTGCTCTTGGGCCCCTCCCCTTCGCGTCGCTGGACCTCCCTACCGCCCGGGAAGAAGAAAACAACAGGCGACAAGCTAGGTCCGCTTGTCGGTGAGGCGGGGTTTCAAAAGCCACAGCTGTTGTACCAAAGCGAGCTTTTAACTTCTCACGGCTACTTTTCACGGCTACTTTTCTAAAGCCACACCTACGGTGCTTTTCCCAAAAGCTACAGACCCAACCAAACCTGACCTACAGCTGAGTCTTTCCACAGCTACTTTTTCTAAAGCCACAGCCTACAGTTGCTTTTCCAAAAAGCCACAGCCCAACCAAACACACCCCTTAATTTGAAAGACTCAGCAATACGTTTTATTCAATTCCATGATAATTTACAACAAAATGGAAATCTATAATACTGCATGGTTTTATGCTTTCGATACAACCACAAATTACAAAGATAGCAAACTCCTGCACAAATTCCACTATACATCTCATAATTTGCACTGACAGCAGCTTGACGTTCAGCAATTCGACCTCCTGGACAGCAGCTTGACGTTCAGCAAGTCGACCTCCTGGACAGCAGCTTGTCGTTCAGCAAGTCGACCTCCTGGACAGCAGCTTGACGGACAGCAGCCATGCTCCTAAACATCTCCACAACAAGGAGGAAACGCTGCAGCGGTAGCATCAGGACGACGACGATGCAGCCGGCGATGAAGGGATGACGACGGTGCCGCTGCCGCTCTGAGCGAGGGAATGGCGACAGCGCGGCTCTAGGAGAAGGGATGGAGACGGCGCGGCCCTGAGCGAGGGGATGACGATGGCCCGGACCTCCTCGACGCGATGGCGGCGGCGGGGGTCGAGCTGAAGACGGCGGCGGCGATTTGGGGAGCTGAAGACTGGTTTTCTCCGTAAAAAAAAAAAAGAACGCTAGGAGCTGCATTTTGGTCTAGTTGGGCCGTGTTGTTGGGTCACCGTACATGCAAACTGAGGCATAGTGCTGGGGTTAACTTTGCTTCGTTGGATGGCAGCCGACGGCCGGGATCCGTGACTGCCGAGAGCTGTCGTAGAGGGTGAATTCAGAGGATCTATTCGTAGCTGTAACTTTCTACTTTGTCCTTCCGTGAGCAGGTGGACACCATCGTTTTGTGATTTTGTCCTTCCAAACAAACTCTAGAGTTTCGTGATTTTGTCCTCAGGTCCATGTATTGCTGTCTGCTGACATCGCGATTAAAACTTGTTGTAAACAACGACAGCTCGTGTCATCCGATAGTGATTTCTACGGATTTTTAATCGACTCTCCGAAAGCATCGCCGGTTATTGGAGCATGGAGATTATTAAAACTTTGGCGTAAACAACATCAGCGCCTTTAGTAGACAGACGAGTGAAAAAACACGGAAAGGTCACAACACCACCAACTCGACGACGACGACGACGACTATTCCGTCATGGCATCGGGCGCCCGAGCCGCCGGCGCCAGCGCCGGCCACTTCAAGTTGAAGCAGAACACCGGTGCACAAATCGCTTCAAGATCCGGATCAACTCCTCGTTCGCCGGACCCCATCCGCGGACGGAGAAGCCGTGCTGCTCCCCCTCGAACTCGGCGAGCTCCACGTCCTTGCCCATCTCCTTAAGCCTCGCCGCGTAGAGCAGCACGCGGTCACGGAGCACGTCGACCTCGGGCGCCTCGACGAACACCGGCGGCAGAGCCACGGGCTCCAGGTCAGGGCTGTCGGGTCCGAACGGGTTGGCCAGCGGGTGGTCGAAGCTCGCCCCGACCGGCAGCGACATGCGCCACAGCTGGTCCGACATGGCGACCGTCAGCGACACGCCGTCCGGGGGTGCCGACTCCGTCGCCGTGCGCTGGACGCCGCTGAGGAACAGGGACAGAAGGATGTGTCCGGCCAGGCGCACCGGGGCGAGGTCGTCGATCTGCCCCGAGCCGGCGCGGACCGCGAGGTGGTGCGCCAGGTTGGCGCCCGCGGGGACCCCCGACAGGAACGTCCGCGCGAAGTCGGCCGACTCCGCGAGCCACGGCTCGGCACCGGGACCGGGACCGGCACCGCCTGCGGCGGCGGCGAGCGACGCCTGCCCGCGTAGCCAGGTCAGGAACGTCGCGCCGTCCTCGATCGCCGCCGGGAGACGGTGCTCCGGGGCCAGCCGGTACTGGACGGAGAGGACGAGCGCGGGGAGGTCGGCCGCGAGGCGGCGGCGGAGGTAGTCCGCCCCTCCGAGGTGGCCATAGGGCCCGATGCAGTAGCCGCCTCCGTGGAAGTGCACCAACACCGGGAGCTTACTGCTGTTACCTCCGTCGTCGCCGGCGGCGTCCGCCTCCGCCGGCCTGTACAAGCGGACCTTGAGGCCGCGCGCCGCGTCGTACACGACGTCCTTCCACTGAACCCCGGAACGTCCGCGCACGGCTTCGGCGGCATCAGGGCCGTCTCGTCACCGCGGACGACGGTGCCGTCGCTGAGGATCTGGACGGCCCCGAAGAAGTCCTCCACGACGTGCGGCGCCGTGTCGCCGGACATGATGGTTGGTGATGACCTCCACAAGCCTGCTCACGCTGGACTGGCTTGGATCTTGGAGGTTGTCGGATGGACTCAAGAGGAAGAGTGAGGTGAAATTGAAGTGAAGGTTTCTTCTGAATGGAAATCAGGGAAACTCAAATAGGGCACGCGATCACGAACTCGCTATCGATGAAGGTTCTTGTTGTGCACTCATGTCACAGTCGGTTGTAGACTTGGCAGCCCCGGGCGGCATGTGCTGGAATTTGGCGTGACTTTGGAGGCCGCGCCCACCATCTGAGAAAGACTGTTTGAAGGGTTAAAAACAGCCGGCTGTTTTTGACCATTAAAACAAACGCCACCATCAAACTCAAGGAGCCGGTTGTTTTGGACTTAAAAACAACCGGCAATCTACCATGAGATCAAAATCTACTGGATGGAAAATAACATACAATATTACAACAGAAAACGCTGTACAAATATAAATTGCAGCTTGGCAGGTCGAGATCAGTGAAGTGCCAAAATGATATGTTCAGCATATTCAGACAAAACCCCTTGCCCTCCCAGACCATTGCAACCACAAAAAAAAAGCCTGCACATAACATGATCCAAATAACAAGATGATACTGATTCCAAAGGGAACGATGGTTACATGGCATTACAGGATGCGAAAGAAAATTCCCCTTCCCCTCTGCACTGAAGAACTGAGTCAAGTTACAGCTCTGAATGCTAACATTACGGTTTACATGGCAGATTAGTGCACAGTACATGGAAAAACTAGTTACAGCAGATTGGTTCTACATATTTGCATGGAGGGCGATGATCGTTCTACTCTCCTTAACCTTCTTTCTGCAGTCAAATGTCGAATACAGAATGTGCTAGCTAGTAGACTGTTTCATGGCCCCTCATCACGGATGGCCTAGTGGCTCAACAGCGGTTCTGAAGAGAAGAATATAGGCCTTGTAGACAGAGAAGTACAAGAAACCTCCAAGTGAGTGAGTGACATAGGAACCAAAGCTTGTTCCAAACAATGCAATGCCAAGCAGGACCATATGCAGTATCAAATTCCTACAGGCAAATGAAAACAATATCATCTACCAATAACATGGAGAAGATTGATGGATTGCGGAGTCAATAGACATCAAATCCTGGTTAAACAACTAATACGCATGCACCAATGTTCTGGAAAGCAATAGCCTCAAGTAATCAGCAGAATAATAGAAATGAATACTAGAACACAGATTGTGCATTCAGCAGGTTTAGGAGGTTACAGGAAACTAATAGTTATACATCATATTTTGAAAGAGAGACACAGAGATACAATGATTTTCTACAGTCTCAGGTACACCAAATGCTTATAAGTTATAATAGATTAATATATAGTAAAAAAGAGAGCAATGCTGCATAAATGGAGGGCAGAATATTGCACTAAGCTGTATAAGCTTGAAACCCAAGAGACAACAGTCATTTTAGCAAATCTATTCATACTGACAAATTAAGGCTATTGGCCCAAACAATCTTATGTAGGCTAAAATAAATTATTGTAGACACCGATCATAACAGTACATATGTTTTTGTCAAGAGAATCCCTTTATGGATTCAATTAACACTAACACAGAGTAAAAGTCCAGATTGCTTTGATCCTTCGAGGTGCTTGTACAAACATCTTTGAAGATTAATTCCTTGTTACACATGTGGGGGCACAAACTAACAGTAGTTGCTACTTGCTAGACAAGACAAAGATGGCATGGCAACAAAACACCATAAATGAAGAGGAACAGCCGACAAGACAAAGATCTGAGGTCGTAACCTATGTGGATCAATGGCAAGTTGAAGGAAGTGAGAGGGATGGCTCACCCAACATCCAAATCCACCGCACCCATGGAGACGCAGCATGGGGACACTGACCGTCTGTCGCTGACGGTCCTAATCACTCTGCCTTTGGACAACATGGATGACACTCAAAGATCATGATCTCTGGATAGCAACAATAAGGATACAAATTCATATTTAGAGCTTATAAATCCCAATGGACACAAATTAATCAAACATGAACCAAAAAAAATAGAAAAAATAAGAGGCCCAGGGGGAACGACACTCACTAGCCTTAACAAACATTAAAGATTGCATCACCCTGCTCGCTAAGTAGCTGATAGATGTTGGAATTTTAGATGGGCTTGGCCCAATAACAAATTCTGAAATTCCTAGAGATCTCAAAGGCCCATACTATATTTGGTTTCTTGGCCCTCAAGTTGTAGAGTCCTGAACTGACTCACGAGTAGAGAGTCCTAAACCGATCGTGATCGCGACACGATGTTCGGGATATATAAGCGACCTACCGGCCCGCCAAAGATCATAGATCAGATATCTCATATTGGTTTAGAGAGGTGTCTCTTGAATAGACAACCTCTCTACTCTAGAATTTGAGATAGAGTTTTTACCTCTTCTTGTTGTTGCGCCGCCGTAGCTACTCCAGCCCGATTGCTTGCGTGCACTAGCAGCCGGGCGAGCAGGTCTCTCGAAACCCTCGTCTTTGCGATCCTGCGGCGGGGAGAAGGCGAATAAGGTTTTTGGGAAGCTCTTGGCCTTGGCTGCTCCCGATCTTAAATCACGGCTCGTCTACGGGAAGGACACGCGGAGGACCGTCCTGCGCCGTCTTCATCGGCAAATTCTTCCGACTTCTTCAGCGGCGGTACCGTCGGCAACAGCGGCAAAGAACTGGAGGATCTCGGTGTCGTTTTTGGGAACCTCTTCATTACGTTGTCCTCAACGTCGGCCGGGTATTCTCGAGATCAATCTATACGGTGTGCTAGTTGGATTTACACTGTTGCTATGATCATGCTACGTGATATCATGATACGTCCTGCTAGTATATGCGATATCTTGATCTGTCATGCTAGTATGCTTGACATGCTTTATCTAGTAGGTCTATTTGTCATGATTTATATTTTAGAATTAATCCGAAATTGCCTAATATCCCAACAATCCAAAAACCTTATAATAGGCTTTTTCTTGATTTAACTATGGCAAGAGAACTTGAACTCCTTAAGTATGTCATACCCGATGAATTTATAGCCGGATGCATTATTGCTATGGTGCCTTATTCATGGAAGAGCTTTGGCACAATTCTAAAACACAAGAGACGAAAAAATATCGGTTGTAAACCTGATAGCATCTCTTGATGTTGAGGAAAAAGATTGGGTAAAGAATACTATTGAGAAGGGGAACAAGAGCCATTCTAGCACTAATATTGTGCAAGAAAACCCACATGGCAAGAACAAAGGGAATAAATCTTCCAATGCCAAGTTAGAAACTACCTTTGAGAAGAAGAAAAATAATGATGAGGTGCCTTGCTTCACTTATGGACAGCTTGGTCACTTTTTCAGCGAGAATAATAAGAATGTCAACCTCGTGACTATTAGCAATCTTGATGAAGAGTACGATCATGTTCCCTTTTTGTACTATCGATATTTCAATCACCAAGTTGGTGGGTTGATACAGTGCTAATATTCATGTGTGTCTTGACATCTCTTTGTTTTCTTCTTATAAAGAGCTACAAAGGTTCTTACGTTCTAATGGGGAATGGGTCACATGCTTCTGTTCAAGGTGTTGGCACGGTAGATCTGAAGTTTACTTCGGGTAAAATCGTGCAACTGAAAAACGTACAACATGTCCCTACTATTCGCAAGAACCTTGTTAGTGTTTCCCTTCTTTTAAGAGATGGGTTTAAGGTAGTGATAGAGTCCAATAAAGTAGTTATGTCTAAGCATGGACAATTTATTGGTAAAGGGTTACGACTTGTGGTGGCTTGTTCCGCCTAAGTTTGGCAATTTATGCAATAAGTCGATGAATCATATTTGTGGCACAATAAATGATAGTTCAAGTGTTTGGCATTCTCGTTTATGTCATGTGAACTTTGGTTTGATGTCACATTTATCTAGCTTGAAGTTAATTCAGATTTCACTATTGCCAAAGGTTCTAAGTGCCATAGTTGTGTGCAATCTAAGCAACCTCGAAAGCCTCACAAAGGCAGCGGAGGAGAGACACTTGGCACCTCTAGAGCTCATACATTCTGATTTATGCGAGATGAATGGTGTGTTGACTAAAGGTGGAAAGAGATATTTCATGACATTGATTGATGATGCTTCTAGATATTGCTATATTTACTTCTTGAAAACTAAAGATGAGGCATTAGACTACTTTAAAATCTTTAAGGCTGAAGTTGAAAATCAATTAGAGAGAAAGATTAAACGTCTAAGGTCAGATCGTGGTGGTGAATATTTTCCTATAATATTTGATGAGTTTTTGTGCGGAACATGGTATTATTCACGAGAGGGGCGCCTCCCTATTCGCCCGAATCCAACGGAATTCTTTGAGAGGAAAAACCGCGCCTGTGGCCGACTTGGTTAACGCCATGTTAGACAACTGCTTTGGTTTATCTAAGGCATGGTGGGGGAAGCTATATTGATTTACTGAGTCATGTCCGAATAGAGTTCCAAAAGCGAAATAAAGAGACAACGCCATATGAGATATGGGTTGGTAGAAAACCATCACTTTCATACTTGCGCACGTGGGGATGCTTGGCGAAAGTCAATATTCCAATTAATAAGAAGCGTAAGCTTGGACCAAAAGACGGTAGATTGTATCTTTCTTGGATATGCTCACAACAGCATTGCCTATCGATTTTTAGTAGTAAGATCTGAAGTTTCGATATGCTTGTAGATACTATCTTTGAATCTTGTGATGCTACATTTTTTGAGAATATATTTCCTTTGAAATATATGCGTAGCAATATTAGATTCTCTCTTGAATTAGCTCCCGATGATACTATATCTATCGAATACCCTGTTGAGGCATTTGAACAACCACTTGAGAAGGATGACAATGAAGTTCCTGTGAGGAACAAGAGACAAAGGATTGAAAAATCTTTTGGTGATGATTTCATTGTGTACCTTGTGGATGATACTCCCACCTCTATATTAGAGGCATATGCATCTCCAGATGTAGATGATTGGAAAGAAGCTGTTCGGTAGTGAGATGGACTCGATTCTTTCAAATGGAACTTGGGAGCTTTCGATCTACCATTCGGTTGTAAATCAATTGGATGTAAGTGGGTGTTCAAGAAGAAGCTTAGACCTGATGGTACTATTGACAAGTATAAGGCTCGGCTTGTGGCAAAGGGTTATACTCAAAAAAGGAGGGCGAGGGATTTCTTTGATACTTACTCACCTGTTGCTAGAATGACCACTATTCGAACACTACTATCCTTGGCTACCTCATATGGTCTGATCATTCATCAAATGGATGTAAAGACAGCTTTTCTGTATGGAGAGTTGGATGAGGAGATTTACATGGATCAGCCTGATGGATTTGTAGTAAAAGGTGAAGAGCAAAAGGTGTGCAAGCTATTGAAATCTTTGTATGGCTTGAAACAAGCACCTAAACAATGGCATGAGAAGTTTGACACTCGTTAACTAGTGCGGTTATGTTGTCAATGAAGCTGATAGGTGTGTGTATTATCGACATGGTGGGGCGAATCTTTATATTATGTTTATATGTTGATGATATTCTAATCTTTGGTTCCAACATTGATGTGATCAATGAAGTCAAGTCTTTCTTGTCTAAGAGTTTTGACATGAAAGATCTAGGAGAGGCTGATGTAATTCTAAACATCAAGCTAATTAAGGAAGAGAGTGGGATTACATTGTCGCAATCTCACTATGTTGAGAAGGTCTGAACCGTTTTGGTTTTATGAATAGAAAGCCTTTCTCCAACACCTTATGATCCTAGTGTGACATTGCGGAAAAATAAGAAGAGTACTAAAGATCGGTTGAAGTATTCTCAGTTGTTGGTTCACTCATGTATTTGGCTAAGCGCAACTAGACCGGATATCTCTTTTCTTTGTGAGCAAGTTGAGTAGGTACATGTCCAACCCGGGTGATGATCATTGGCATGTACTAGAGAGGGTCTTGTGCTATCTTAGAGGTACAATGAGTTATGGCATACACTATTCCGGGTACCCAATTTGTGCTAGAGGGATATAGTGATGCGAACTGGATTTCGATATTGATCAAATCTACGCTACTAGTGGGTATGTATTTACTCTTGGAGGTGGCGCGATGTCATGGAGGTCTTGTAAACAGACTATTTTGACTAAGTCAACCATGGAAGCGAGAACTTCTTGCTTTAGAAACAAAGACATCTACTTGAGGCGGAGTGGCTGCGTGAGCTCTTGTCGACTTGCCTGTGGTTGAAAAACCGGTACCGGCTATCCTTATGAACTGTGATAATCAAGCGGTGATCACTAAAGTGAATAGTGCTAAGGATAATGCGCGAAGTCAACAAGACACGTTAAAAGACGTTTGAAGACTGTCGGGGAAGTTGAGAAACTCCCGGAGTAATAAGCGTGGCTTATGTCCAAACAGAGATAAAAACACGGCGGATCCCTTTACTAAAGGGCTATCACGTAATGTGATAGAAATTGCATCGAGGGAGATGGGTATGAGACCCATATGAGTTTACTGATAGTAGTAACCCAACCTTTTTGATCGGAGATCCCGTGACTAAGGATCCAGGAAAAACAAGCTATTGGTAAACCGAGGAGAGTATATTTATAACCCTCTCTAAGTGAAGATGCAATAACTCTCAAATGCGTTGAGGCACTTGTATGGCAGGTTGGCTAATGCCTTAATATGTTCTATTGGCTTTAACAAGCAAAGATGCGATCCTACGAGCATTCTTGAAAGAACATACCTATATGAGTTTGATCAAGTAAACGTCGCAGCCTATGAGACTTGGGTGATCTCTAGTAAGCTCATGAAGAAGACCAGGAGTATGACGTATATGCTCCACCCACGGGGTAAGGCTACTTGGCGGCCAGGTACTAGTGTGGCTTTAAGTAAAAAGCTTGTTCGCACAAAAACTTGCAATTCAAGGCGTAGTCCATTGTTCAAGTTGTGAATAAGTGTAGCTTAAAGACTTAGGCAAACTTGTTCAAAACTTGCAATTCAAGGCGTAGTCCATTGTTCAAGTTATGAATAAATATAGCTTAAGGACCTAGGCGAAGTTCAACTTCACGATCTCTGCGAAATACTTGGTAAATTAAACAGCAGCAAAATTGGCAAAACTCTAAATGGGTATTTGAGATCCGGTGGGGATTGTTGGAATTTTAGATGGGCTTGGCCCAATAACAAATTCTGAAATTCCTAGAGAGATCTCAAAGGCCCATACTATATTTGGTTTCTTGGCCCTCAAGTTGTAGAGTCCTGAACCCGACTCTCGAGTAGAGAGTCCTAAACCGATCGTGATCGCGACACGATGTTCGGGATATATAAGCGACCTACCGCCCACGCCAAAAGATCATAGATCGATATCTCATATTGGTTTAGAGAGGTGTCTCTTGAATAGACAACCTCTCTACTCTAGAGATTTGAGATAGAGTTTTTACCTCTTCTTGTTGTTGCGCCGCCAGTAGCTACTCGGCCGATTGCTTATGCGTGCACTAGCAACCGGCGGCAGGTCTCCGAAACCCTCGTCTTTGCGATCCCGCAGCAGGGGGAGAAGGCGAATAAGGTTTTTTGGGAAGCGCTCTTGGCGCGGCTGCTCCCGATCTTCGTCCACGGCTCGTCTACCGGGAAGGACACGCGGAGGACCGTCCCAGCGCCGTCTTCATCGACAAAACTTCTTCTTCAGCAGGCGGTACCGATCGACGACAGCGACAAGAACCTGGAGGATCTCGTGTCGTTTTTCGGGAACCTCTTCATTACGTTGTCCTCAACGTCCACCCGGTATTCTCGAGATCCAATCTATACGGTGTGCTAGTTGGATTTACACTGTTTGCTATGATCATGCTACGTGATATCATGATCCGTCCCGCTAGTATATGCGATATCTTGATCTGTCATGCTAGTATGCTTGACATGCTTTATCTAGTAGGTCTATTTGTCATGATTTATATTTTAGAATTAATCTGAAATTGCCTAATATCCCAACAATAGACACCAAAGGACACCGATATGATCATAATTGTCCACTTCTTCATGAGCTGAATTTAAAAACAAAATCGATCATAACATGACGACACCATAGGCCAAACATATATATCCGGATCAAAACCGATAACTCACGCAGCCAGCTCTCTCATGATGACAAGCTTGGGATCCATATCCAAAACACCTTGATGCTGCATCAAATAGATTTTGAAAATGGTTGGTGGTGCCAATTGAGACAACACTCACGGATCATGGAACAAAAGAGCCTTGAAAGACCTCTCCACGTCGAGAACCTTGGGCGGTGAAAAAACCATAGATAATCGGAAAGGAGATCAGATCATATCATATCATGACAAAATCAGTTCATAACCAAATGAAGAGATATCCTAATTAAGTCAAATCCAAATTTAATGCCAACATCTTTGAAGATTAATTCCTTGTTACACATGTGGGATCACAAAAATAACTAACAGTAGTTGCTACTTGCTACACCCGACAAATATGGCATGGCTACAAAAACCATAAATGAAGAGGAACGTAAGATTGCATTGATTCAACACATTGACGTAACTTGGCGACATCTAGGTTCACTTTGCTAACCCGTGTCAAATTCAGAAGGTCCACATAAACAAGATATTAATAGCTACACAAAAAGGAGATGATTTGCACTAATAGCAATAGGAAGTAAGTCCAATAAACCTATGCCTAATCCATAACATTTACGATAAAAGACACTAACCCTTGAACGAAAATTTCTATGCATGCAGGAACTCGCGCTTTTCGATGAGCTCTAACCCAAGAGAAGCAAAACGAAAGCACACCACCACTTCTAAAAAAGGAAAACTCAAATGCTCAACTCTAATTCGAACTATTGCAAAGACACCTCCAAGTACTAAGATCCACAACTCTAATGCTCAAGATGTCATAAATAGCAAAAACTCTAATGCTCGGCTTCAAATTCATCGGCATGGCCTAATGGCCAATATATATATAAATTGTTTACTAAAACAAAAAGGCTTTCATATAGAGAATACAGATGTAAACCACTCCAATAACTTTTTGAAAGATTGTTGAATCTATCTTCCAACTTGATCACCAAGTCACCAGCCAGCGATTTCAATTTGCCTAGCAACAAAGACAAAAGGTTCAATGGTTAAAAACAACCGGTTTGCTAAAATCATTTTGGCACTTCACCATTATCTACCGAGAAAAAAAGTTTTGGAGGGGCGATCGGTGAAGTGCTTCTCGTGATCGAGGAAGAGATAAAGACGGACCTCGGGCCGTCGTAGACCCGCCGTTGAGAGGCCCGAACCAACCAGAGGTAAACGGTGACACTTCCTGGCTGCTCGGCACAAGTGAATCAAATCAAAAACGGCACCTGTAGTTTGACAGGTACTAGTTTTCGAATAGCCGATATCCACATACAAGATTTAAGGAGTGAGTCAATAGCACGCACAAAAGCGAGATAGCCAAAATCCAACTTCGAAAGACCCTTTGCAACAATCATATATGAAGTCAAATGAGGAGCAAGCTTTCAAAAAGTAGTACCGAATAACTTGGCAAAAAAAATAAAAAGGTGCTTCCTTCGAGAGCCGACAATGACCTGCTCATCATGCGAGTTGTCCAAAAGAAACATGAACAACATCACCAAAAGAGATTGCAAAGATCTGCACCATATTGGCAAAGATGATGTAGTACATGAGGCCGTGGAAAAAAAATACACATCCAGGGAAAGATCGGTCGCGAGAACTTACATTACAATATCTGTTATTTAAAGTCACATATTAATAGTAAACAATTTTTTCAAAAAACTTGTGGCAGAATTCCAATGCCCAATTCTAAGAAGTCCACAAGCAAATAATCTTATTACATCACAATATCTGATAAGAATCTTATTAGATGACAATATCTGGTATTTAAAAGTCAAATAATAAGATAAACAAGCCACAAATGCCCTAATATCAAATTGCAACCAAATGACCTAAGCCCAAAAACCAGAAAAGGATCATGCATAAGTTCCCAGGGAAGGGAATAAATCATATCATATGCCTCTAGTAGGGAGCATGATATTTAATTTCAAAAAGATAAATGAACCAAAGCCCATTGCCTAGTAGGGGACATGATCTTTTAATTCTAAAGACAAAAAGGGAAAAAACACATTGCCTAGTAGGGGGCATAATTTTATATTTTAAAAAGAAAAATGAACCAAAGCCCATTGCCTAGTAGGGGCATGATTTTAAATTTCAAAAAAAAATGAAACAAAGACCATTGCCTAGTAGAGGGCATGATTTTTTATTTCAAAAATAGAAAAAAAAAAAAAAAAGCCAATTGCCTACTAGGGGGCAATCTTTTTATTCTAAAAACAAAAAGGCCAAAACCCCATTGCCTAGTAGGGGGCATGATTTTTATTTCAAAAAGAGAAATGAACCAAAGTCCATTGCCTAGTAGGGGCATGATCTTTTTATTAAAAAGAAAATTGAACCAACACCCATTGCCTAGTAGGGGCATAATTTTTAAATTCAAAAATAAAAAATGAACCAAAGCACATTGCCTAATAGGGGGGCAATCTTTTAATTCTAAAAAGACAAAAAGGGCAAAAACTCATTGCCTAGTAGGGGTCATGATTTTTTAATTCAAAAAAAAAAATGAACCAAAGCCCATTGCTTAGCTTTTGTTATGAATTTAGTTTTCAAAATGATTGACGAGAGTTACTCACACCAAGCAAAGGAAGATTGTAAAACTGGCACTTGGAATTGTAAAAACAGATCAACTTGGATTTGCAAACCACAAAAAAAAGAGAATCACTGAAAAGATCAGATGGTAATGGTATCACATATTAATATGGACACCTTGCCCCCTACCACCATACTATGGCAAGCACAGGCCCCGAAATGAAATGGTCCAAAGAGGATTTGTAAAAGAAAGGGTTGGAGGACAAATAAAAAGAAAAAAGCTTAGTTGCTTTAGGTAGAAGATTTTTTGTTTCACAAAACATCAAACATTAGCTGAAGAGATGATAAAGTGCAAGGTGTCATATTACCTGTCAATGCACACAATACTTCCAACAATTACATCACCATGCGAGCGACCAAACCCAAATAGAGAACACAACCGGTGCGACCAACCCGAGAACCAATGTGACAACCTTAAGCTTTTAGGTGGGTGAACAGGGGAGAGAGTAGCTTCCAAAAAACATCTGGAAATAAACAACAATCATAAACACTCAAGACGATATCAAGCTATTAACAGAGAGACAAAGATCAACAACTTACATGCCAAAGGGCCAATCAAGCTAATGACCAAAAGGCTTACAAATGCCAAGCTAATGCCCCTCGAAAAAAAAGCTTGCAGCACAATTAAAAAAGGAATCCAGATTTCAGAGACTATAGGCGAGATATATATGATAAACATAGGCTAAAAAACTAGGACTAATAGCTGACCTTCCAATGTCAATAATTTAGAAATGCTTTGGTGCCAATGGAAACCATAGGGCCCGTGATGCTGTACTCCACAAAAGGACCTTGAATAAAAAGGCTTCAATGACCTCTCCACGTTGATAATCTTCAAGAGGCTGCATATCCAAAGAATGGACAAGAAATCAAATTTTAATCAAATGCCTTGATAAGCACATGAACAAAATGCCCAATGGCACCAAATGCCCCCAAATGTCCCAAATTCGAAACAAATGTGCCAAAAGACCCCAAATAAAACAAAATATAACCAGCCCGAAATGCCCAACAAATACGCCAAATGACACCAAATATAACCAAATGCCCAAATAATTCCCCAAATGGCTAATGCCCAAATTAGTATCTAATGGCCAAATGGCTACCTAATGCACAAATGCCCAAATGGCAAACAAATGGCTAACTAATGCACAAATGCCCAAATGGCTTACAAATGGCTAGCTAATGCACAAATGCCCAAATGACTACCTAATGCCCAAATGGCTAACAAATGCCAAGCAAATTGCCAAATGACAAACAAAATTCAGATTAAAACCAAATGGACAAATTCCCAAATACAATTAAAACCAAATGGACAAATTCCCAAATTCTTCACAAATTACCAAATGCCCTAAGACTAACAAATGACTACCTAATGCCCAAATTCAAATATCATATTTTTAAAATATTCAAATTCAGAAAACAACAAATAAAAAAAAATTCACATTCGATTCGAAAAACGATTCGAGATAAAAAAACAGATTCTCAAAGCCAAAAACAAACCAATGCAAATATCATATTTTAAAATTCAGATTCAGATTCAGATAAAAACCAAATCGGATTCAAATATCAAAAATCCCCAGTTCAAAAAATTCAGATTCAGAAATGCCCAAAAGTACCCGAGCCCCAAATGCCAAAACCAAAAACTTCCCAAATGCCAAAATTCCTCAAAAGCACGAGCCCATTGCCTAGTGGGGGCATTAACTTTTCTAGTAGGGGGCATAATCTTTTTTCTTCTAAAGACAAAAAGCCAAAAACCAATTGCTCAAGGGGATCCTACTTGCAAAAAAATTAAACAAACATTACTATCTGTCTTAACATCATTTCCATATCATCCATCACTTGAACACACCAAAAATACTTGGGCTAGGGGCGTAATTAGTATTGGGGCAAAGAAAGTTTCTTTCGAGCTACTACCGGGAAGCAAATCAACATATCTTCATCCGGTAATTCTTCATTATTAATCGGCTTGTCGAGAAAAAAAAAATAGGAGGAAGCTTGTCCTTTCCAAATTTTGATAGCACAAGATCTCTGCCAACACTTGGATCGAGATGGAAAAGGAGTTTTCCCAAGGGAAGATCAAGGACCAAATGAACAGACTCGATCAAGAGATATAACCTTTCCATCACGGATGATATCACCGCATTTGGGATCAACTAAATGAGCTACCCGGTTTGCAAACTTCCCAAGTACAACACACTTGGTAAACTTCAACAAAGATCCAAAACCATATCTTTCAATAACAACCTTCCTCTCTGAGTCAAAAGCGGATATGACATTTATGAAAGCGAAGCATAGAGCTTGCTAAATCCATCCTTGGTCTTCTTATCAATCTTCATTTTTTTGGACTAAACGATAACAAAACAATGCATAAGCAACACGATTTTACCGAAAAAAGCTAGTGAAAAATGTAAATTCAGATAAAGTAAAAAAAAAAAAAAGAAAACCTCGATGATTGATAGCCATCTCAAACCTTATCTTCATAAGCTTAATCTTGCAATAATCAAGAGGGATAAAGTTTTAAAAACGATAGCAAACAAAAAACAAACAAAAAAGCTAGGGGAGGGGGGACGGGGAGAGTACATACTTCTTTCGGACATTTCTCATACATTGCTAGATCAACACTAGAGTTATCAGCAGATGAATCTCCCTAGAAAAAAAAAATGGACACACGATTTAGGAGAAAAAGAAAAATTTGAAAAAAACACAAGCCTAATTTGCGAAATAGTAATAATAATAATAATAACAACTGCGATGGAGATAAAGAAAGATAAGAATCATAGTTCATAGGTGGTAACGAGTGGACTGAACATTTTACAACCAACGTCTTCGATTCATCGAACTTGACAAGTCAACAACACCTATATTCCTTTTATGACCCATACTACAAGTGGGCAGAATGAAAAAAAAAAAATAGATATTCATGCATTACAGCCATGCCCTCATAATTATTTAACTTTGAAAAAAAAGCGAGATCCATTACAATTGTAACATATCTATTAGCACCTTCGATATAGTTATTAAATCTTAAATATTCAATTTAGAGCTATCAAAATTAATAGCTAAAGAAGGAGACATAAATGGACTATTTCTCAATAAATATACTACGTGGAAGAGCAGTTTAGCCTAAAAGCAACATCTCGAGAGATCGACAGACCAAAATCTATGCAAAGTAAAAGGATGCGATCAAACGGTCGATACCACAACATTCTTCCTATGGTCGAAAAACACATCAATCCATGAATCCTAGGTCGCGAGTAGTGATTGCGAGAGCCGGAGGGCACAAAGAAATGACAGGTCGAAAAACCACGAAGTCTATGCGTAATCAAAGGGCTCAAACAGTCCTTGTAGAATCAAAGGCCGCAGTCCTCACATATTCGATATAGCAATCACATTTGCTTTGGCGGCCCCGATCTCCACCATCTATGCTAATCGGGGGCTAGGTGCCACATACGTATCAACAAATATAAAATTCAGATTCCAAATGGCCATGACACGATATCATCAACATAAAATACACATAAAAAGCCCGCAAAACAGTGCGAACATGTCAATGCTAGCCATTCCAAATGCCACACGTATACCAATTGGCCAATGCCACAAATATCAAATCTACTAAGCGGCAAAGATGTCAATAATGTCATATCTCGAAGTTATCACTAAAAATAGGTATATAGAGTCAACGCACATGAACCGTAAAAAAAAAGGGGAGGGGGATTGGCCACACAAACCTGGAAGACAACCGAAGATTGGCCCAAAATCAGAGAAGACAATGGCCACAGCGGCAAATGAACGGCACCACGAGAAATCGCCACGAAACGAGGGACGCCATAGCCGGATCGAGGGCGCGCGCCCAACAAACGAGGCGAATCCACGCGAAAAAATGAAATTGAGACAAAAATCCAAAACAAAAACACAATCAATGAATCTACGAAGCATGAAAGCGGTGGAAATGCATAGAATCGATAGAAATTACAAAGGAATTCACGAACCTGGACAAACCCTAGCGGAATCTCTACCGCTGCCGCCACCCACCCGCCGGGAGAGAGGGGGAGCGGAGGAAATGAAATGCCCGGTAGCCGATGCGAAGTCGGGCGCGACATCCAAAAACTGAAAAGACAAGTTGACAAATAGGGCCCACACGCCGAGAGATATCAAACAAATACTCATCTGAGCACCCCACATCTAGACGCACGATGCGGTCGGGCGCCGTAAACAAAGAGGTTGTAAAATTCAACCAAACAACCGCTAGCGTCGATAGTCTTTCTCTTTGGAGTTTGTGATTTTTTTTTTTTGGTGCTTGGGTTTCCAATTTATTTGTTCTCGGATCCGCTTAGTTGTTTTTGGGTTCTGGTTTTGTTTTTGTTATGTCAGATTTTTAATTTGCTTTATTTTTTCAATTCTTTTTTAATTAGCAAACATGGCTATGCATTACACGAGAAAAAAAATTCAATTTTAATGACAAATTGTGATACAAATATTACATATCAATTTATGTTTTACTATTTTTGTAAAATTTTAAATGGTACACGGGAGCGCAATCGCCGCCCGCAGCCTCCATGCACTTGTTTTTTTTAGCATCATCACTTTCATTCATCAATAGGTGGAGTACAATCAGCGCTTGCTGGTATTTGCTTCGCATCACGGGGATAGTGGGAGTTTTAGTGGTTTTCGTGTTGAGTGGGTGTGTAGGGAAGCTAACTTCGGTGGGCCACTGTTGTGGCAGTATGGTGTCAGACACTGAGTGCTTTTTTTTTTTTTTTTGGCCTCCACGCACTTGTTGGGACTTCGGAGGTTAGGGCATAGGGTCTCAGCCTCTTAATTCATTTCACTTGCGGGGTTTAAGAGCTTGCAGCTGCAGGTAACAAATCATTCGAAATATTATTGCCATATGGCAAATAATTAGATAAATTAGTGATACAAAAATTCTTATATAAAACAACTAAATGTGAATATTAAAATATGTCAACCAAATCCCTTTTGGGTTATGCAGAGCACCACTGGGATGTCTTGGAAGCCTTCGTTTGGTGTGGATCAGTGGATGACCGAGGTGGCGGGCCGAGGTACTTTCGGACACTTGGCCTTGCAATCTTGCGAACGCCTGCGCTCACGAGTTAGTGCTCCCCACATCCATGGAAGAAGAAGATTGAATGGACGCCGACGGAGCGGGGAGGTTATCATGGCGTTCTAGAGGATTTCATGTGGCTATGTTGAACCTCAACCTCACCGGTTTGGAGGAGGAGCTAGGCGCCTGAGTGCACAACCTTATCCTCGCAAAGAACTAGTCGCAAGTTTGCTACAATGTAATCCCAGTACTTTAGATCCAGGTAGTTGGTAGGTTACGGGTGGTAATTAATATTGCTTTATTATGCTTTATGTATTAGTCGTTTTTTATATGGACTGAACATTGTTTAACCTACAACATCACACTTCGGAAAAAGTACGTCATTCAAATGTGGATTATTGTTTGTGTTATAAATTAGAAATTTATAGTACCAAAGCATGTTTTATCAAGGTGCTATTTTCACATATATTCTTTTTGATGAAGAAAATTTTCATTCCAAAAGCAAGAAAAATAAATGGCTTTTTGTCCCAAGTTGTTACCTATTCGTAGACGTAACTTTCTACTTTGTCCTTCCTTGAGCAGCTGGACACCATCGTTTTGTGATTTTGTCCAAACAAACTCTAGAGTTTTGTCTCCTTTCTAAAAAAAACTCTAGAGTTTTGTGATTTTGTCCTCAGGACGATGTATTGCTGTCTGCTGACATCGCGATTAAAACTTGTTGTAAACAACGACAGCTCGCATCATCCGATCGTGATTTCTACGGATTTTAAATCGACTCTCCAAAAGCATCGCCGGTTATTGGAGCATGGAGATTATTAAAACTTTGGCGTAAACAACAACAGCGCCTTTAGTAGATAGACGAGTGAAAAGCACGGAAGGAAAGGTGACAACAACAACACCAACTCGACGACGACGACGACTGTTCCGTCATGGCATCATTAAGCCTTGGCCGGGCGCCCGAGCCGCCGGCGTCAGCGCCGGCCACTTCAAGTTGAAGCAGAACACCGGTGCACAAATCGCTTCAAGATCCGGATCAACTCCTCGTTCGCCGGGCCCCACCGGAGGACGGAGAAGCCGTGCTGCTCTCCCTCGAACTCGGCGAGCTCCACGTCCTTGCCCATCTCCTTAAGCCTGGCCGCGTAGAGCAGCACGCGGTCACGGAGCACGTCGACCTCAGGCGCCTCGACGAACACCGGCGGCAGCGCCACGGCCTCCAGGTCCGGGCTGTCGGGTCCGAACGGGTTGGCCAGCGGGTGGTCGAAGCTCGCCCCGACCGGCAGCGACATGCGCCAGAGCTGGTCCGACATGGCGACCGTCAGCGACACGCCGTCCGGGGTGCCGACTCCGTCGCCGTGCGATGGACGCCGCCGAGGAACAGGGACAGCAGGATGTGCCCGGCCAGGCGCACCGGGGCGAGGTCGTCGATCTGTCCCGAGCCGGCGCGGACCGCGAGGTGGTGCGCCAGGTTGGCGCCCGCGGAGACCCCTGACAGGAACGTCCGCGCGAAGTCGGCCGACTCCGCGAGCCACGGCTCGGCACCGGCACCGGCACCGCCTGCGGCCGCGGCGAGCGACGCCTGCCCGCGTAGCCAGGACAGGAACGTCGCGCCGTCGTCGATCGCCGCCGGGAGACGGTGCTCGGGGGCGAGCCGGTACTGGACGGAGAGGACGAGCGCGGGGAGATCGGCCGCGAGGCGTCGGCGGAGGTAGTCCGCCCCTCCGATCTGGTCGTAGGAGCCGATGCAGTAGCCGCCTCCGTGGAAGTGCACCAACACCGGGAGCTTATTGCTGTTACCTCCGTCGTCGCCGGCGTCCGCCGCCGCCGGCCTGTACACGCGGACCTTGAGGCCGCGCGCCGCGTCGTACACGACGTCCTTCCACTGAACCCCGGAACGTCCGGGCACGGCTTCGGCGGCATCAGGGCCGTCTCGTCGCCGCGGACGACGGTGCCGTCGCTGAGGAGCTGGACGGCCCCGAAGAAGTCCTCCACGACGTGCGGCGCCGTGTCGCCGGACATGATGGTTGGTTGGTGATGATGATCTCCACGAGCTCTCGATTGGACTCGCTTGGATCTTGGACTGAAGAAGAAGAGTGAGGTGAAATTGAAGGTCCTCGCTGTTGTCTTGTATGGATTCGGATCCGCACCAGCGCAGGCATGTGGACAAGTGGTGACTGGCGCGTTGACTTGTTTTCTCGTTGAGATCGAGAAACGCAATGTATTTGGTGACATTTGGGCTTTGTTTTCCACGTAACCACAAAAGTCCATAACTGGATATGGGCCGACATTAGACTAGGTTGGGCTTATATGCGCGCCCGAGATTCTAGCCCATCTCGTCGAATGTTTTCTTGGCTGATCGAGTTACCAGGATACTGAGAGTCCCCTCAAAAAAAAAAAAAAAATTGTGGGCCTAGAATATCTCCTCTGAAGGGTTTTAGAGAGAAAGGAAACAACCAGATTCTTTCGAATCCATAAAAACTGTGTGAAGCTTATACATTCGACTACAGACGGTGTTCAAAGTTACAGCCAAGAACACCACGTTTTTATTAGACCAACGACCACCAGCAGCTACTCTGCACTAGTAGTTGGGTTGCAATCCGCGCCGTTCTCTGAGTAAACGAAGCGCTTCACGACTCTGATCATCTCGTTTGTCCCCTCGCCCCATGGCTGGCGGGAGAAGAAGGCATGCTCCTGCTCCTCCAGGACGACGACCTCCACGGGCTTGTCCATCTCCTGAAGCCAAGCCGCGTACCGCAGCACGCGGTCGTGGAGTATGTCGCGGCCGGCGGACACCACGAGGACCCGCGGGAACGCCACCGCGTCCAGCGCTGGACTGTCTGGGCCGAACGGGTTCGTCACGGGGTGGTCCCTGGTCGCGCCTTCTGGGAGCGACATGCGCCACATCTTGTCGGCCATCTCGGTCGTGAACCACGGCGCGCCGGCGGCGGCAGGCGGCGGCGAGGCCGCCTCGGCCGCGGTGCGCTCGTCACCGCCGAAGAACGGCGTCAGCAGGACGTGCCCGGCGACGCGGAGCGGGCGAGGGGAGATGCCCGGACCCGTGCCTCACCGCGACGTGGTGGGATATGTTGGCGCCCGACGACTCGCCGACCACGAATACCCTGGTGAAGTCGGCCGACTTCGCGAGCCAGGGATGACCATGGCCATGGCCTCCCGTTGCGTGCTGGTCGCGTAGCCAGGACAGGGCGGTGGCGGCGTCGTCGATGGCGGCGGGGAGGCGGTGCTCGGGGCCGAGGCGGTAGTCAGCGGAGACCACGACGGCGGGCAGCTCTGATGCGAGACGGAGGCACCCGGAGTGGAAGTTGGGCTGCGAGAACGTGCCCAGGACGAAGCCGCCGCTGTGGAAGTACATGATCACTGGCAGCTTCTTCTTCTCCCTGACGGCGGCGTCGCCGACAGTGGCCGTGACGGATGGCCGGTACACGCGTAGGCTGAGGCCGTGGGCGGCGTCGTACACGACGTCGTCCCACTCGACGCCCGGGACGTCGGGGAAGTGCTCGTCAGGCGGCCGGAGCACGGCGGGGTCGGAGCGGACGACGGTACCGTCGCTGAGCAGCTTGATGACGCCGCGGTAGTCCTCGACGACGCGAGGTGCCGTGTCACTAGACATGGTGGTGCTCGACAGTCGACACTGCATGGAACGGCAGCTCAGTGATTGAAGATTTGAAGGCGTCTCGTGTAATTTATATAGGGCAGCTCACTAGACATGGTATGTATTCTTTGCACACTACTTGCAGTTGTAGTCGTCGTTTTTTACCTGTAAAAAAAAAGAAAAGAAGAAGCACAAACTCGTTCGTTTCGTGTACACCAAGTCGGGTGAGGGTGTTAGGTTAGCTTGGGCTCAGGTGGGAACGAACTTGGGAAGAAAGAAAAGAGAAGTGAAGGAAATGTCAGTCAAACTCCATATCGTGGATAAAATCAGTGTGTCTGTGTTTGTTCACGTTTTTTTTTAGCAAGATGTTTCACGTTGTGACGTTGATGTCCATTTCGTTTCCGTATAGGCGGCATTCACTAGCGGGGTCCTGTCGTGGAAAAAAAAGTCCTTGTACAACTTTTACCCTTCGAAGTATTATCATTTCCTCACCAGAAGATTTTGAAAGAATCTGAATTGAACTGTCCAGAAATTTTTTCAATTATTTAATATAAATGAATATTTTAATTAATTATAAATGTATTTTTATCTGTCAAATTGTTCGGTATAATCTACTACACCTATATGGGTATACTCCACTAGGAGCTAATTTAGGAGTTGGCTGTGATTGGTCCATGTCACCGTAATCGCAACATAGCAGCATTGGCGCTCCTCGCCTGCTCGCGACCCCTATCGTCATCATTCTCTGTCTCCACCAGAACCTGGCCTCCACCACGAATTCAAAGCCGCCGCCGTCTCGTTGGCTTTTGGACTCCTTTCCTCCCATGGCGTCTCCCTCGCTCGGATCTCCGTCCCCTCGGCGTCTTATTCCGTCCGGCAAACCCGCGCGCCTCTTGTCGTTCCTCTGCGGCGTGGCTGCTTCCCCGACATTCCAACTCCTCCCGTCCACCAAACAACCGGGCGGTGGCCTCTTCGCTTTCGCTCCAAAATGGCCTCCTGCCGACCTTTGCTCTCCCCCCGTGTACCAAAGGTTCCGCCTCCTCAACATCCGCTGTCCTTCCCCGACCCCTGCTTCCATCCCGCCATCCTGGATCCCATCCATAGACCTTGCCGACCGTCCAGCTTAAACTCCACTAAACCTTCTTAATTGCATCATCAGTTGCAGAGCTTTATATGGAGCACTCCATAGCCATGGCGTCTTAGTTTATCGTTCCCACCGCAGGCACAGGTACAATTCTTTTGTTTGACCTTTGATAGGCTACGTTCATGTTGCTATGTTTTTTTGAATGCAGGTCGTATCATATAGATTTAAAAGTTTGTTATGTTGTTATTCGATCAGAAACCAAGGATTGAAGATTAACCATTGGATAATCCTTGAATCTTTCATTCTGCAAATCAGGTTCGTGTCGGTTTGAGACCTAAAGGTCATGTACAGCTGAGTTCATTCAAATTGGATGATATTTACTATTTCTATATTTTTTTTTAGTACCATTTACATTCAGAATATGACAGTTTCATTGAGCAAAAAATCTTCATAAATTTTGATTGTTTGTTTGCTTTGCAAGGTTTCGGCTTTGCCTATTCTCAAAGTAGTAAAAAGATGGTCCTCATCAACGGTTAAGGAATTTTCAGATTGATCCATTTAAAAACCTACAGATAATGTACAAGTAAGTTAAATCTTCGACCAATTGGTCTAATTTGCATTTTAATAAATTAGCCATTTTACAAATTCAAAACAATAGTTCTCCACTTGCCCATATTTATCTGATTAATACTTGATTTTCTTTTTAGGCTCATAATATAATGATCAGATCATTTGACAACATTTTAATTTTTGGTTTATGCATTCTTTAGCTGCTCCTAGCGATGTACATCTGAGGTAACCAATATGCTTTTCTTGAACAAATCAAGGTATCCTTTCAACTTTGGTTGCTTGAAGAATATCTAGGATTATAGAGTTGTTTTGTGGTCTGTTGAAATACCAAAACATGTCGCTACCACCACCCGACACGGTAATATTTCAAAACAGTACATTAATGCAATATATTTAGATTCAATTGCGATATCATTTGCTTTCAATGTTATATACAAACCCCCAAAATAATCTTCCATGTGGAATCATCGCAAGGCTAAGTGCAGATCATGATCCCAATAAAATTAACCGCGAAGAAATTATTCAAGTCATTATTCAACATCTGTTCATCTATATAGAACCATGTGACGTATCATATCAGGCCCCAAACTTTGTCATTTATGTAGCAGATCCCTTGACACAGGTGACAATTCTAGCAAAACAAGTATTACCCCTGGAACACTCCTTTCTTGAGCTGTTGCCATGGTCCAAAGAACATGAATGGGCTCAAATTCCCTGGATCACAAGTCTGTGCCAGATAGGATTTTATGTTATCAATAGAATACATGTTTTTAAAGTCATAGAATATATGCACATTTACCCTAACTCAGGATGTACACCCTGCTACCAGGACATACCCCACGAATAGTTATTCAACCACTAACAATATTACCGGTTACATCTTTGAGGCGACCAGTAACAGGTAAGATGCTCCTCTCATAAATCCTATATTTTTTTTAATGTCCACCCTGTTCATTTTAAAGTACTCCAACAGAGCTAGCTATAATGATCTTATAATTATATCTACAACTAATCTGCAGGGCTCAGGAAACCTCATGGACAGTTTTGCTTTGAGAATTCCTTCTGGATATGAGCTAAAGGCGCCCGGATTATGATTACCTTATCATTGCAGAGCTGAAAGATCTGTACAAACACAAGTTCAAGTTGTTCTCAAAATGTAAGGAAATCTCGAGAAGAGTTGAATAGCATGAGGCAACAACTCTACACCCTTTTGAAAAACTTGCATCCAGCATCTGCGGTTGCGTCCACAATATTGATGAAGATGCTTCACTTACCATGGAGTCCGACAATGTGGGTTTCCTGAGTGATATAAAAAGAGCTCTGTTGTCTACCTCAATAGGATCGAAGTATTTCAATAGTATGCCTGCTCCTCTCGATGGAAACAAATTTATCCCCTTGAAACTTGATGCTTTCACAAATACTTCAATACATTCCGAGGTACATACCCAAAAACAATATGACCATCTCCATGGAGCAAAATAACGTAACCTGTCTTCTTCTCACATGCATACAATATAATTAACTTTCTCTATCGGCTTTGTTACAGATACCTCTACATGAATCATACAATACACGGTTGAAAACTATCTATATTACAATTGTTAAGAAGATATATATGACCAAACCCATTATTGAAACCATAGAGTCAGTGTAAGGTCGATTCGAGACATATATAACAATAGGAGCAAGCACTTACGTACATCATGGAGGACATAAGAAAACATCAGTTCAACAAAAGGCAGCTGCCATATACTATGATCTGAAGCATATCACTCATATCATAGGCTACTGCATTGTTGACCTTAATTATCCTATACTCACTGCTCTGATAGAAAATATAGATACATGGAATGCTCAGATCAATATCCTACATTTCCGTGCTGCTTATGCCCTAACGAGAGACAAACATTACATGAAGGACTCGTCACCTGGTCATGGTTCATACTAATCGATATAGCTACCTTGAGAATGCAACAGAGGAACTGGTGGCCCTTGCGAGATGAAAGCCTTAACATCATGCTTGAAAAGTGCCCTATATTCATGAACCTTAAAGTACATCTTGGAATTTAGAATTCATTATCCGTACTACATTTCAAATTTTTATGCTTCAAACCTATTAACTGTATTGGACTAAATTTTAGGACCAATATTACTCAACTTGGAAAAAGTCCGACTCACTGATCCTTCGTCATTGTTGGTGGAGTCCAACAGCACGACCGTCGAAGACAAAAAAAAAACACCATAGCAACCCATCGAGAAAGAGCAGACAATAAACTCAATGTTTCATAAATGTATTCACCAACCCTTACACAAGAGTCTATGCTCCTCATTTATAGCTCTTGATAGCGGGCACAAGTCAATTACAACTTAGACCCTCGAATATTCCTAGAATATTCTTCCTCCCCTCAGAGACCTTGCAGGGGCACAATAGTTTTCTCTTCTTGGTTGCTGCCTTAGCCTTTGGGCTTAATGTCCGGCCCATTTAGGGCCCGATCCGTTTGGGAGAGCCATGTTGCACCATCTTTCTTGAGGCATCTTCTCCTCTCCTACTTTTGGGTCCACCTCCTCAAATATGATCTCGGGCACAAACGAAACCTTCGTTGGATCTTGTGCTCCTCACCGGGATGACCTCGGGCACAAGTGAAACCTCTGCCTTGCATCTTGTGCTCTTTGTCGAGATGATCATCTTGGGCACAGTCGAAATCTCCGCCGCGATCTTGTGCTCTTTGTCGAGATGATCTCGGGCACAGGCGAAATCTCCTCCGGATCTTGTGCTCCTCGCCGAGATGATCTCGGGCACAGGCGAAACCTCCTCCGGATCTTGTGCTCCTCGTCGAGATGATCTTGGGCACAGGAAAAACCTCCGCCGGATCTTGTGCCCCTCACCGAGATGATCTCACGCACAGGCGAAACCTCTGCCAGATCTTATGCTCCTCACCGAGATGATCTTGGGCACGAGCGAAACCTCCTCCGGATCTTGTGGTCCTCACCGAGATGATCTTGGCCACAGGCGAAACCTCCGCTAGATCTTGTGCGCCTTGCCGAGATGATCTAGGGCACGGGCAAACCTCCGCTGGATCTTGTGCTCCTCGCCGAGACCTCAGTGAGCTCTTTGATGGCGGAGGTTTTAGGCGGGGGTTTGGGCGGAGATGTCGTCTCCATTCTTCGAACCGGGGTGATGCATCCGTCCCTACGAGGAATACCTTAGCACACGGTTATTTGTTTAGGATTTCTGTATGACCTTGGTTACCTCCGCTCATTGCCGGGACTGTGTCCCAACAGTTGCTACAAAGACCTTTTTTTTAGGTCACGCCTAAGTGCGTTTTTCATTAAACAGAAAGAGTTTTCTGACTACAACCCAACATGAAAAGGTAACCCAGGTTACCAGCCCTGAAAAGGTTGCTACAAAGAGTTGGCGTCACAACGTCATAAATTAGAGAAAGCAGCTGCAATGATTCATGCAAAATATCAATAGCATTATGTTGACTCATAAGATAACTTTATTAAACTTCTTCCTTGCTATGAAATTAAGGCGTAACCAAGGTTACCGGCCATGAAAAGGTTGTTACAAAGAGTTGACTTACAGACAACTAATAAGGCGTCACAACATCATAAATTTGAGAAAGCAGCTGCAATGATTCATGCAAAATATCAATATCATTATGTTGACTCATAAGATAACTTTATTAAACTTCTTCCTTGCTATGAAATTAATCGCTCAATGATGAGGGAAAACAAATGAATCTTGAAATTATAAAATGAGCATCAGATATTACATCCCAACCATATCTGTATGCACTCATAAGAAGAATCACATGCCATTCATCAAGCAGCTCGTTAATCATTAGTTGACCTATTCAATTCAGCAGGTTAACCTACATAATGCAGCACCAAAAGTGTTTGACATCATCGAACAAGACAGGTGGCATGCACATAACGAGAAGAAGTCAAGCAAAACAGAAGAACCTGTAAGTTTTTTAAAGGGAAAAAGGACAGGAGCTTTGCCAATGAATTAAGAAAACGATAAGTTCAGGAGGAGATGACGTATTTGCATACCACATAACACCCAGGCCACTAGCATTTGTAGCGACAAAAACACGCAAAAAAAGATCTGTACTGCACTCTTGCACTGCTGTCCGTGTTCAAACAAATCTGCAGGCCAGAACGAAGTTCTATCAGATAGAGAGTGCTGACGGGCTATCTCATATATTTATATATGCAAGTCATGAATGGCATTACGTCATGTAGTTACAGGACAGAGTTGTATATAATGCAGGGACAGACAGGAGGATCGATTCTATGCCTATGCTGCCACGAGGGAGAAGAGAGATCGAAAGGAGCAGTGGGTATCATGGCTAGGAAGGATAAGGTGCCAAGAGGGTTCATACCAGTTCTGATAGGACAAGGGGAGGAGAGGGAGAGGATCCTCGTGCATATGCAGCAGTTGAAGCAGCCATATTTTCTCGAGCTTCTTGATCTGGCGGTGCAGGAATTCGGGTACGAGCAGCAGGGAATCCTCCATATCCCCTGCACAGCTGAGGTCTTCCGATCCATCATTGGTGCCATCAGAAAGCCCAAGTCATGACAGTTGCTGCTGCTCCATTTTTCCTTTATTTTTGATTTCTCTCAAATGTACTAGATTAGTTCACACACCAGGTTAAGTGGAGCTGAGAGTAGTCAAGTGGAGCTGGGAGTAGTTAAGTGTGGCTACTCTTTGTAATTCTTTTATTTTTTCTATCGTCTAATAAAAATACGGCAAAAGCTTTTTGCCGCCTTTCTAAAAAAAAGTTCACACACCAGCACAAGGAACAAAGTTGTGCAGTGTGGATGTAGGCAGGTTGACCACCAGCGCTCCACTGTCCACTTGTAGAAGTATAAGCAAGGCTGGTAAATCATTGTGATGCCTCGTGATCAAATCACTGCAATAAGTTGCTATGATGAGATTCTGACAGAAGTATGGCTAATGCACCCATTTTAATTACCAACAGGGAGTAGCTATTTCTGTTTACTGCAGCTTGTATTCCCTGTACAGGTGCACACATGACAGTGTGTTGAATCACGGCGGTTTAGTCTCTCGTTCATGGCATGTGTATCTGTATGACAAAATGGTCATATCACTTCTCTATGATGATCAAGTAATTAAGCAATCTTGCCTGATGAACTGGAACGCTACATCAGGATTTCGAGGTACAAAACTCCATGTCAATTGTGATGCTTTATATGGTTCAGATATTCAGGCAAACCATGGTCGCAGCAAATTTTGTTTTCATTTTTCAAATCAAAGAAAATAAAAGGAGCTCTGTCCAGGTTCAGTTTTTTTCTTCCCCAGAGCAACTGTCCAGGTTCAGTTAAGAAGCACAACACCATTTGCATCACGCGCCACGGTGGGCTGTGTGTACCTGTATCTATCCGCCTGCTGGGCTTCAACGAAGAGAGTGAGCAGGCAGGCTTTCATTTCGGCCGTGAAGTCTCTGAAGCCCAAATCACGCGCCACGATGGGCTGGCCCTGTGAAGCCCAGCAGGACAGCCCGTCAACATTCGTGGAACTAATCGGGCGCCGAAACCACAATGTGGGGCCAGCGATCCACACCGAAGCCGTCCCAGCCAATCACGTCGCAGATCACCGAGCACGCGGATCGTGCCCCACCAGCAGCGATACCCTCACCGTCCATCTCAATCCAACGGCCCAAACCTTCTCCGGCGCCCGCGCCAGCGCCTCCCCGAAATTTTTCGCCGTCCCTCCATGCCCGCCAAGAACACCCTATAAACGCAAATCCTCCTCGCCCAGCAGTTCGCATCGCATCTTCCAATCCCCGAAATCCTCCTCCGATCTCCCTCGCCGCTGCACTCTCCTCTCCCACCCACCAATCCGCACCAATGGCCCGCACGAAGCAGACGGCGCGCAAGTCGACGGGCGGCAAGGCGCCGCGGAAGCAGCTAGCGACGAAGGCTGCGCGCAAGTCTGCCCCAGCCACAGGCGGCGTGAAGAAGCCGCACCGGTTCCGTCCAGGCACCGTGGCGCTGCGCGAGATCCGCAAGTACCAGAAGAGCACGGAGCTGCTTATCCGGAAGCTGCCGTTCCAGCGGCTGGTGCGGGAGATCGCGCAGGACTTCAAGACGGACCTCCGGTTCCAGTCCTCCGCCGTGGCGGCGCTGCAGGAGGCCGCCGAGGCGTACCTCGTGGGGCTGTTCGAGGACACCAACCTCTGTGCCATTCATGCCAAGCGCGTCACCATCATGCCCAAGGATATCCAGCTCGCGCGTCGCATCAGGGGCGAGAGGGCATGATTCCAGCCGCCGCCCGCCCTGTCGTTGCTTCCTTCCTGGTTGGTTCTGCAGTGCCAAGAACTACTGCAGGGGATGGTTTGGGACACTTGTTCGTTTGGTCCTTGTCGTCTGCTATCTATCTTGTAGGAGTAGTAGGAATGTTCTGGATGATGTGTTGGTTTCGATGCAATGAAATGCAATGTGATTTGTGGTTTTTGATTCTTGCAATGGCTGCCATGTGATACTGTTATTTATGTCGATTATTCTGTTCTTACTACTAGGAATGCGATGTGACTGGTTAATTGATTCATAATGAGCTTGACGGGTCTCTTCAGATTTTGTCAAGATTGTAACTGTGCAGTGGGAATCTGGCACATTCCGATGTTCCATGCTCGATCTAGAGGCTGGATCAACCAGGGCCACGTTTAGATGGCAAAAAATTTGCAAAAAGTAACTGTTCTAACTCCCCAGAAGACTCACGCGAAGACGTTTCGCTTTGTTTGTGGTAAATATTATCCTATCATGGCGTAAATAACCAGCTTTAAAAGATTCATCTCGTGATATACAAATGAACTATGTAATTAGTTAACTTTTTTTACCTACATTTACCGCCTCGAACATATATCTTTTGGTGTATTTAACGCGATGTGATGGAGAGAGAAGAAAAAGTAGCAAATTTTTGGCAAAAAATTTGCCATCTAAACGAGGCCCAGCTCAGGTAGTTCAGTTGCCGTACTTCTGCACTGAAGCAGAGTGTTTCAGGTTATCATCGTTCGTTTCTGCATTTCTGCTTCTGAATCTAATCACGCACAATAGCTTTGAAACCAGCATCTGCCCCATCTGCTTTAACTTTTCAACAGAAACAAGTAGTATGGTGGAGTACAGTGCTAGTACGTCGGTAAGAATGAAGCCGTATAATTTCATCCCCTCGATTATTCTGTGTAATGTTTTCTCCCAATTTAAATCAAAACCGTTTCAAATTCAACAAGGCGGTGCACGCTTTTGGTGACTGTACAATGTTTTCAACGGCTTTTCATTGCGGTCTCCCAAAGATGTTTTAATCGATGACTTGGGCAACTGTGCCATGTTGCGACTAACCTGATAGTGACTTTTTTTAATGAACACACAGGAAGGCCCCTACTGAAAATGATTAACAAAAAAAAAAAAAAAAATGAATAAGTATCTTACTATCTTTACAGGGAGACAAAGTGATGGTAACATTTGGTGGATCCAGGGAAAGTTATATTGGATTTTCTTGTGAGGGTTGAAATGTCATTCTACAATTGGATTTTCTTTGTTCCATTAATTACGCTTTCTAGTCCATGAATATTGGACGCAATGTAATCAGAGCATTTTTTTACAAAAAAATGAGACACTCAGCCAGCACAATGAGCTTTTCTCTTAGCCTGGTCACCTATTTTTTACCAAAACCGATAATCGAACTGAAACGAGGACCAAAACCGAACCAAAATCTTGGTTTTTCGGTTCGGTGTCGGGTTTTCATTTTGCATGATTTAAGGTATCTGTTTTTCGGTTTTGGTCCTAGCCGAACCGAAATCCCGATCTACCGAACTAAATACGTATGCAAGCAAAACCATCGTAACCCCAAAAAATCAGCCCAACCACCCGATGGCGAATTCCCCGGCCTAACGGTAGCTCCGTCCCCGGTGTCCCGTGACCCCAAGTCACCCCGTCCCCCGACTAGCGCCCGTCACCACGCACGATTAAATCGTAACCCTAGCTCACCAACTGCGGCGGGGCTTGGCTTAGCCGCTGGCATGGCGGCGTCCGACGAGCGGCTAGTGGTGTGGCTGGCGTCGAGCGGCCAGCGGCGTCAGGCGAGGCGCGACCTTGGAAGGACTCGATGGTTTTTATTTGGTAAAAAAGCGAAAAAATAGAAACTGGAATTCTAGGTTTTGGGAAATTTAGTAGACCGATTGGTTTTGCATTCCAGAAACTAAGGTTTTTTTGCCACCGAACCGAACCGATTGGTTTCTTTCTACCGAATCATGCAGGCTAACTTTTCTCTCTAGGCCTTGTTTTAGTTGGCTAAAATTTAGCCAAAAATTTGCTAGTTTTTAGCAATCTCTCCATCACATCACATTAAATACACCAAAGACATATATTTGGAGCAAAGAAATGTAGGTAAAAAAATAACTAATCACACAGTTTTGTTGTACATCACGAGATCTAATCTTTTTGAGCCTAGTAGTCCATGATTAGACAATGTTTACCAAATACAAACGAAAATGGTACAGAGTGCTACAGAGTTGGAACAAAGTCGTTTTTGCTAAATTTTAGCCAACTAAACAAGGCCTAGTACCTGAGTGTTGCTTTGCACTAAAGAGGTCCCGAATTTGAACCCTATTTTCAGACTCTAAATTTTCTTTTGTTGGAATGTATATCATTACAATGTTATGAAAATTCATAAGGAATTTGGTGATTATATCCTCATTTTAAAGGCTATAATGGTGAGTTTGCCTTTGTTTTTTAATCTTTATAATTTTACCCTTATTTTCTTGGAATGAAAGGTCTGTCTACCCTTACTTTTAGGGTTATTTGGATTGGTGCCATTGCAACTTTCAGTTATTTGAAACATGCCATTACAATTCGTCATATAGGAAGCTCACCATTGCAATTTTCCCTTGTTTTGAAATATGCCATTGGATACGTTTTTGAGGTAATGCGTGGCCCCACTGCAGGCCCACGTGGACCGTATTTTTGGATCGCATCCATTGGGTGGGCAAAACCGGCCGTGACCCGTCACCGGCGCCGTGAGTCGGTCTCCCCACGCGGCTTCTTCCCCTCGCGACCTTCTTCCCCGGCCCGCGGCCGACACCCCACCCAAACCCTAGACCTCCACCCGCCGTCCCCGGAGCTCGCCCCCACTGCTTGGACGTCGAGGCTGCCCTGCTCGCGCTCAACCCTCTCCGGCCCGAGCTCGACGGGCCCGGCGGAGGGCGCCCCCATGGTTGACCTGGCGATCCAGCGGTCATGGAGCACGGGCGGACAATGATTCTTGATCCCCGGATGTCTTCAATCAATCCGTTGGGGAGTAGAAAGAGGTGTTTACACCGACGCCTTGGGCTGTTTTTTCTTGGCGATTTGTTGCTAAGGTTTCATTGCTTTCCATGGATGGTTGGCCATCCACAATTGCTGATGTTGATGCATTTCAATCCCTAGAGCCTCTTTGTGTGGTTCCTCCTGATGATAGCCAAGATCCACAGCCAAATCATACTGACCATGGTCAGGCAGATCCTAATGTTGCTGACCCTAGCAATCCCACTTTTGCTCGGCATGGATGGAGGAGCAGAGTATCCCGAAGAGCTCGAACTAGAGGTCGACAGGGAGCCGCACATGTTTGATAACGATGAGGAATATGTGGGTGTCGATGATGAGGCAATGTACATGCCAAGACCTCCCCTGAGCTTCACTAACAATGCACCACCTCCTACTAGCCAAAGTACTCCGCAACCATGTGTTAATGCTGTTCCAATTGATGATGAGGCCGAGGTTGATGATGCAGATCCACCTGGAGGTTCATGTCATACATGATCCAAGAACCCTAACATTGCCAAGGGGGCGCGGTTTCCTCGATATTATTTCATTCAGAAGGCAATCGGCAATATGCGTGAAGAGAGGTTTTGAGTTTGCCGATTTGCGAACCGACAAAACCCGATTTATTGCCAAGTGTAAACACAAAGGGTGTCCTTGGCGCATCCATGCTTCTAGGATTTTTGATGGCAAGACAATAGAGGTATTTACTCAATTTTTAGATATGCAATTCACATCTCATTTTTGCAAACCATATTATTGATGGTGCGTCCCACACTTGTTTGGTTTTGTAGATCAAAACACTTCCTTTTCAATCACGACGCCCTACCAAAAAAATTCCAAGTGACAAAAGATGGCCACCAAGGTTGGTGTGGAGACAACTTGGTCGATTGGTTGAAGAAAAAATCCAACCAAGGGTGCAACCGATTGCAAGGAGAAGTTGGAGACCCATTATGAGATCCAATTGAAGTACTTTCGAAGGCATGGTCGTATGCGAGTAGCCCTAAACCGCATCCATGGTACATATGAGGAGAGCTTTCATTTGCTTTATAATTGGGCTGCTCAAATTGAACAAGTTTCTCCCGATAGCTTAATAGAGATAGAAACAGAGAATATTGAAGGCAAAGATAGGTTTAAGAGGATGTTTGTAGCTCTTGGTCCATGTGTACAGGGGATTTTTGGATGGTCAGAGACCTTTCATTGGTGTAGATGCTTCTTATTTGAATGGAAGATACAAAGGTCAATTAGCTTCTGCTGTTGGTGGGATGGACATCATTGGTGTACCATATTGCTTATGGTTTTTGAGTCGAAACCGAAGATAATTGGAAATGGTTTTTGGAGCAGCTCAAAAAAAAGATAGAGATGTGCCAAATCTAGTTATATGTTCGGATGCATGTAAAGGACTAGAAACTGCGAGTTGGGGGCTGTTTTTCCCACAAGCCGAGAATAGGGAGTGTATGAGGCACTTATATCGAACTTTATGAAGAAATACTCGTGATGTGTTTACTGATCACTTGTATCCTGCAGCCTAGAAGCTACACAAGGGGCTTATTTAAGTGGCATATGAAGAAAATTTTTGATTTTGACAAAATCAAGTATCGATTACCTTCAAAGAAGACCACAAAAGAGGGATGCGTACAGTGTAGCTTCTCCGAGAGTAGCAAATGTGACTACTTGACAAATAATGTATCGAGAGCTTCAATGCACGATTAGAAAGTTCAAAGGACTATTGTTGCATGAGTTGGTTGACAAAATTAGAGAACTCATAATGGAGAAGAGATGTGCAAGGAAAATGCTTGCTAGGCAAAGGGGGAGATGGAATATTGCCTAGTGTGATGAAGGAGCTCAATTTGATAAGCAAAACGGTCAGGGCTTGTCAAGATTGTCGTGAGTGATGCTCATGTGGCTGAAGTTACCATCCTAGATGACCTGAATAATCGAGGAGAGAAACAGTTGACCTCTTGAACCATAGTTGTGGTGAGGGAAGTGGCAAGTGACGTGGAAACCATGCAAACATGCATTGGCATGGATTCTATCAAATAGAGGGATGAAAATTGAAGATTATGTCCATGAATACTACTCGGTGGCTAGGTTCGAGGCAGCATATGAGCAAAGAATTGAACCAATTCCGTGATCGGGTCTAAGTGGCCGGGGTGGACTTGGGGTACCAAGTGTATGAACCTTTGCTAGGCAGATCTCGCAGAAGACCGAAGGTTCAAAGGATCGGTTGTTTGGAGAAAAGTGGCACCTCAAAGAAGAAGGTCAAATGTAAGAGATGTGGAGGGTTTGGACATTTCCAAAAACTTGTAAGCTGCCGGAGGTTGGGAAAGATGGTGAGAGAGCTCCACCAAGGAGCAAGGCCAAGAAAAGGTACGGGTGCTGTTCATCACTTTTCTATCACTTGTTTTCACTCAATTCACAAGATAACATGTGTTCCAATTGCAATGTAGGAAAAGAGACCAAACAAATGAAGCTGGATCCTCCCAAGTCGACCAAACAAATGAAGCCGGATCCTCTCAAGCCAACAAAACAAAGCAGAAGAAAGGCACCACCAAGAAGAAGAAGACACCCATCAAGAAAAAGCTCGCGAAGGCTGCCGCCAACCCTCCCCGCAGCTGAAATTAGCAGCCCGAGGAGGCTGGTTGGTTTACGAAGACTAGAGGCACATAGTATGCTTGTATGCTACTAATGTGGTCTGCTTTTGTAAAAATATTGTAGTTAATATGGCGTGAACCTTATATGTATGGCATGCTTTTCCTGAACCTAGTGGTTGGTGTTGTCCAACCTTTATTTCTCGAACTAAGTTGCTTGTCAGTGAACCTGATATGTAAGCTATGAACCAATTTATGCTTGCTGGGAATGTCAAATGTGGCATATTATGGTCCATATATGTGACCCAATTTGTGTTTGCATATACAAGGTTCATTTGTGACTGCATATATATTGCATATACCATGCATACATTGTCAAATTGTGACTGCATATATATTGAATATATAAGGCATACTCTGACTGCATATATATGGAATATATGATCAAACACATACACGGTGAAACACAAGGCATGACAAACTTGTTTATTTATTGCAAACACAATACAAAGTCAAACACAAGGCATACATTGTGATACACAGCTACTGCTCATTTGGTACACACAATAGCCACTAGGACTGCAACTAAGACTCCCAACAACACTACAGCAACAGTTCCTTTGTCGATGACAATTGGACTCTTCACCTTCTTGACCTCCTCTTTTAGCTCTATCACTTCATCCATCAACTTGCCAATCTGTAGTTTCATTTCATCAAGCTTCAAATCAATCCCTTGAGCATGAATGGGAGCAGGCTGGACAACTTCTGTAACCCCAATTGGATTGTGATTGCCATCCTCAAACCACCAATTACCACAATTTGGGCACTTGTAGTAGATGTTCGATTTCTTGCTCAGCCGCTTCATAGCAGGGACCAAACAATTGGGGCAGAGCACAGGAGGAACATTTCTTCCTGTCTGGGAAGTGGTTGAATCAGTGGTATACATGGCACCCGGGGAAGGACAAGCAGCACCACGAGCCGACCCAGCAGCAGCCAGCGCGGGCGGGTTCGAGGCCACCAGCGCTGGCGGGGCTCGAGCAGCAGCGCCGCGGCGGGCGGGAACAGCGGCGGGCGTGAAGCAGCAAAGAAGGGCAGGCGGGCGGGCGCGGTGAGCGGGACCGCGGGCGACGGCGCGAGGGACCGGCGCGCGTGGGCGGTCGAGCGCGAGGAGCGAGAGCTGCAAAGCGGAGGCGGGCGGGCGGCGGCCGCACCACCTAGGTTAGGTGCGCGTCGGGGGAAGAAGAAGTAGCGAGTGGAAGAGACGGGGAGCGAAGGAACCGACGGACGGCGCGGGTGACGTCGCTTTTGGGCCTCGGGACGCATACGACGGGATACGGTGCCATGTATGCCACGTAAGCTGCAGGGGGCCACGCACCTTCAAAACGTATCCAATGGCATATTTCAAAACAAAGGAAAATTGCAATGGTGAGCTTCCTATATGACGAATTGTAATGGCATGTTTGAAATAACTGAAAGTTGCAATGGCACCAATCCAAATAACCCTTTACTTTTAACAACATCACCTCTATCGTTATTAAATGACAAAAAAAAATGTCGGCCAAAAGAACAAAAATACCCCCCCTATTCAATCCCGCTCCCCATGAGAGCGACGCGCCTCCCGCCGCACGGCCGCGACATCGGTGGGCGCCGCCGCCCTCTCCTCCGGGGCGGCCAGCTTCAGCCGCCCTTCCTCCCCACCGCCACCAATGAGCTTGCCCCATACCTCCCCACCGCCTAGGGTTTCGCCGGCTAGGGTTTTCTGGGGCGGCACCCCGCGACGGGCGGCGCCGATGCGACATGGAAAAAAAAGAGAAAACCTTTAGCTGGATAAGGGGCGGATGTAGCCAAGTGGATCAAGGCAGTGGATTACCGACACACACACGCGGTTGGCAGCGTGTCGCGAAAGCCAACCGCCCCGTAACCAGCAATGGGACGGCGATATCATCTCCCGAGGCTACGCGCCGGGCAGCCGCCCGGACGTGGCCGCAACCACGACGCCCTTTCCAGGGAACAGAGAGGGTGCCATGCCATACTGCGGAGCGTGGTTGTACGCTGTGATGCCAGTTGCCAGAGGACGCCGGCGCCGGCCTTGTTGGTTCTTGAGTTCACGAGATTGCGATGTTGGCGTTCGTTCCTGGAGTGTCAGACTCGAGTCCTCCTCTGTCCTAATCTACAGGTCCATCACATGATGTGAGCCAACGAGCACCGACCGAGGTGAAATGAGTTTCAGTTATCCCACTGTTTTCTGTAGCAAACATGTCCAGGTGAGTTTCATTTAGACCTATTTGTTAGTGTTTGGCATGTTAATTTGGACCTAGTTGTCAGCATGTTAATTTGGACCTCTATGTTAGCACGTAACATGGTACTATGATAGCAAAATATATGGATCTATATGTTTAGATTATTTTTTTGTGTGATACTAGATAACACAAACCTCAGAAAAAAAAATAAGGATAAAAACGGATAGACAAAATTGCCCTTTTTAACACCATTATGTGTACATAATAGAATAAGGGTAGACTCTCTCTTCATTTTGAAAAAGTGAGGGTAAAAATACAAAAAAAAAAAACGAGGATAAAATCACCATTGCGTCCGAAACGAGGGTAGAAACGCTAATGCTATAAAACCTGGCTGGAAGAGCATGGAGCTGAAATAGCCATATATTATTATTTGCTTTATAGTTTATAGTAGATCCGATGACCATCAGTTTACTTGTTTGGTTGCTCCTTGAAGACAGGTTGGATTTCCTTCTCCCGCTTGCCAATTTGGCTCCGCAGGTGTAGCCTGAGTTCGTCGCCATAGGATCCGCTAAGACAGACTTCCTTAATGCTACGCAGAAGCTCAAGCCCAGGAAACTGTAGAGATGTCACATTGCAGCAGTGGATTTTCAGCAACTCGATGTTTGCAAGCCCGCCACTGAGCACGGTGTCGAACTCTACAGCCTCGAGCCTTGAGTTGCAAGCGATCTCGAGCACCACGAGCCCACGAAAGGCCGTCCGGAAATGGAGCTCCCCATCTTGGCGCAGAGCCTTGAAGCAGAGAGATAGAGTGGTGAGCCAAGGTAGGTTGCCGAGGACATCGACGCCGTCTTGATCCAGCATGACCATCTGCAAGTTGAGTTTCCTGATGTTCCAAAGATCCTTGATCCACACTGGCAGCTTCCCTGCCAGCCCATGCAGTTTCAGGCCCGTAGCTTCTCCCGGAGGCCGGCAGACGCCGTCCAAGCACCCATCTTGGTTGGCCTTCTCGAGCCGCACTGACAAGGATTCGAGATGGCCGTGACCCGAGACGAAACAGCAGAGCTCCTGGCTGTTTGCCCTGCTCACGCCGCACACCCGAGCTTGTGCAACTGGGTCAGTTCCCTTGAGCTCCCTCCTGTAATACTATTCATGTTGACGACACCCAGTGTATGCAATGCTGACAGACTCCCGATCTTCCTAGGCACCACAACCCCGCCTGCATCTGCATGCAGTTGGCTTCTGAACAAGAGCCTGGACAGACAGGAGGTGAAGTCATGCTCTGCTGCAGGTGTTTTGCTGCTTGTCACCATGGCATCGTCGTCACCAGATGTTGTGGTGGTGGAGCCTGCATGAATGTAGCGCAGCTTCTGTAGCTTGGTGATGTCTGATGGGAGCGTGACCACTGCGGTGTTCCTGACATCAAGAGTCTGGAGCTGCCGGAGGCCACTGAACGAATCAGGCAGGCGAGTGATGGTCCTGCATCCTCTCAGCGAGAGGAACTTGAGCCGAGGAAGAAGCCTCACCATCTGCTCGAGGTCTTTATTTGTCACTCCTGATGCATCTTCCAGATCGAGCACCCGGAGCAAGCACATCTTGGCCGAGACGAAGAACGATCTCCACTTGCCAAACACCGTCAGTGACCGTAGACATGACAAGTCGATGCTGTCAAACAAAGCTCTGTCCTGGTCCCAGGTGCTGCCGACGGCGAGGTGCCGTCCTCTGCAGCGCTGCGAGTTGAGGCCGCAGTGGCCCTCCAGTGCAAACACGAGGTTCTGCTCAATTGACCGTGTTGTGATGTACTCATGGAAGAAGCCATTGACCTGGCAGGCTGCTGTTGCTGTCGCTTCCAAGGAGCTCGAGGTAGACGACGACGCTTCTAGCGGCTGGATGATGCTGAGCTCGACAAGCTGGGAGAGCAGCTTCTTCGCTGTCTCGTCTGCAGTGCTGTCCTTGGTGTCACTGGAGTAGCCCCCTCTGCAATCCATCGCCTCACCAAACGCCTCCAACGGATGCTGTGCTTCGCAGGAAGATTGACAGGTAGAACATACACGGCTTCAGCACGTCCGGGCAGGAATGGAAGTAGGAATGCACCCAGGCGAAAAGACTAGCCACCATTGGGTTGTCCATGGCCTCCAACGTTTTCATGAATCCACTGTTCAGTGAGCTCAAAAACTCCAGGTTGGGCTTGTGCAAGCCCTGAACATGTTCAGCTATAGCGACTATCACTTTGGGAAGACCGCCACACTTGTGCAAGATTTGTTTTGCTTGCTCTTTCACTTCAGGGCTCTGTTCCAAGCAGGAATCACTACATATCTGCAGGTAAGTTTGATTAGTATACTTATAAAGATAAAAAGATGTGTTGTTTCATGGACTAAAGTAGTGACTGGATAATGCATCTTAGTAGCTAACCTTCATTTTGAATAGATCAATGGTTTCATCCATCTCAAGGCCTTTGACGTTCCACACAGCTTGATTACCCGCGGTGCAGTATGTGGCAACACTTTTATCGTTTGTGATAACAATGATATGACCTGTACAAGGCCCATATGTCAAGGCAGGTTTTATCAAATCCCATTCTGCCGTCGACTGCAGACCATCAATAACAATGAAGCTCCTGTATTTTCGTACAATCTTACTGCACTCTAGAATTGGATCTTTGATCCTCGATATGCTGCTATGTTGCAACGTATCAGAGTACAAATCCATTAGTAAACTCCTCATGAGGTCTCTTGAACTGAAAGGATGGGCAACATTCACCCAACCAAATTTCTCAAAGCCTTGGGCCTTGACTATTCTCTCACAGTACAAGTGTTTGACGAGAGATGATTTGCCAACACCAGCAATCCCCCACACCGAGGACACAGCCGCATTGGATTCTGCATATGAATCAATGACGTGTAAATCTGTATGCCGCCCAACAAGTTGAAATTTGTCTAACCAGTCCTGTGCAGCTTTCTTCTTGGTGGTCTTCTCACCTCTATCCTCAGCCTTCAGATAAGATTAGTTTTGAGTTCATGTTACGGAGGGATTGGGACAGATATAATATGCATATTCTAAAAGAAATGCCAGGAATACTCAGCAGAGAATCTAAAATGCATGGATGAGGCTTCACAAGTGCAGGAATTGCCAATCCAGGACTAAAGTCCCCCACTGAATGTGTATGCAATGTATTCAGTTTACTGATGACAAATGAAAGTTAATTACAAACTTATTAAAAATAAAAATATATCACTCTGACAATTGATTTCACATATATATATGGGACAAGATATGCAGCAATTATGGTGGATTCATGCCTTTGAAATAAAAGGGAATTCTCCTCAAGACATCTAGGGACAAAACGACAGATATTTAGGGACAGACGGAGCATGTGTTTGGCTTTGGTCAACTTTATACTTTGCCCCACTAGTATAGCATCTATGATCTAACGAAGTACTCCTCTATTTCAAATTATAATTGTTTGACTTTTTGACCTTGACCACTGTCTTATTTAAAAAATTTGTAGAAAAACAGTCAAATTTAAGTCATTCTTAAAAAACATTTGATAATAAAGCATGCCACAATAAAAGAATTGATATTTTGCATAAAATTTTGAATAAGACGAGTGGTCAAAGTTATGGTTGAAAAAAGTAAAACGACCTACAATTTAGAACGGATTTAGTATTTAACATGCACAATGACAAAAATAGTATAGTGGCAGAGTTGACATAAAGAAATACTTATACAGCTAACATGAATTAGGAAAGCACATCATGGATGAGCACCGGGATTCATAAAAGTAACTAAACAGATACCATGGTGATGTTGAACACTAGCTGGAAACAAATAAAATAAATAGAAGAGAACAATTTTGCTGAAACTAACTGGACTGGATTGTTGTACCGAGCATACCTTGTTGAAAAATACACACACAGAATGATCAGCCGAGAATTGGTCCAGCTCACATACTCGATGTGAGTGTCCAACGCACAAGCCGGCGATCTCAGCCTGCTGGGTGTGCACCACGATGCAGCTGCCGTTGTTTCTGTCAGGCAGGTATGCCCCTCATGGTGTCCCACTCAACCATGGTGGAAACATCTTCCAGGATGACCAGGTACCTCTCATCACCGAGCTGCGTCATGAGCTCATCGACAAGTGGCGCTGAGGACGACGACGACGACATCACCTCCATCTTCTTCAGTACATCCGCAGCGCTTCCTTGCTGCTGATGCAGGCAAAGGTTCGTGTAGAGCTGCGTCAGCAACCTCCTCAGGAACTCATGGGCGCTGAAGGGGCGTGGCACCTTCACCCAAGCACGGCTTCTGAAGCTACTGAAGATCTCCGGTTCGTCACAGGCCGTCCTGATGATGGATGTCGTCCCAAGATCGCCTCTTGTTCCCCAGATGGATACCACTCGCAGGGCTGCTTGCTCTTCTTTGTTGTCGAGTAACAGCTTGACGAAATCCAGTGGGCACATCGTGGCAGAGTTCCTGGCCTCGAAGAGGATGTCCGATTCAGTCGTTGTATCGACCAAGGCTTGCTGATGCAGATCTTGCCTCTTGCACTGGCACTGGCACTTGCACGCCGCGTCGCCGGCGATCTGCTGGATCTGGATGTAGCGCGTGTTCCTAGGGCCCATCGCCTCGATCCTGGCCTTGAGCAGCTCTATGCCGGCCACGGCGTCGCCCAAGGCGGCTGCTCCCGGCCCCGGCTCCGGTGGCAGCAGCACGCAGGACGGGAGCAGGGTGCGCCACCAGGAGCTCGGCTTGTCGCTGTCGACGTCGAGCTGGAGGACACACTCGATGCTGTCCTCCACGTCCAGGGCCATGTCGCGGACCTGCCTCACCCAGGTCCTTGACATGTCGTCGTCGTCGTCGCGCCCGTTGGAGACGACTGTGAGGAAGGAATGCATCGTCTCGAACTCGTCCGAGATGAGCATCAGGTCCCGCTGCACGCTCTTCTTCAGCTTCTTCTCGTCCTCAATGGCGGACTTGGCCATCAACACCGTCGCGTTCACCGCCGTCTTGGCCAAGCCCAACACAAGGTCTGCCATTGCTGCTCTATCGCTAGCTATCACCTCCCCCGTACCTGCTTTGGTGTGTATCTGCAGCTGTTAACGCAGCTGCAAATGCTATATGACTACTTGTGTGCATCTACTACAAGGTGGGATTAACAAATTACTAATTTAGCTGTACACTTGGCTAACATAAGTAGATATATAACTCAAGATTCGGTAGCTGTGTTCACCTAAATTAATCCAGCTAACCTCAATTCAGATTCATTGAACCAACGTAACGAATCTCCAGCTAGCGTAACATTACCGATAGGCAGATGTCACATGTATGGACCAATATTACATTGCACGCAATCAGAGAGAACCTATCGGTTAAACATTGAGAAAGCAAATGCGTGTAACAAGCTAAGCCTGGGGGAATCAGTTTGCCACGAATCAAGTATGTAGGCATGTGCCACTGCAGCGCTGGGCCGGCCTGTTCGCGTAGTGGGCCAGGACAGGCCACTTTGGGCCCGAGGGCTCTTTTTTCTTTTTCAAAATCTTTATCAATTCTTATTTATGTGAAATAGTGCTGATTTTTAGTCTACCCCAATTAGCTTGGGACTAAACGCTATGTTGCTGTTGTTATTGAATAGTGCTGATTTTTAATAATGCATTGAAAAATAAATACTGCACAAAAATTCTAAATGTTTTTGGGTAGCCTTTTTGTTTGATATCTACGAAAAAATATAAAACTTGAATTTTGGGTACTTTTTGCATGTTTAAAAATTACCTCTTTTAATTAATAAATGCAACCTTCATGATTTTTATATAGGCTTAAATAAATGTTCAAAACTTTTGAAATTTGTTTTGCCACTATTTTATGATGTAGCTAATCTCCACAAAAAAATCTTGAGCTCGCTTGGACAAAGTTGGTTTTATTCTTAATTTATGCTTTAATTATTAATTAATAAATCAAGTAGTTAGCATTAATGACTTAGGGTTTTGTGTGATTTTGAGATTGGTTGATGACCTTGGGACATGAAACATGATGATGTTCCTTGGCATGTTATTTAATTGTTTGAGCTCATGTTTAACATGTAATTAAGGAATCTTAGAGCCATTTCATGAGAATAACCAAGTAATTAGTAAGTTAAACTTGATGTAACCTAAATGTAATGCTAAGTAGGTTGTTGTCAAGTAATTGTGTTGTTCTATGAGTAGTTGAACATAGTTTTGTTGGCTTACAACTTTATCGTTAAGGAAAGTTATTCTCAAGTTGTTAATCTTTCCATGCATACATCAAGCATCATGTTTATATTTCACCATGTTAAGCAATGCATCATTTATTACATGTAGTAAACAAGAGTGACGTGGTTCACGATGATCAAGCTTTAGAGTAAGCTAGTTAAATTTGTAGAGTAAGCCAGATCCACCCTTGATAGGAATATAGAATATATCAAATAATGTTATGTGGAGTAAGCTAGTTAAATAAGATTTTAATAGCAATTAAAAATTAAATTTGTTGGAAAAATAAAAATTCAGAGTTATACTTGCAAATTAGGATGATTTCGTGGAACAGAAATATTTTTTTAAAAACATGCCCAGGGTCACCATTGCTTGGTTTGGTCGTGTTCCAACACGCCCTCAAGGATTTGCAGTTTAGTTAGCCAAAAAGTTTTAGTTCATTGATGAAGAAATAAAATGAAATGGTGGAACTTATATTTGCTTTCTGAGACGCTGTAGAACTTCAATTTTGTACAGAACACTAGCCCAATCCTATACAACAGTACTGCGTTTTTCTAAGGCCAACTGTACAGCAGTTATTGGATAAAAAATAAAACAAAAGTATATTAATTCTGTGATCCACTAGTAAACAGTGCTGTCGTTGACGTGTCTGAAGCCGTTGTTGTCTTTTCTGTTGACGACTGTGGCCTCCCAAAGATTATCGCAAGCCACCTCGGCAGCGGCGGCATGTCGCAGTCCAAGACGCCCTCCAGCACCTGAACCACTTCCCCATGGTCGGCCGGTCAGCCTCGTCGTCCTGGATGCACCAGCACGCCACCTTGCAGGCCCTCTCCACCTCCACGAGATCGGCGTCGCCGCCGGAGAGCCTCTCATCCAGCAGACTGCTGACGCTGACGACGCCCGGCCCCTTGACGAGCTCCCTCGCGGCTTTCATGGGGAAGAACGCAAGCTCCTCCTCCCCTCCCCGGCGTCGTCGTCGTTGCCGTTTTCAGAGTCGGTGGTCGAGCGCACGCCGGCGGTGTTCCTCCTCCCCGACACGAGCTCCAGCAGCACCATGCCGTAGCTGTACACGTCGACCTTGGGCGTGATGGCCGTGCCGCTGATCCACTCCGGCGCCAGGTAGCCCTTGGTTCCCCTCACCGTGGTGAGCACACGGCTGAAGTCCCTCCCGACGAACTTGGCCATCCCGAAGTCGGCGATCTTCGGGACCAGCGACGGTGACGCGCCTAGAAGGATGTTCTCCGGCTTCACGTCGCAGTGGATGATGCGGTCTCGGCAGCCGTCGTGGAGGTACGACAGGCCTTCGCCACGCCGATGGCGATCTGGTACCGGGTGCTCCAGTCCAGGAACACCCCACCGCCGCCGCCGCCGCCGCCGCGGCTGCTCTGGAACAGGTGGATGTCGAGGGAGCGGTTCGGCATGTGCTCGTACACGAGGAACCGGCTGTCGCCCTCGCAGCAGAAGCCCATCAGCCTCACCAGGTTGACGTGCTGGATGATGCCGATGGAGCTCACTTCAGCTCTGAACTGCTTCTCTCCCTGGAAGCTGCCGTCCAGCCTCTTCACCGCGACGGCGGTGGAGTCGCGCAGCTGGCCCTTGAAGACGGAGCCGAAGCCGCCTTGCCCGAGCTTTTCGGAGAAATTCTTGGTCGCAGAACGCAGCTCTCTGTATGAAAACGCCGTGAGCCCACCACCTGAAGCGGCACCTCCTCGACCGTTCTTCCTCCTCCGGACGATCAATGCTATTGCCAGCACCAGCAAAATCAAGGCAGCGGCGCAGGCGCCGGTGACGGCGCCGATGATCACTCCTCGTTTGTTGCCTCCTCCTGATGTCTGAATTTCTCTTGCAGCGAGACGGAGATAGAGAGTTTCGACGCCAGAAACAGAGTCCCCGCCATTGCTCTGCGGTTGTTTGACGTCGAGCAACCCATCCTGCCAAACCAGGCACCCCTGGCTGGCACCATAGGAATACGCAGTGCACGAGCAGTTGTTCAGACAGGCCGTTGAGCATTCATCTGAGCTCCTCACGTTCTGCAATGGACGCCCGTTGTCAGGCAACGCCATGCCGGGCATGGAGAAGAACCCATCGGTTGAAGACGGCGCACTGCTGCCATTGCTGTTACCACCAGCAGTACAGTCCAGTGGAGCGTCTCTGATGCATCCTCCTGTCCGATCACCCTGCTCCCAGTCCACCGGCGACCTCACCGAGAAGCCCTTCATACAGCTGCAGAGCTCCACCGCGGTGTAGCTGCAGACCGTGAACGGCCCACAGGCGGCGTACACGTCGCACTGCTCCTTAGGCCCCATGTAGAGCGTCAGCCAGCCCTTGGACGCGCCAAGCCACACCTGGTGCTTGTTCTGCCCGGTGACGTCGACGAAGTTGCGCGTCACCGTCGCCTCCGTGGTCACGTTGAACTGGAGGTACTCCTGGCTCGCGTCGTCGACGAACGCGAGGTGGAAGTTGGGCACGTCTCCGGCGAGCTCCGGGATGTTGCTGAAGTACCTGCCGTTCCACGCGCCGGTGGTCCAGTAGGTGACGGACACCGACGGCGACGTGTCGTCGTCGCAGAGCTTGAGGACGAGCTGCGGTGCGCCGCCGGGGTCGACCTCGAAGCAGTAGCGGCCCGGGGACGGCGTGGCCGCGCTCAACCTGGAGACGAGACGGGTGCTCACGCCCGTGGCGCTGAGCCCGAGCTTGGCGCTCGGGAGCAGCGTGTCGGTCGGGTGGTCGAAGCTCTGCCACAGCGTGGAGTTAGCGTTGGAGTTGGAGACGTCGAGGAGGACGAGGTTCCCGGTGTCGAGGAGCACGGCGACGGCGACGGCGGTGGTGGTGGTGCTCGTGTTGGGGGCGGCCGTGGTGGTGTTGTGCGCGGACCATGTCACTGACTTGGTGGCTTGGTTGAGGACGGTAAGATCGCCGTCGCTGGAAACCGTGAGCTCCGGCGACCCGGCGTCGGCGTCGATGATTGGGTGGCGCCGTTGGCCACCCACACCGTGGTCCGGTCGGGGACCGCGGTGAACCATATGCCGAGGTACCACCTGTCGGGCGAGGCGGCGGCGGCGGAGCCTTGAAGAAGCCGAGCGTGAACTTGCTGTTGTTGGACACGAGCGTGTCGTTCCCGGCGAGCACCTGGCCGGGCGAGAGGGTGTCCGTCGCGTCGGCGCCGAGGAGAGCGAGGAGACCGACGACGACGACGAGGGTGGTGGTGGTGGGCAGAGCGACGACAGACATGGTGGTGGTGGGTGAGCGAGCAAGGGAGCAGCCGCCGCTGGAGTTAAACGACATGTGGACGTGGTCAGACACGTGCCAACGCCGCCTGTGGCCAAGACGGCGGGGCCGGCGGCGTGGAGGTGGACCACAAATCCAGTCGGCCGGCACTGGTTGACGACGTGGTTAATGCTTGCTTTGTGTGCCTTTCACCGTGGCCTGGTGAGAGCCGCCGCCCTTCTTTAATTTGCCCGTGGAATTCATCAATTCAACGCCTTTTTTTTGAAACGAATTCAACACCAACAGAAACGCAAAGGTTCTCTGCATCAGTCACTTGCACAAAGGTTCAGAATGCGTCTTCTAGAGTCAGGACGTCAGGTGACCACGACTGGCGTGTATCAGTCACTGCGTTCATCTGACCGCAGCCTGGGCCGATGCTCCAACGGAATCGATCCATCTATCTGGGGCCAATCTGGGCTGTTGGGCCTCCGTTTTCTTCCTGGGCGGCAACAGGATGGAGCAGGTTGCTGGTCACCGCTGAAACCAAGCTACAGAGCACTCACACGTGGCGGGCAACTAAACCATTGGTTCGTCCGATGAGCAAGTGAGCAACTCCACGAGATGACACCGCTAACCACTCTACGATGAGCCACCAACATCTCCATATGCACGCTACATATATATATATAGAGAGAGATCTCTTGTTGCTGGCTCAAGCCATCACAGTCGCAGCTCAGTCAGAGCACAGTCTCACCAGCAGCAGCAGGACGAGCTAGCTACAAACAGAGAGCCTGACTCTGCTCGAATGGCGTTCAAGAAAGCAGTCATCGGACTCTCTTTCCCTTCTGCTCCTCCTCCTCCTCGTCGCGTCCAGCGCCACCGCGGCGAGACCCACGCGCCAGCTGACTTCCGACGACGACGACGACAGCACTGGTGCCGCGGCGCCACCTATCGCACCGGCCGTGGCGCCCGCGGCCGCTGCCATCCCAATCCCGACTGCGGCAGGAGGGGCCAGTGTGGCGGCGCCGGGAGGCGGTGCGACAGCTGACGCGCCGGTCGCTACCAATGCCGCCATCCCCATTGCGGCGGCAGCTGGTGACGCTCCAGCGTCAGCTCCGTTCGCAGCCAGCACCATCCCTGTGGGGGCGGGGGCGGGGGCGGGTGCAACCGGCGGCGCAGACGGCCACGGGATGGTGTTCTTCATGCACGACATCCTGGGTGGCACGAACCCGTCAGCGCGCATCGTGGCCGGGATCGTGGACAACGCGGCGGTCACAGCTCAACTCCCCTTCGCGCGTCCCAACGGCGCGGTACTCCCACTCAACGGCGGCGTGAACGTCAACTCGGGCGCGGCGAGCGCCATGGACAACAACAACATCCCGTTCCTCACGGGCCTCGGCGGCGCCACCAACGCGGCCAAGTCCCTCAGCACCGCCAACGGCAACACCGGAAACGGGAACGGCGGCGTCTCGATCTTCTCCGGCGGTGGGCTACCACAGGGCACGACGCTACAGAAGCTCCTGTTCGGGACCATGACGGTGGTGGACGACGAGCTGACGGAGGCGCCGGAGCTCGGGTCCGCGGCGGTGGGACGCGCGCAGGGGTTCTACATCGCCAGCTCGGAGGAAGGCGTCAGCCAGACGGTGGCGGTCACCGCCATGTTCAAGGAAGGTGGGTTCGAGGATACCATCAGCTTCTTCGGCGTGCACCGCCCGTCGACTCGGAGTCGCACCTCGCCGTCGTCGGCGGCACGGGGAAGTACGTCGGGGTGAAGGGGTTTGCTAAGGTGGCTGTGGTGAGGCCTGGAGGGGTGGTTGCGTCTGGCGCGCTGCTCGAGACTGATGGGATTGAGACCGTGCTCCAGTTCACTCTGTTCCTCGTGTGATGTATGACACGTATGATGGCTGCAGTGTTTAAGGAGCGGCAAGTGCACGAGTGCAATTGAGGTCGATGTGTGTGTTGTTTGGTGCAACAATTAGTTGCATACAAAACTTGATGTATTATTATTACTAGCTACTAGTAGTACTACTCTACTTGTTACGAATACGTGTTTTCAGAGGTGGTTATTTATGAAGTTATTATGATACGTATATACTCATGGTTCTAAAATAGTGTTTTTTTTTTTTTTTTTTTTTGGAAACGTTCACGGTTCTAAAATAGTGGCTTACAAGTTAAGGCCGATGTGAATCTCGCTACTGGGCCCATGATTAGCAGTGCGTAAAATAGAAGAGGAAAAGCCCAAATCGGCAGCTCGACGGATAGCAGTAGTACCGTAGTTTGGTTCCGTTTAGTACCACATCGCCTATGTTAGCGAACGTGCGTCCCCAGAGACGTATAAAAGTTGGCTGTGGGCGGGCGTTTGAAGTCATCTTCGCGCTTGGGGCAATGACGCAGCTGATGAGGTTATACCGAGGCGCGTCAATTGCTGGTTGAAAACTATGGCCTGTTTGCTTGGCTTATCGGTCGGTCCTGTCGGTAGTATTTTCTCTCATAGAATCGCCAAAGCTTATCAATCGATCTGTCGAAGTATTTTCTCTCTCAGAATCGGTCGGCCAAATATTGTCGAATTTTCTCTCATAGAATCGCCAGGGCTTATCGGTCCTCTGTCGGGCAGTATTTTCTCTCATAGAATCAGCCAAAGCTTATCGGTCGGTCCTGTCAAGTATTTTCTCTCATAGAATCGGGCCGGTAGCCCGAGTTTTCTTTCACCGTCACCGAACAGCTCTATTTCCAAACCCTCTCGATACTACGTCAAGAGTATTTTCTCTCACGTAATCGCCAACAGCATTTCTCACTGTCAGCCGAACAGCTCTATTTCCAGCAGTACTTTCTCTCACCGTCAGCCGAACAGCTCTATTTCCAAACCCCTCTGATACACTACGGTTGACGAGAATTTCTGGAAGGGCTCCCTCTAACCAGGGTAAGGCCCACAAATCAGAATTAAGGCCCACAAATCAGAATTTCTGGAAAACCAGGGTAAGGCCCACAAATCAGAATTAAGGCCCACAAATCAGAATTTCTGGAAGGGTTCCCTCTAACCAGCCCACAAATCATACCTGAAAATTTTGAGGGCATGTTGGAACTTCTTGGCTGAATTGATCAGTTGGCGTGGCTCTATTAAATTTGACTACTGACGGAAGGAACTTATCGGCGACCTCTGCAATAGCGAACCGGCAGTGGACGAGCTTGGCCACGTGTCCGGATCCTCGCCGGCCGAAGTCGTCTGCAATCAGAGACAATGTCAGCTGACGAGCATCAATTGCCTGCTGAGAAACACACGGGGAGATATATCAGAGCGTCAGAAAACCGACGTGCCGTGCCGTCGAGGTGAGGAGGCGGTCCAATGCAGGCAACCAGGTCGGCCGCTGGGTGCCGGCAGCTCGGACGGCGACGACTCCGTGGGTGAGCGCTCGTGGTGTGCAGGCATGGCAAGAGTGGGCCTGCAGCTCTAACCCCGCGAGCGGCCTGCAGGAGGGCGCGGCACGGGTACGCAGGACGCTTCCATGGCTGTCGGCTGCTGTTACAGTGGATGCCACGGCTGCCAACTGTCCACCGCCGCTGCCGGAGATGTTTGCTTGCCGACAAACTACAGCCGGGAATGGTTGTTCCGTGCTTGATCTTGTCTTTTGGCTGGGGATAATGGACAGGAAAGCTCTTGGTTCTGGATGTTGAAGAAATGGAGGCGTTCGTTGCTTCGTTCAAAGGCTGACGGCTGGTCCATTATTTTACGAGGACTTAGGCTTTGCCTCAGCCACAAGTATATTTTGGACTTCGCTGTATATGGTCTTTAGTAAAGAAGTTGAATCCTTACCATTGGTGTAACAGCTACATGGTCATGATGGTTATGCAGAAGTGACATGAGTTTTTAAAAGGAACATAATTATACAAATTTCCAGGTTATTCACTTAATATACATTGACTTCGTACATAGGCTATCCTATAGAAGCCAATATCACATAATTTGGACTTAGTACATAGGCTATCCTATAGAAGCCAATCACATAATTTGGTTGTACAAGGTAAGAACAAACAAATAAGCTAATGCCTTGTCAGTGTACAGTGTGATAATATCCAGTTCTCTACCTCTCATGCAGTGAGTATAATATATAGAATGTCCATGGACACAATGAAACAACATTATGTACATTCAACAATTAAAAAGTATGTACAAATTTTCAGAAACGCCAGCACATGGAAAGCTGGGTGCCATGCATTCACAGATGTCAGACGAGCGTGCTTATTTTGGATTGTTTGATTTAGATATGTCAGCTCGCAACTCCTCTTCAAGTTCGTCGAAGTCCCAACCGCTTATCTCCTCATGGTCTTTATTAACTTTTCCGAATTCTAATTCTAACTTTGCAAGCTCTGAATCTGTGTCCAGCATCTGCTCAGATTTCGCTGGAGATTTAGGAGAGTCGACAGGCACATCTTTGGGTGAAGAGGGTGCCTGAACAGGTGAATGACTCGCTTCAGATTTGTCTTTGGTTGAACGACTAGATCCAGACTTGTCCTTCATTGGTTCCTTTGCCTTGCGGACTTCAATATCTAGCGGCCGGCCTTTCTACAGACTCAAATACTTCCCTCAGTTTCTCAATTTCAGAAAAATAAGGTCCTGACCTCTGCATCATCTTGCCTCTGAAAATTGAGAGGGAAAGGTGGTTTGTCCAACTGCAGGGATCGCAAACACGAAAAAGAGACTCAGTAACTAAAGATGAGAAGAGTCAGAAGTACCTAGAATTAGCCCCTTGCTCAGAATAAAACATCTTCTTCATGCGATCTACAATGCTGAAGGCAATTACGATCTGAAAATGGGGGAGCATTGTCAACTAGCTATCCACTCTATAAAAAGCTGAATAGGCTACATATGTTCATAGCATGAATTATAATACACCATCTAGTTAAGAGTTCAGGTGTAATATCAATGCTAGATACTAAAAAGGAACCTTCTTTTTCAGTTTCCAAATATTCCTCCTCAAGGGACTTTTGTGGACTTGTCTTCTCAGAAATCTCATCATCCCCTCCATGTTCTATTGACTCCTCCCTATAAAGTTTGGTTCAGATCACAGATTCCAAAACCATTAGTTCTATTTTGTTCTATAAAAAGGAAGAGTACATGTAAGACATTACAAAGAATAAATAAGTAAACAACCTAGAATTTAAGACTGCCAAATTATCCACGTATGTGCGGATCCGTTCAATTGATGGGCTAAGAACTTCCTGCCCAAGAAAAAGTATGCATAAGAGAAACTGGATCAAATATATACCCCAACAGTACAATGCTTGAACACCATATATCCAACCAATAACCTTGAAATAAGAAAGATGACACTTGGTCAACTTCAGAAAATTGCTTGTGCATCTTTCCAGCTCCTCACTAAACAAAAAGTAAAGCTGAATCAGGCAAAAAAATGTTATTTTGAGACAATCTTCACTTCTTCAGCACAACAGTAATGAATCATGCAATTTCTGATCAGAACTTCAGAATAGGGTGAGAAGCATAATAATAGGACAAAAAAGGGTTGAAACTTGTAGTGATTACATACTTCGTTTTGTTTTCCTTCTGTTCATTGTATGACGACTGAAGTTGCCATGTATCCTCGAGGAAATTTACCCAAGTCTTGACTACACTAGCCTCCGTGTTACATGAGTCAATAGATTTCGACAGGTCATTCTCCTGAGTTGATGAAGAAAACAAAATATCTAGTCAATCAATATATTGAAAAACAGATAATAAACATCAACTCCATCACATACAGCAGGATCAAAACTGAAACAGGATATTCAGTCAAAAAATAAAAAACTGAAACAGGATAATCAGCAAAGTGTACCCACCTTCGCTTGTAAACTAAAGATCATCTGGTTGTTTGCTTCATGAAATTGGTCCCTCTCTTCCCTCGTCTGCTTGAGTCGACCAACAGCAGCATTCAGTGAAATGTTGACCTGTTCATCATGAAACATTGGAAAGAAATCAAGATCAGAACAAACGTTTGACTTTCACAAATATAGGAGACAGGAGAAAACCAGAAAATAAAATCTTCCAGAGGTCTCAAGACAAGGTACCTTCTTCAATTGAGCCTCAAGTTCATCCCTTTGCTTCTCCAATGCAGAAATTTCAGTAGTCAAATCCTACACGAGACACATTAGAAAACATTTTTTTTTTGTGACACCAGAGAATACAACAAATCAGAACTTACATATACATCTATTTTACAAAGTACAACAGATATTATAGATGTATACATGTACATTGTGCACGCAGAATGGCTTTCCATGCAGCCATCAGATGCAATGAAATAAATTGGAACAAAAACTTACAACGGTGCATAGCTATAATTATATGCTAGAAGGGAAATGCAGTCAGAGTTCTACGTTATGTGATGTGGGACCTTTTATAGTATATAAGAGCTACGGACAAATTCTACATGAGAGCTTGGATTCTTACCTTCTCAACAGCAACCACTTCATTCTCCTTTTTAGCACGAAAAGTTAAGAGCCTCTTCTTTCTGGCGTCTGAAATAGCAAAATTTGAAAGGTCAACGGATAGTTTCTGTATTAATTTCTTTGTTCCAAAATGCACCAAACAAAATTCAGAAAAATCATAAATCTACAATAGTGGCGGGTGAACAACATGACTTGTATTCATGGTGTACTCACTAGTGAACAGATTTCACATAGACTAGGGCGTACGTAATGACAATCATGCTGATTTAGTGAAAAGAGCTAAACTAGTATATAAACAAATGCACAGAATGCAGATTGTACTGTCACAACTAATATAGTTGAAGTTTGATGTGTGCATAGTCAAATGTTGCTAATATGGGTGTTCCTTTTTTCTAATGATTATCTCCCTAAAATAATCCATATGTACTAGAAAATCATACATGTTAGAAGAATAATATTCTATCTGCCAAAAACATAATAAACTAAAAGGGAAAGCAGAGTCCTTAGTTTGTACAAGATTCAAGATTCTAGCAAGCATCAACAAATGATTTTAAAATATGGCTACAGAAAAGTTAAGCTAAACCTGTGATCCAAAATACGCTTCTCTGCCTTGGAGGATGAATTAGCAAGGGAAGTCGCCAATACCTTTAATTTCTCAACCTGCAGCATTTTGGCCATTATTTTAGTATATAGAAAACCGTATTTTCACCAAATGTCCACATATATAAGCAGAGTTCATCCAGAATGACTATCAAGTTATTATTGGCAAGTCTAAATAATGAAACGGGTAAGATGAAACTTTGACACAATTACAACACAACATTGGTGATTGCTCACCTGGCCCATGCATTAATTTAGAAGGAATTCAACATGCATGGTTATCGTGCCACAACAAACATGGGCCATACCACAGATGATATAAACTATTCAACGGAAAGTAAATGTAGCACAGAAAAGCTTGTGGATTACAGTAAAGTATGCATGATCACAATAGTTAGCACTAAAGAGATTACTGAACTATCACTGCTCTTAGTTTTTGTTCAAGTACCATACAACTGCGGTGGTTGGTCAAGTTATAAGCAGAATATAAAGGTCTATCTAACCAAAATATGAAATTCTCCTAAAATCACAAATAAACATGCCTTTTGGGGAGTGGATCTCTAAGGAGTCCCCAGTATTAATTGATTTTTTTCTTCAACAGAAGTTCCTCCATTCTAGAGCAGAATCGAACTTCGTGAGTGCTCCTTTGAAAGACTAAACAAGAAGAAAAAAATAGAGTTAGCTTGTTTCAAATTAAAAGCATTATGGAGGCAGAACCAAGTTATACTAATAAAAGGATGCAAAAGATCAAAAACAAACTGGTTGGCATTGAATGTACAACATTAGTTCGAGGAAGAAGCCATCTGCTAATGAAATTGCCTGACTAAAATTGCTCAGTGAGCATGGGATCATAAGACATTTAAATGAAATGATTAAAAGCCTAAAGCCAAGTCTATGTCTGCATAATGACCAATGTTTCAAAGATGGCATTTAGCGGACAGCCTCTCGAATAGCTAATAGCAGAGTCAAATGAGGATATAGCCGTCTATAGCCGCTAAATTGTATATAGACACAAATAACTTGAGCTGCCTAGCCAGAGATTTAAAAATTTGATACTGACACTATGCCTGCTTATAGATAGATCTCAATTCTCAAATGCCTTTGTGAACATCTAACCAAACATTGACAAATTATACTGAAGAAACAAGTAAAACAAAGTAGTTCATTAGAACATATATCACAGAGTACACACCTCAACAGTTGAAGTCTTTTCTGTAACTTTACCAGGATCATCAATTGACTGAACTCGTGATTCCTCCTTCTCATCTAGTTTCTTCCACAATTCTACAGCTTCAGCATCTATCCTGAAGTGAATTACTCATATTAGAGTAACAAGAAATAATAATAGCCCCAAAACAAAGGCAAGAGTACTATTTAATCTTTCAGGCTTTCCATATGTTACAGGTTAAAACTATAAGTGCAATGATGACTGAGGATATTTCATATTTATGTTAGAAAATTGCATGGGTAATACCTGATTGGCTAAATATTGTTATTGGCACTTTGAAGTGAACAATTAAATGTAATCTCATATCACACGTGAAATATAGATGATGTTTACTGTTAGACAGACAGATGGACCTAGGGCGTGCCCCATGTACATTGTGCTGATTGGTGTTAATTCTAGCACCCTGTACTCTCAAAATCAATCTACTATTCTCGTGTGCAACCTTTGCTTACATCATATCAGGCTGGTCGATCCTTGAGAACACACGCATGAAAAAAAATTAGACTTCATGAGCAAATCAGTAGAAATGTAGAATAGTAGTCACCTCACAATGTCAGCATTCCTCTTTAGACCTGAAATGGCACTTTGCGTAAACTGAAGTAGCTCTTCACGTTTCACCTACATGTATACAGATACAAAGAATATTGTTTGACAAGAAAAGTCAATATATGCAAAATTTGGGATTGCTTGTGAAGGAAAGAAGCAAGGTAGGTTAAATATTTATGCCTTTTCAGCAGCAAGGAAAAATGTGTGGGAGTGGCACAACAGAAAATAAAACCAGAAGTATACATGAACTGCAATTACATTCTTGTGGATTACCAAGTACATAAAAAACTACTGAATAATTTGAACGCTTTGCACCAAGCACTACATGATAATTTAGCCTTATATATAAATTTACATCAGACAACTGGCAGACATACCAGGACTTCATCATGGTAATTTGAGAATGATTTTGCCAAGTCCTGTATACTGCTCACTATAGCGTTATTAACTTCTTTTCCCCCCTGTAAGACATATTTCTGTAGCAAATGACTGTCATTTAAAAAATGGAGAGGATGCTCATGAAGAAAAGTAGAAAACAAATACTGAGACTCAAGTTCAAGGAAGAGTAGACATAATCATGTCAAACAGCCACAGCCAAACCAATCATTAAAAAAATGATGGGCTGAAAGATTGTTTTCTCAGGGAAGCTATGTATAATCATATGAGCCTTCATAAGAACCCAAAGTAAATCTTAATTACACATTCAGTAAGAGTATGAAACATCAAAAGGAAAATATCACATAACAGAATTATAGCAACATAAGGAAATAGCAAGCAGGCGGTGTTGTACTTGCAATGGAAAACCATAAAATAAATTCTTAACATAAAAGGTGAAGTACGATTCTTCACATCAAAGCAGTAAGTTTCTAGAGTCACTAGTATATCCTAAAGTCAAGTGCAAATGTTATTGCCTCCAGGTCAGTCAACAATATAGTTTAGATGACTATATTCCATGTTCTACCCAGACCAAGTGCATTTAATCATATGTTTATAATATGGAAACTGCAGGAGAGAGTTTAAGTATTCAAGCTCAGAGTAATTTCTTAGTGTACTTTGGCACATTCCACTTGAACTGAAACTGAGATGAAAAATTGCTTGGATTATTGAAAAATAGCAAAATCATCGACGCATCTTTAGGACAATAAGCTCACCCGAAAATTTCTAGGAGAAGAGAAACCTCTTCTTCCTTAGAGCTTCAAGAATCTGGATAAGGAAAAGATAAGCCAGGTGGTAGTGTGGTACAAGAAACAACAAAGATCTATTACAGAAAGCACTTTCTTGTTGGGTAGTACTAGTACAGGTGCAGATGGTATCTTGAGTTCTTGACAGACAGGATAGAATAATTGAACTAGCTCACCATGGACAACGTAATACCCTCAAGTGCTTGGCTATAAAGGAATACATCTCGAAAATTCATAGGAGGCCCTCCAATATCAGCATCATAAAAAACAAAACCTGCAGAGATGTGTGTCTACGATGTTATCATGGATGAAAACAAGAATAGCACTAAGTATGATGCCATTTCATTGGACAAGGAAGCTATAAATGACGATACAAAGCCAGTGAGCTCCCTGTATGATTAGGAAAAACCCAAGAGCCAAGAAAATGAAATCCGATAGGCAGATGCATACTTTGGCCAATGATGCTTTCGAGGAGTTTGGCTCGCTTGAAGGGGTGGTCTGCCTGGGGAGACCCACCCGAGCCTCCAACTTCAGCCTCGACCTCCTGTAGGGCTCTGAGCCAGCGCCTTAGCACTTGAACTCTCTCATCCCCGCGTGATGAAACCGCTACCTCTTCCAATCGCTTCACTGTTTGCTTCACACTTTTGTAGTTCTGAGTGCTCTGTAAATCCCATAATAAGAAACATTATACAAATGACCTCAGATCAAGTCAGCATCATCAGTAAACAAGGGTTTTTCTATATGAAGGACAGTAAGTCCGTCTATGGGAAGTGCACCAGCATGAACCCTAAATGCCCCAACATTTAGCCTTCCCCATCCCCTTTTAGCAGCCACACCTGCCCTATAGCATGGAAGTGTGACACTGACAGATCACTCATTACCCAATGTCACTCCAAATTAGAAGCTATCACATAGATTGAACCACAAGAAGGTATAACAGCAGCTCAAATTACACGCGAGGCGCTCCTCCGCCGCTATAAATTGGATTTATTTATTTCTCAATTGACACCGCCTCATCTCAGCAGCAACAAAAATAACGAAACACGTTTCCAGGCCAAGTGGACGGAGTCTGGGGACAGGGGGGCGGGGAACGGAGAGGAATCCGCTCACCATGCGCTCGTTGATGATCTTGGCGCCCTCGGCGACGGCCTGGCCGGCGTGGTGCGCGACGGCGTCGGCGTAGCCGAGGACCGTGCGGGCCACGCCGCTGCGGTTGCCGGCCTCGACGGCCTTATTCACCGCGCTCCGCAGCCACGAGGACATCGCGGGATCACGGCGGCGGCGACGGCGATGGCGAGGGGAGTAGTAGGTGGGGTGCGCGGCGGGGCGGGGCGGTCGCTTCTCTTCGGGGAGAAGGGAGGCGCTTCAGGCTTGCAGGGGAGTTCAACACCTCAACTGCTGGACGGCTTGCTCTTTTCCGTTTCTCTTTTTTTCCCCAAATATATTTTATGATTTTTAAAAACATAACAATAAAAGCAAAAAAGCGGCGTTCTTGTTCAGTTAAGCCAAGTAGTTCTGTTGTCTGTTTCACAGGGAGAGCAATATTTCCTGGGGCCCACATGAAAAGGGGTGAGGTCATGTGCTAATTCCTCATGCGATTTACTAATAGATTTATGCTTTGCAGATCACATGAGTACTGTGCAGTATTCCTCATTTTTTCAATATTGCTACAACTAGTAAAAGCAAAAGGAATGGATTTCTTTCTCTTTCATCCATCCAGAAGGTAAAGCTTGTAGTGACTCAGACTAAAAAGCCTTCCTGCCAGTGTTGGACCAAACATTGCAGTGTTGTATCGCACCCTATCGACTTTCAGCCCAGATTTTTTTTTTTTTTCAAAAAAGACTAAGCCCGAACGCTAATAAATATTCGGATTCCTAAATATTCTGAATCACGAAATGGTGCTTCCCAGCACAGCCCATCTCCGGTCGATATGGCCCATGTTATGCTTTTGCCTGAACATGAACCAAGGTAAAGTGAAGCTTAATGGTAGGTTAAAAAATAAACTGCAAGAGTAATGAACCTAACAGCTTACTCCTTTTCTTTTCTTTTTTTTTTGAGGGGCAACAGCTTACTCCTTAAACAGATAGTTGCATCGTTCTATGTTGTGTCATCAGACACTTTAAATGCAAGGCACTGTCGAGGGTCCATATGTACAACTCTTCTCCTATGGCACCATTAAGATGCGTTGTATTAAATTTTATTCTACTTAATACAAAGGTGCGTAAACCTTTTATTATGTGATAAAAAATCCTTCAAAAATAAAAAGTGCTGTGTCAGACTATAACGGTATTTTGTTATTTTAAAAAGAACTCCCATTCGTACATGTTCTGTTCTCAGCAAAACAACGGGTCAATTAGTAGTCCGCTAGGACTATGTATAGTAAAGCAGGCTTCCATGCAAATCCAAGTCAGTCGCTTTTGATAACGACCTCTCCCTCGCGTTCAAGTCTCCGGCTGCTGTGGAAACGGTGGCAGAAAAGTAGGTCTTTTCTCTGACCAATGTCGTCTTCTTCCCGTAATCCTCCGAGCTTGGTCCATCAGTAGGCCAATCATGTCTGAAAACTCAAGACTGAAGACTAACTGTGCAGGCTGCAGTCCATTCAGCCATGGAGGACTAACTGTGCTTGCCGAATTGGCTTTACCACTGCAGTGTTCCTTTCATTCAGAGTAGGACGCACTCGTCCTTGTGCTTCATCGACTTGCCCAAGTGTAAGCTTCTGCCAGCTACGAAAAGGGAGGGTTGCCATCGCTGAGAGCTCTCTGTTTGTATCTTTGTAGTTTGGCTCCATTCTGGCAGTTCGGTATTCTGTGACTTCTGTTGTATCCTGCTAGTATCCAAGAGTGGGCATGGAACCTTTTAACGGTTTGGTTCATTGAGTTCTTGTCCATGGAACTCAGATAGTCAGCACTTTCCAAGGTACTTCTGGCTGGCTCTCACCACCAAGTTCTTCTTCTGTTTACGCAATGAATTAAATTGATTTCAACTTTTCAAGAAAAGTATAAATATATCCGCGCAGGTTCGTTGCGCTAACTTTGTGTTTTTCCGGTTGAAGTTGTGCGAATCTTTTTCACGACTGCCCGCCGATTGGACTTCTAATCTGCCATGGTCGCCATGGTTAAGCTCCAGTTGGCTCTATGCTTCGTGGGGATCATCTCGATACTCTGCGGCTTCTGCACTGCGTACACTCCGGCAGACAACTACCTCATCAGCTGCGGCTCCTCGGTCAACACGAAGGTCGGCCGGAGGGTCTTCGTCGCCGACGGCGACGACTCCAGCTCCGTCACCCCCTGACGGCGCCCAAAAGCGCCGCCGTGAAAGCCTCGCCCGACACGGCGTCGTCGGTTCCGACGAGGCCGCGTCGTCGGCGCTGTACCAGACCGCCAGGGTGTTCACGGCGCCGTCGTCCTACTCTTTCCGCATCAGCCGCCCCGGCCGCCACTTCGTCCGCCTCCACTTCTTCGCCTTGGCGTGCCAGGGCTACGATCTCGCCGGCGCCAGCTTCAAGGTGTCGACGCAGGACGTCGTCCTCATGGACGGCTTCGCACCGGACAAGACGACGACGGGCGGGAACGGCACGACCTCGCCGCCGGTGTGCAGGGGAGTTCCTGCTGTACGTGAACCGGGACACGCTCGTCGTCACGTTCGTGCCGCTGCTGGCTGGGGCATCGCTTTCGTCAACGCCGTCGAGGTCGTCTCGGCCCCCGACGACCTCATGGCTCGCCCGGTACAGACGTCGTCCGACAACCAGCTGCTTGACCCTGCCGTGATGCCGCTGCAAACGGCGTACAGGGTCAACGTTGGCGGCCCCGCCGTCACCGCCGACGGCGACACGCTGACACGGGAATGGACCACCGACGAGCCCTACCTGGCCGCCTCCATCAGTCCGGCGGCCAACATCAGCACCCGGGAGTTAGTCTACAACGGGAGGCTGGATTATCTCCCCGGCCAGGCGACGCCCGACGACGCGCCGGACATCGTGTACGCCACGGCGAGGGAGCTGGTCATGTCGAACACGGTGGACCAAATGGCGTGGCAGTTCGACGTGGACGAGCGGCCATCGAGCTACCTCATCAGATTCCACTGGTGCAACATCGTGAGCACGGCGCCTTACCTGCTCAGCATCGATACGTATGTGGGTAGCAACACGGTGGTGACCGGCCTTAACCTCTCCATGATTGGGAACGGCGCGTTGGCCGTCCCGTACTACAGGGATTTCATCTGGGATTCCAGCGATGCAACCGGCAAGATCGCGATTTATGTTGCCTCGTCGGCGTCGATGAAGATGAACAGAAGCACGCTGCCAGGTCCTATTCTGAACGGAATAGAGATCATGAAGATGCACTTCAGCTCTGGTTCTGTCGTCGTCGTCGAGCCTACGGCAGGATCGAAGACACGGCTTTTGGCCGTCGTTTTGGGCTCAGTCTGTGGAGCATTTGCCGTCGTGTCCATTGCTGTTGTCCTTGCCATTTTGCTTAGGAGGAGGAAGAAAGAGGAGAAGGTGCTGCGTACACCGTCGTCGTCCCGGAGCCAGTCCCCGACTCCATGGATGCCACTCCTCGATCGGCTGAGCTTGCGCAGCCGACGACCGGAAGCCATCGGAGCAGGGTCATCAAATTCGCCGTCCACCATGACAGAGACATGCCAGGAACAAGAGCGATCCCCATCGCTGCCTCTCCGGTCCCGAGCTACCGCTTCCGTTCGCCGTGCTGCGAGACGCGACCAACGACTTCGACGAGGGCCTGGTCATCGGCGCCGGCGGCTTCGGCAAGGTGTACCGCGCGACGCTCCCGGACGGCACGAGCGTGGCCGTGAAGCGCGCGAGCCCGGAGTCGCGGCAGGGCGCGCGGGGAGTTCCGCACGGAGATCGAGCTGCTGTCCGGCCTGCGCCACCGCCACCTCGTGTCCCTCGTCGGCTACTGCGACGACGGCGACGAGATGATCCTGCTGTACGAGTACATGGAGCACGGCTCGCTCAGGAGCCGCCTGTACGGCCCCGGCGCTGCCACGGCGGCGCTCGGTTGGGAGCAGCGGCTGGAGGCCTGCGCCGGCGCGGCGAGGGGCCTCCTCTACCTCCCACACGGCCCTGTCCAAGCCGGTGATCCACCGTGACGTCAAGTCGTCCAACATCCTCCTGGACGGCGGCCTCGCCGCTAGGGTCGCCGACTTCGGCCTGTCCAGGACCGGGCCGGAGCTCGAGGAGACGCACGTCAGCACGGCGGTGAAGGGCAGCTTCGGGTATGTGGACCCGGAGTACGTGCGCACGAGGCAGCTCACGACCAAGTCCGACGTGTACTCTCTCGGCGTCGTGCTGCTGGAGGCGCTGTGCGCGCGCCCCGTCGTGGACCCGAGGCTCCCCAAGCCGATGGTGAACCTGGTGGAGTGGGCTTTGCACTGGCAGGGCAGGGGCGAGCTAGACAAGATCGTCGACCGCCGGATCGCCGCCGCGGTGAGGCCTCAGGGCGCTGAGGAAGTACGGCGAGACGGCGGCCAGGTGCCTCGCGGCGCGCGGGCGCGGACAGGCCGGCGATGGAGGACGTCGTGTGGAGCCTGCAGTTCGTGATGCGTCTGCAGGAGGACAGCGGCCTCGAGTTCTCCGACGTCAACAGCTTGAGCCTGGTGCGCGAGCTGACGCCGACTTTGATTCTCGCCGGACAAGCTCGCATCAGAACGAAGCCAGCTGCGAGGAGGAGAGGGTGTCACTGACGCCAACTTCACCGACGTCGACGTGTCCATGCGAGGTGTCTTCTGGCAGATGGTCAATGTGGGCGGCAGATGAAGCGCAAAAAGAATGTTACCATGCGAAAATAAGGAAATCTGATAGATATTGTATGAGTACTGATCAGATTAGCAGAGAATGTTACCAGGCGAAAATAAGGAAATCTGATAGATGTATGAGTACTGATCAGATTAACAAACGATTAGGCTGCAATGCATGAATAATGGTAGGCTTGAGATTTCTACATTCTAGAATAATTGTGTTTTTAAAAGAAAGAATACATGTATTGAAAAGTACTTGTATATCAGACTATCCAGCAATAGTCCCACAAAAAACCATCTTTGCACGTCCTTTGAATATAAGAGCAAAAAGATCCATGTGCACTTAAATGTTACAAGCAACAGATGGTATGATTTATCTAATGCATATAATAAACACAACGGAGTACAAATTCAATCATACTCTGAGGCCTGTCCTAATCGTAAAGACGTTGGGGATGGTTCATAAACATAGGGAAAACCCATGAGCATCCCAGAAACACATTCAGGGGATGTGCGGTGATTGCTGTCATCATTGATTCCTGGGCTAGGGCTATGAATGCGACCATTGGTTGCTGGACTGACGTCACGACGCTCCCGGTCTGCTGGGCTACGGCTGTCAGCTCTGCTTGGGCTCATGCTGTAATCCGAGCCATTGCGTTCCCTTGGTGCAGGGCTGCGGCTGCGGTCTCTTCCCTTGGATGGTGAAGGGGCTCCTCCTTGGGCTGCGGCTGTCGTGAGGGCTCCTCCTTGGGCTGCGGCTGTCACGAGGGCTCCTTTCATCACGACTGTTCCGCCTTGGAGATCGTGCACGACTATGAAAAAGGAAAGAATGCAATATTAGTGCTTGACACTACAAATTTCTAAAGATGAGCAGAGGAAGAAATAACGAAATCAGAACAAAGAACTTTAATCAAATTAAAAAAAATTTTTTATACTGTACCAAAATCAACAATCAGCCTTTTGTCATATCAAATCACTAAAAATATATTTGGAGCATTCTGAGTAATTTAGTACAATTTAGTGTATATTCAACAGCCAGAACATCATATTATGGCAAACAAAAGGATATCAACAAGAAAATAATAATGCTCTGATTCAGATAGTTATGTGTCCGAGATGTTTTTTACACATTAAAGTTTCAACCAAAGACTCCATGGTACATAATCATCATGACAAATAAAATGGAAGTAGTAATATAGTAACCAATTGATTAAATCGAAATACAGTCACATACCTATAGCTCCTACTGCGGCTCCTGCTGTAACTCCTGTCAAGGCTCCTTTTCGCGGCGAGGGGATGGAGATCTTGAGTGACTTCTTCCACGCCTACTTTCAAAAAAAAAGGAACGGCATTCAGGCATGAAATGATCTAGTTGCAACAAAAAGAAGAAATCTCACAGGATGTACCTCAGATTCTTAGGGCTGTTTTGACAGTCTCTTTCTATATGGCCCCTCTCCACAGCGGTAGCATCTGTTTTTCAGTCACCAGCTTTGCAGTCACGAGCCCAGTGTCCATCAATACCACAGTTAAAGCAGCGGCCAGCACCAGGAGGTGGCCCCCTGCCCATATATTCACGGGATCCTCCTGGGCCACGTGGAACCTAAATTACAATGAAAATTGCATTCATGTGGAACAAGGAATCAGATAACAGAAAACATAAAGCAGGAAAATGAATAAATTACATAGTACAGAGGACTCTTGTATCTTACCCCTTTTGCAAACTCAACAATCAATCGGCTACCATTGAACTCCCTACCATCAAGGTTATACCTTGCATCATCAGCATCCTGGGGGTCACTAAACTCCTGCAATATACAATTCAGAAAAAGAAGGCTCATATATGAAAAGGGCAAAAAGCTATTTAGTTGACAAAAAATAACTCATGAGCTTGAAGTAGAGCAAGACCACTTTACAACAAACGCAAACTCATGCTTCATATCCACATAACGCACTCTGTGGAAATGGTTTCCAGAAACAATAACGTCGTCAAGAAGCAAGTAGAGAAATGAATCGCCGGTCAGAAGGAACTAAACCAGTCATGACTGAATTTCCATTAAAGCATGTTTTTTTTAAAAAAAAAAGAATCAGCAAGTTTCAACTTTGCGAGAACAGCCAGCAATTGCACCAAGGGCACCCTCCCACCATGGACACCGAGGTTGGGTAAGCCCCCAAAACCTTCAACAAGATCATCAAGGTTAAAACATGAAGGGCATGTTGATCTAATTCTAATAAAAACAATGCTGAGCGTTACAGCACACAGCAGCCTAGGATGCCAATCTCAACAGGCAACAGAGATTCTAATGGATTTCCCCCTATATTTTCGGAACAAGGAAAGCAAAGAACAGAAGTATTTTATTTCATTTCAATCAATTGATTAGATATCAATGGACAAACCAATAGAAGGAAAATAGTAGCACAGGATAAACTTCCTTGTAACTCAGTAGGTCTTATATTATGTAGGATCATGTCGAAATAGGTGTCACATCAACCAGGTGAGAAATGCATGTTATGAGCTAATACCATGCAAAATATATTGTTCCATCCAGTTAATTAAGGGAGGTGAGAAAGGCATGTTATGTGCTAACACCATGCAAAATATACTGTTACATCCAACTAATGAAGGGTTCAATCCCAAAAAATACAATAACCTGCAAAAGGGATTTCATAGTTATTCTGCTATCACCTGCAATCTAAACATGTTTTAAACAATCCTGCTACCTTTTCATGCAATTTGGTTAACTGTCATATATACTATCCAAAAGGTAGATCCAAAACGCTAGGGAGATACAGCATGTGGATTGCAAAAGCTGGGCTTTTGGATCTCAAGATGGATTCCCCGATCTAGTGGAATCGACACAAGGCCTAAGTGGCTAAGTTGCATAAGTGGTTCTGTAAATTGTGCAGAGCTAAAACAAAAACATTCAAGCATCCATAACTCATCAAAATTTTCAAACAGAAGAAACTTTGTTTTCAAGAAAAGCACATAAAACATCTCAGGTTTAGAACCAGCTTGCTAACCTCCCATATCTGCCAAAGAGGTCTTCAAGGTCCCGAGTCCTTATGCGGGAGGAGACACGACCCACATACAGCCGTGTGTTCCCACCGTAACGATCATCATACCGGCGATCATCGTATTGCCGATCATCATAACGGGGCATCTTGACTGCAACACATTATCGATTATATTAGCATCTGTACCAAGAATATAAACGCAGCGAAGCATTGACACAGAAAACACCGGCGCGTGGCATGGGTTTTCATCATGATGCAAAAAGGTAATCTCTAACACCAGAAACACCCCAAGGTGCATTCCAAGTGAGGTTGGATTTTCATCATGATACAAAAAAGGGTAGTCTCTAACACCGAAACACCCCACGGTGGATTCCATGTGAGGGTTTTTTTTTTCAGCGGCCAATAGTATGCATTCGAATGAGGTTTTTTTCGGCGGCGAATAGTACTAGTGTACTTACTACCTAATAGCAAAACTGACATACTATCGAGCAAGACTTCACTTGACCTGCATAGGTGTTAAGACTGAGCCAACTGGTGGTAAATACAGATAAGCCCAAATGAATGTCCTTTTCTATCTAAAAAAGACTTCACTTGACCTAGCAAAAACTACAGATCCATCTGCTCGCAATGAAGGTCATGGGCATCCACATATACACCCAATAATTTTCGCAAAAAAAAAACAAAAGAGACATGTATAGATTTCTAAGATCGGATCCACACATAAATAGCGTGATTTAGGGTTTGGGGACTCGGTTTCGCACGGCAGGAAAAGAAAAAAAAGAAGCAGCGGGCGTACCTGCGCTAGTCTCTGGGCCCGAAGGACTGGCGAAGGGCCGGGCGGCGGCAGCGGAAGCGGCGTCGACGGCGGTCGCTGGGTCTCGTCGCCGCGAGAGACGAGACAGAGCACGGGCTGGCGGGGACTGCGGGACGAGAAATTTCGGTGTCGGTACTCGAGCCTCGACAGGCTCTGTTTTATTTAGATCCGGGCCACGGGGCCTTGAGGGTTGGACGGCTAGGATTCGACAGGTTAGAGTCATGGACGGTCACTAGTATCGGGAGGAGGCGGGATAGACTTTGTATTGGCTTGGAAGCCCATCAGGACTTGTCAATGTGAGGCCCTGTTAAAGTCAGTTGTTAAGACAGGCCCACTCAGCCCAGACTAGCTGGAAGCCCGTTTACAATGTTTTGTTAGGACGATTTTTTTTACAAGAATTTTGTTATGACGATTGAACCATCTCTGTTTTTTTTCAAAGGTTATGTTTATCCTAAATCAAATTTTTCTATCTTTTTGACTAATCTTTTTTTTGAAAAAAATAATTTAACAATATAATATCTATGTTTTTAAAAATACTTATTTTATAGTATATATTTCACATGTTATGAAACTACATACATTTTTTTTAAAAATCAATAATCAGATATGTAATAAATATTTGATTCAGGGACAAAAGCGCAATATTTTTTTTAGATAAAGGATAAAAAATCCGGCTTCATCTATCCGTGGATAGAATCGGGGCCAATTATTACGAGTTGAAATCAAATTTCAGTTTTACTTTGGATACAACTTCGACCACACTCACTTTGCTAAGGAAACAAAAAGAAATAAAAGTCTTTGACTAAACATAACCGACATGTCTACATGGACAGACCACCCACTGGCGAAGAAAGAAAAGGCCCGACACTTCTAGGTGCTGTGCTCTCGATTAATGATCCTGAAGATCTTCATTCCGCTACAAAGCTTGCCTTGTCGTAGCCAATGGGTTCCTCGAGAACAAAAAGAGATTTTTGGTTTGCATTTGTCAAAAACTACTTCATTCCTTGTTAGCCAAATTGCCCACATGAGTCTGGATCTTGCTGTTAATAACAATGTGTTGTGTTTTTGCTCCCCCTTTTAGACCAAACATGGAACAAAACATTTATATTTGTCGAAGCGTCAATCAAAAAAGTAAATGTCTGAGGCGCCACAAAAATTTGGCATAAAAACAATCAAAAATAGGTGTTGAATTGTTTTTGGAAGATGGCGAGAGAGAACACTGTTTATCTCCATTCCAATTTCTCCTAGCCAGGTTATCCTTAGTTAAAACAACACCTTTTTTTTTTCATATACCACATAAAAATTTTAATTTTCATTGGTAATTTTGTCTTCCAAATATCTTGTGACACTCTCACCGCATTGTTAATTAAAGCAACATACATAGACTTGACTGTAAAAGTTCACGAGGCTTTCGGATCCCATACAAAAGACATCTCGTTCTGGATTAAGTTTATTTGTTGTAAGGATGAAACAATGCGTAACCAATTTGATAAATTTACCCCCACTAGGTTTCTCCTAAAGGAAATATTTGAGTACGGGGAATTTAGTATGTTAGCTATCGTATCTTGTTTTCTTCTTACAATATTAAACAAACCCGGGAACTTATCTTTGAGTGGTTTATTGCCCAGCCAAGTATCAATCAAAAACGTGTTTTGAGACCCATCTTTGACCTTAAATGACCAAACTTGAAGAAGGTATCTTTAACATTCATTAAGCTCTTCCAGAAGTGTGAGTCTGATGGTTTCTTCTCACAACTCCCTAATGTCTTGCTTTTAATATACTTATTCCTTAATAATTCTTGCCACATCCCATCTTCATTTAATAATTTAAATAGCCATTTGCTAAGCAAACATTTGTTTTGGGTTTCTAAATTTAGGATACCTAACCCACCTTGATCCTTCGGTTGGGCGTATAACATCCCATTTGACCAATCTGTATTTTCTCTTATGTTGATCGTTTGCCAAAAGAAACAAGATCTAAAGCACTTAATTTTCTCTAGTACCCCTTTTGGCACTTCAAAAGGACATCATAAACATCGGTAAGCTTGAAAGCACCGAGTTTATAAGAACTAGACGGCCCCCTACCGTCAACAACTTACCTTTTCAACCACTAAGTTGCTGCTTCTCAATCCTTTCTTCTATAAATTTCCAATCTTTATTGGACAATTTTTTTAAAGTGCATAGGTAAGCCCAGATATCTAAAGGGGTACTTTCAATAGCGCACCCAAATAAGCGTGAATAAAATACCTCATGATCCTTAGCTTTGTCCAAAGCAAAAGATCTCGCTTTTATGAAAGTTTATTTTTAAACCAGATAGTTGCTCAAAAAGTGCTTAATAACAATTTCTTGTTAACCGCCTTTTCAACATCATGGCTCATAAAAAAATTACCGTGTCATCCGCATACTGGAGGATGGACGGACCATCTTAATCAAATGCGGGATTACCCTTCTACCTGTCTTCTTCCTTAGCTCTTGCAATTAGTATAGCCAACATGTCTACTACTATATTAAATAGTATTGGAGACATGGGGTCACTGCCTAAGGCCTTTTTAGTTTGAAAATATTTGCCTAGTTGGTCATTAATCTTAATATTTACATTACCCCCTGAGTAAATTTTTTATCCAATCACACCACTTTTCAGAGAAACCCTTCATTCTTAAGGTTTGTTGTAAAAATTTCCGATTAACTTTATCATAAGCTTTCTCAAAGTCAAGTTTAAAAAATCACTCCGTCTTGCTTCTTGGTATGCAATTCATGGATTGTCTCATGTAAAATAACAGCCCCTTCCATGATGTTTCTTCCCGGTAGAAAGGCAGTCGAGTTGGTCTAATTAATTAATTTTGGGCAATGATAGATAATCGGTTTGTTGCCACTTTAGTGAAGATTTTGAAAGATACATTCAACAAACAGATAGGTCTATATTGTTGAACAACTCTCGCATCCTTCTTTTTGGGTAACAGAATTATATTACCAAAATTAAGGCGATTAAGATGTAAAGTTTCTTGATGAAAATCATTGAACAAAGCCATCAAATCTTCCTTAATCAGGTCCCAAAAACTTGGTAAAACTCTGGGGGAACCCATCCGCCCAGAGCTTTATTATGTTCCATTTGAAAGATTGCTGCTCGACTTCCTCTTGAGTGAAAGGCTCGATCAAGGAATCATTCTCCATATCCGACACTTGGGGTATGCCGGCCGTCGGTCGTCTAAAAGAAAATAACGATTCTTCGGAAGGACCGAACATGGTTTTTATAATAACTAGTAATATGCTCTTTAAGTTGAGCATCACCAGCTATAATATTATTACCATCCTCAAGTTGAAAGATTCGAGTCTTCCTGTGTCTACCATTGGCTAAAAGGTGATAATACTTAGTATTTGCATCACTAAAAGATGTTTCACCTTAGCCCTTTGGTACCACTTGAGTTCCTCTTCTCTAAGAAGTTCAGCTAATCTTTCACTTAGAACATGCTTTAAATCTCTTTCAGTGTCATTTAGCAAGGTAATTTCTAGCTCATCCAATTTATTTAGAAGAGTTGCCTTTTCCTTTTTATACAACCCACTAACATGTTTAGCCCATCCTCTTAAGTGTTGACGGAGAGGACAAACGCAATATGACATGTGAAAAAGTGGAGGGGGGACGATAAAAACTTCAAGTATGCACGGGGGTGAGACGTGCCAGATGTGCGGCTTTGAGGCCGTGGAATGTTAACCGTGAAATGTATATGTCAAGTAGCATCTCGCCGGCCGGTCCTTTGCATTTGGGCAAGAGAATTGGAATCAATATACACGACGGCCTTATCAGCCTCATCTGAAGCTCCTCGAAGAATATTGCATGAGGTGGTAACGTACGTGTGCGGATTCGGCACACCTCGAAAGGTGGCGGGAGGCGCTATAAATTCCGGCCGGTGCAGCCACACCCCCTGCAGCTAGCACGGGCATCCTCCGATCGATCGATCCATCACTGGCATAGCTAGAGCGTGAGTCGATCGTACACGAGAGCAACATGGGCGGAGGGCACGACATGCACGGCGGCCACAACGGCGGCGTGAAGGGCTTCGTGTCCAACCTCGTCCAAGGCGGCGGCGGCGGCCACGGGCACGGTGGCTACGGCGATCATGGGCACGGTGGGTACGGCGATCATGGGCACGGTGGGTACGGCGATCATGGGCACGGTGGGTACGGCGGCCATGGGCATGGATACGGCCAAGGCTACGGCGGCCACGGTTACCCTCCTCCGGCGCACGGCGGCTACCCGCCCGCCGCCTACCCCGCGCACTCGACGCACTACGGTACGCTGAATTCTACATGACTACCTTAGCCGTTTAATTGTTTGATGACATTTCTTCGGCCGGGTTTCGTTCTTATGTGAAACTGCGTTGCGTGGCTCGTCATCATCATCAGGACACACGGGGTCGTACCACAGCAGCCACGGCCATGGTGGCGGCCACCACGGCAGCTACGGCGGCAAGCACAAAGGGGTGGCACGTTCGGCGGCGGCAAGTTCAGGAAGTGGAAGTGAAGCGATCGACGATCGACCGAAACAACACGACACGTACTTGTACTCTTACGATGCTACCTCTACGTAGTACTCCGTACGTATCTGCCAGCAATAGCTTACATCATGCACACACTCTTCCTAAATAAAAAGTGCAAACGAGGTAGCTGGAAGCGTACGTAGATACTACGTATGTATACGAGTGCCGCTGTACGTGACGTTCTAGTCCTATGTTGTACGGAAATAAAGTGAGTGAGACGGTGTGTGTGTGTCAGTCACGCTCGATTGGCGTATGTACCATCATGCAGTATATTGTATACCACTCGTATATACAAAGCCGAGTGTAATTAATGAATACACTACTGTGTGTGTGTATTCTTAAATTTCATTTCCTACCTTAATTAGGCCAGATTACTGTACCGTACCAGATCAGGCATCCAATCCGCGCCGAACGCGGCTGATGCCGACCTGAACCAGGCGGGAAGCGACAACATATGCCTTTTTTCTGCTGCAACCAGCAGAGGCCAGCAGGCACACACCTGAACAAGTTACTGTACAAGTACTACGCCAGCAGCACTCCAGCAGGCAAAAATCCTGCCGCGTGCGTGCGTAATTCGTGATGGAGCGATATGGCACATGTTGAACGCGGCTGCAGCCTGCAGCACATCCATCAATCTCTCTGAACAAAGTTTGGTGTGGGATCCTCCTCGTTGCCAAACAAATCCTCCTCGTTGCCAAACATCTTCAGTTCAGACGACGTGGATCCTCCTCGTTGCCAAACAAATTCAGAGAACCAGACACGGATCATGTGCCTGACAAACAATTCGTAAGTTTACAAAGAGGGGACGCTACAAGAATGTGTACTACAGTACTATTCAAATCCTTAACGATCGATACATGGTTATTAAAAAAAAAAATCGATACATGGTCAAATTTAAGTGCTTTTTATAGACAGCAGATTACCAAAAGAATTGTTAAGACCTTCTAGTGTATGTCAGCCAGAAAACCAGCCATCTCGGTGGTCTGTCACTCCGTATTTGCGTTTCAGACTCTGTTCCTGTCATTCGTGCGGCACCTGAACGTCCGTCCGTCTGTTTGTGTTAGTTGCAGCTCTAACTTGGCAGGCTGTGCTCTCTACAATTGGCCAGACAGGCCTCTTGTCGGATCATACGTCGACAGCAACCTTCTCTGTTGAAACCAGAGCAAACAGAGTCGAAAGAATTAGCTACGAGGCCAGCCACGCAGAGGTACGTAAACGCAGCTTCAGCTGATGCAGAGCAAAGCTATCATCAGGCTATCAGCTACAAAGAGGGGGCGCTTCTTTAGATCTTACCACGGGCTCAAACTGAGGAGCTGACAGGTTGTCCTCGAGGTTTTTCAGCACCAGCAAGATCTGCAGAAGATGATTTTGGTTTAGCTTTAGCTCACCCTAAGGAGAGGAAGCGAGAAAGGATTCAGTACTGAGCTACTCACTGTTTTGACGGTGATGTCGTCCAGTTCCTTCAGTTTTCTCTAGATGGGTTTCGACCGGGATCGCCGTGTTGGGGTCGAACATGTCGCCGACGAACCTGTACACCTGTGCAAACGGCAGATCCTCTGCAGGAAAAAATCCAGCTTCTTCTGGTTACTATCTCTGAAGCCATCATGTTGTTTTCATCCACCAGTTAAGTTCAGTTCGCGAATGGAGTTTGTGCTGTACGTACCGGGTGATAATGGAAGCTCGATCTGTTGTTCATCCTGCACGGCAACCATTGCTGACGTTTCACTTGCGCTGCTGCCACTGCCAGCCCAATCCATGCTGGTGCTGCTCCAGGCTGGGCGCCCCAATGAACCGACTGCCACCTGAATGGGAAGGAACAGGTTATTTCTGTTTCACTGCAGGACTGTAGAAGTAGATTCGTCGGTCGTCAGACAAAATTACCGGTGATGGCGAGAGTGGTGCACTCCAGCTCTGCGCGTCGGTGTTCACCCGTGCTGCCGTCGCTGAAGCTGAAGACCCTGCCCACTCCAAGCCTTGCATCTCTGCAAAATGTTCAGAATCAGAAGCAACGTGAGATCGAGAACGCCATTGAGGATTCAGTAACGTGCATGAGAACACCATTCTGAAAAACAAATGCAGGCTGAAGTAGAAGGCACTTGCCGGTGCTGGCTGCAGGAAGGACACCGGGGCTGTTCCATCCGATGGAACCGTGAGCGATGGCGTCGGACTCGGACAGACCTGGCATGGCGACCGGCGCGCACGAGCCGTGCAGCGATGGCATGGAGGCCGCGGGAGCGCTGGTACCGGCCACCGTGCTCTGCTGCTGATCCTGCTGCTGCATGGCCAAGTGGCGCCTCGGGGTACATCGGCGGCAGGCCGGCGGCTAGCCCGAGCTTCTGGACCTTGAGGAAATACTTCTGGGCATGGCTCCGTATCTCTGCGGTGCGCATTGTGTTCATAGTTTCAGCTCTTGGAGGAGATACTGAATCCCCAAATGCAAACGCGAACACAAGCACACTAATGTATCTTTGAATCTTTGTTCAAGAAGTCAGGAACTCATGATTCGATACCTGGATGGTTGTCTTAGTGCCGACATGCTCCTCAATTTTCTTCCAGTCGCGGCCAAACCTGAAAAAAAAAAAAACAACAAAAAGTGTTCCTCATTTCCTGCTCGCCACTGAAAAAACAACAACGGAAGTATTCAGAGATAAGCTTCTGAAACAGTCTGCCTCTCACAACGTAACTCACCTGAGCAGCGCGTCGACGAAGCGGCCGTGCTCCTCGACGCTCCACCGCTCCCGAGGCTTGGTGATGGTGTAGGGGCTTCCTGGCCTTCTTCCCTGGCATCTGCTCGTTGTTGTTGTTGTTGCTGCCACCGCTGCTGTCCATGGACGACGACGACGACGAGACGACCCTCTCGAATAATCCCTCCCTCTCCAAAAACCAGCAGCTATCAGATGGCCGGGAATGTGATCGATCGTCGTCCACAAAAGCAGGTCCAGGTATATATAATACGCAAGAAGAAGAGAAGCAGCAGGACCCTACCTTCATAAGTGCCTGGGGCCGCGTTGCGTCGGAGCGAGACGTGACCTCGGCTCCCTCGTGGAGTCGTGGGAGAAGGAACATGGAGGTAGAGGGCCACGCTGGCCCTTTCCTGTTCAGGAAGGTAGGGTACCACACTAGGACGGTGGGCCGGTTGGATGAACGTTGGCTGCCACGTCGGATTCCATGTACGGAATTGTTGCAACGGTAGTTTAAGCAGAATTTGATTCTACGTACTACCTTCTTGGCTCGTTGGAGAAAAAAAAGACACTTGGGGGTGTTTAGATTCTTGAGCAACGATATACTGAACATGACCATTACCTTAAGAGACCAGTGGACTAGAAGATATTAGTCTCTCTTTTTTAGTACCCATGTTCTTGAAAGTGAGACTAACATTTAATCTCTAATTAAGCTAGTACTGAGGAACCAAACAGGACATTAAGTACCGACCGTCTCTTGAAACTTTGGAATCAAGCAAAACTCAAGAAAAGAGAGACTAGACAAGCAAGGACTATAGATACTTCCGGTTCCAGCTAGGCAGAATGAACAAGACCTGTCGATTTGACCTATACGCGGGAGCACTTTGGTTTCATCTCGTACGTAACGTTTCTTTTGGATATTGACAAGCCTGGCTGCATACGAATTAAAAAGGAAAGTTTCGTCAGTACACGGCAGGGGTTCGAAGTGATGCAGCGCGCACGCACACGTTAACATCACTTTGCTTGGGGCTCTCGATCGGCTCTTTGGACAGCTAGCACGGATATATGGATCGGAACGGCACGTTTTGCGCGTGATCGAGCAGGACTTCATTTGGCCGGCAAATGCGCATGTATCCATTGCGAGAACCAGATATACATGCATGGCTATTAGCTCTTGCAGCGAAGCACGCGCATATATATCTCCTGAGAGGAAAAATTAAAACAGGTCCAGGAAGAAGACAACTCCATCGAACATGCACGTGTTTTTAGGACTTGGCTGCCACGTCGGATTCCTTCTACCGAATTGTTGCAACGGGTTTTTTTAACCACAGATTTGATTCTACTACCTTCTTAATTAATGATGAAAAACGAGCCTTCGTTCACGAAGAAGAAAAACATTCAAGTACGGTCTCTTAATAAAACTTCGAAATCAAGCAAAAAATAGAGACAAATG